>QLOH01000488.1:0-600000 GCA_026901365.1 Sesbania bispinosa
ATCTCCACGCGGTGCTGGATATACATTTGGACAGGATATAGCTGCTCAGTTCAATCATACCAATGGTCTTTCCCTGATTTCTAGAGCTCACCAGCTTGTCATGGAAGGGTACAATTGGTGCCAGGTGACTGACCTAATATATTGATTCAATATAATTATCAGATTTTTTTTTTGATAAAGTATACCTACTACGTTCTATGTATTGATTGTTATTTTGATGACTCTTTAAGGACAAGAATGTGGTGACTGTTTTTAGTGCTCCAAATTACTGTTACCGATGTGGGAATATGGCTGCCATACTGGAAATTGGAGAGAATATGGATCAGAATTTTCTGCAGTTTGATCCAGCTCCTAGGCAAATTGAGCCTGACACTACCCGAAAGACTCCTGATTATTTTTTGTAACTTCATATATCTCTCTGTTTGTAGTTACTGCTTTCTGCTGCTACTGTAGATTTGTCTTTAAGGAAAAAGGAGGGTCACTGTTTAAGTGGAGGGTTATCATCAACATAATTCTTTCTTTTGGAGTCTGTTTGCTGCTGCTGCTGCTGCCGTCTTATTTGGACAAGAAACCAATAGAATTGACACAATTGGTATTGTATATTTTTGATAGGATGGAAGCGGCAATAACATGGTATATCTTGTGCTGTAATTTTTTTAATTAAATCTCAAGTTAGAGAGCAGATTTTTGAGTTCTGACCATCATGTTCATTTAAGACTGGATGGTGACACATGATGCAGGTGTTGATTTTTACGTAATTGAATGATAATATGATATCATGGGTAGAGGGTTGAGTGGAGATGGTAGCATCGAGACTCCAGAAATGGGGAGCTAAGGTGGTGTTGTTTTTGCTTTTTTTTTTTTTAATTTTAGTTAGCTTGTTTTTATTAATAACTATAAAATATTACTTTATTCTTGTTATTTTCTATTTTTTAGGATTTTGTGAAGAAAATGATGAAAATAATTTCTTCATAAAATTCTATAAACAAGAAATAAAAAAATAAAAGTAATATTTTTTGTATTTATTAGCAAAAACACATCAACAAATAAAAATAGTAAAGAAACCAAAGCACGGGTTTAGGGTCTAAGGGCTTGTGAATTGGACATTTGGTCCTAAAACCCAGCAATGCTGGCACGATACTTCTTTGTACGAGATTAGGCGACAATTGTGTCAAGTGTCAACCAATGAGAAATTACATCATTACATGGGGTATTTGTGGAAATGTAGGGAGGGTAAAAAATAACAGTATTAATACGTGGCATCATACATGAATTCTATTTTACAATTTTTGCCATTTAATTGCAGTCAATTTCAATTTTCATCTTAATTTTTGTACGCTTACACTATAGTCTCATTTTAATTTTTATACGCTTACACATAGATTATGATGTACAAGAAGTGGCTTCTCTGTGTATCGATTATTTTATTGTGAGAAACATTATAAAAGTCCAAAACTGAAAATGTTAAGACTTGTTTGGTTTGTGAAAATATTTTCAATTTTCATTTTTTATTTCTATTTTCAAAAACTTGTTTTCATTTTCAGATTTTCATTAATTGAAAATGTGTTTGTTTCATTTTATTTTCACTCTGTCCCAATTTCCATTTTTAATGGCACTGGTTGGATGTGAGAAAAGGAAAGCTGAGGTAATGGAAGCCATGGCAGACATGCAATACAGATGGGCAATGGTGACAGCCACACAACCAAATAGACGGAGAGGTTCAGCCGCCCCCTGCGCACAGTCGCACACTTCCCTCGCAATGCCAGCCGTCGTCGTCACACCATAGGCCTCCTCTGCGCGTGCATCGCGCGGCCACCCCGCACCCAAGTCTCGTGCGTTGCCAGATATCGCATCTCATGGCTGCGCCACCACCAACCCCAGCCTCGTCGCTCGCCGTCTCCGGTAGACACTGTCACACGTTGCTGCAGGTGGCTGAAAAGGAAGGTTCGATCTCGGTGGAAACACAAAACAGGCTCGCGACGGTGGCTCGATGGCCAGTGAGGGACAGGGACACAAGACAAAGCTCTCTGGTGTGGTTTTGGTTTGTTGTTTTAGGAGAGGGAAGCGCCACTTCATTTCTGAAAACACTGAAAATGTCATTTTTTTGTTTTCAAAATTTCCTAAAAAATAGACTTTTGTTTTCTAAAATTGAAAATGAAAATGTCTTGCCAAACATGTTTTCATCATCATTTTCTGTTTTCAATGAAAATGAAAACAGAAAATGCCTAAATTAAACAGGCCCTTATATTGTTATTTTATATTTATTTCAATCTTTTGACAGTAATTGAAATACAAGTTGTAGCTATTAGCTAAGCAGAAGGATTTTGCAATGTTGTGTAGAGGGGTAGCCTTAATATTCTAATTACGGATTAGTTTCACATAAGTTGTGGAAAGGGATGATATCAAGAAGCAAACCACACCACAAACACTGGCCGTCTCATTCCCTCGTTTTTGGTAAACGGTCTCCTTCCTTTTTTTTTGGTAAAAAATGATTAGATTAAAGTCTAAAGGACAACTTAACAACACTTACATGAAATAACAAAGTCAGATGAGTGATTCTACAATGCTTCAAACTAATAAATATTACAAAACATATAATGCTTGCTTAAAATACAGAGTAAATAAATAAATTAGATAAATAAAAAACAAGTAGATCCCTATTTTTCATTGCGGTCTGCCTTGCCAAAACTAAGTTGCTTTTCCAAGTGAATATTAAATTATTTTACTTTCTTTTTCACTTCTTTTCTTTCTTTCATGCCAACCAACTTTCTTGAAATTGCACTTATGCAGAGGAAGGACCCATACACATCTTAGATGGGTGATTTTTGTCACATAAAATCAAACAAGAAGATAACAATTATAACATACCCAAAAAATTAGGGAGAAAAGACAAGAAAGATGGAAATTGGAATGGTGGAAGAGGTAAAAGTGGTGGACAGGAAATGAGGAAAGAGAAGTGGTAGTAGGATTGAGAAAAAAGAGACAAAATAAAAGAGAAAACAAAATGGAAAAAATGCGTTTATTTTTTAAATACTAAAATCAAAAGGGAAAAAATACATGAAAAAAAATTGTACTGGGATAGGTTTCAATTTTCTTGACGCTTGACTCAAGTTAGATCCATGTTCTTTTCACCTGGCTCAAGCGTTTTTTTACTACTGTTGAGTTAGGTTAATCAAGTTTGTGAGTTAACCAATGAGAATTAGTTCAAGTGGTGCATGCTTGATTCCCCTTAAGCAAGGTCTCAAGTTCGAGTCTTGTGTATGGAAAAAGTCCTCGCTAATAGAACTAGCCCATCCAAAATGTGGATGTTCCCTGCTCGAGCAGGATTGCCTCCCATATAGGATACCTGTAGTTTAAACCAAAAAATAAAGTTTGTGAGTTGATTTAAACTTTTGTTTACACACCTAACCAAAATCCAAAACAAAAAAAGAGCGAATTTTGTCTCAATGGGTTGAGTGTCAATATTACTATATTATAATATTTATTCTCTACAATCTACATTGCATCTTGTTTTGAATTATGTCTAAATTATATAAACCAATTAATCAAGTTTACTTGATGCATGTTTGTATTTGATTAATTGTTTAGAATAATTATTTTTTCAAAGTTCCCCCACTAAAATTTTAATTCTGAACTATTTTGAATATAAATAAACTAATCAAAACACACAAAAATTTAAAATCTTCCATTCCGAAAAATTGGCCATGATAGACCCAACACCATGCCATGACCTCAAAATGCTCCATCCCAATAAATGAGCGATAACTAACTATTCAAACAACAAGATCCTCTGTTAAAATTGTGAGAGAAAAAACAATTCTAAAGTGAGCTTACCAGTAAAGTGAGAAAGTAAAGAATTATCCACCCCTTGAACCTTTGAGTTAAAATTACAATGCATTTTAAATTAAATCAATAGTACATATAGCTTTATTTGCTTACTTTAGAGACAAACTCACTTTAGAGGAGTCTTGTCTTTTTATCTCTCTTTTCATAGTTATTAAAAAGATAGGGTCCTATCAAAACTAGTGAATATATAAAGAGTGAGATAAATACAAAATTTTAACATGACCAATTCATATGAAATTTTAACATGAGACAATCTATTCTCTTTAAATCACTACAAAAAAATGAATTGATGGTTGCAATGATAGGCCTAAAGCCAGTAAAACTATACTACATTTAAATCACTACCAAATAATAATAATAAAAAAAAAAGAACATTTGGAGGCCGCTAAATTCAACATTTCCTATTACAATCAAATATCATACATTGTGTGATCAGAAAAATGAGGAAGGAAAAGGAGAAAAGAATTCAGTATGGAATAAATCATACAGCAGGCTTTTATTTCAAAACCGAGAGTTTGTCTGAGCCCTCCCTGCTACAAAACCAGACACGGAAGCAGCCCTCTTTTTTCTCAGGTATATGATTGATCCACTGATTATCAACAAAAAGATCACCACCCCCTGTACAAAGTGTTGCACACGATATACATGAATATTTTACATTAAAACTAGTTTATCAGATGTGGTTCAACAGGTAAAATGCAGAATAATGAATTTAAGAACAGTTTTACAAATGAATACTCAGTAATATCTACATAAGGTCAAGGCATATGAAAACAGAAATAATCATACACTTCCAAATTTGGACACTGATTGCATCTTCTCTCACAAGCATGAATAAACAAACTGATGTTTAAGCTCATCATAAACACATGGAAAAACTAACCAGATGCAGAGAAGAATGCAGCTTAGGATCTAAATAACAGGACTTTCCTTTGCTTCATCAAACATTTACCAACAGGCACCCTCACATTAAAAGATGTTGATAACGACAGCTTTTCCAGCAGCTCAACTCAAGATTATGGTCATTATTTGTGATATATTATGCATGTTAATGTCAGACACACGGTGTACAACTACACATTCTTCCTTGAAATTTAAAGAACCAAACACACGACAGTAGCTGACAACACAAGTTAATCCTCTAAGATGGATATATTAGATCAGTTCAAGTGTTCACCAGAATAACACTACTCAATATATGATTTGTTTTTTCCCCTCTAATTGACCGAGTTCTGATGCTATCAATCAAATATAACAATAAAAGTGAGCTAGAAACTGAAAATTACCTCAAAACTAAGCACTGACAACTTCTCTTCAATAACCGCGGGTATACAGCTTCTATATGTGACGTAAGCCTGTGACTTATTATCTGAAGGTGATGAATCATCCAGTAAACTTCTATGTGATTGTGTAGTAGTGAACTCTCCAGCAACATGTGACATTTCATGAGATTTTGGAATACTATCAGAGACTTCCAAAGAAGACCGGGTTTTCTGAGAATTTGTTTTCTTTGCATCCTTTATTGGATCTTTAACTTCTACACATTTGAATGGAATTCGGTAGCCAGTCTCACTGCAGCGATATTTCTCATCACCCTACAACCCCACAAAAAAGCTTGCGGATAAAAATAAAGTAAAGAGGCTTATGAATAACAACTAGGCAAAGGGCACAGCATGTAGATTACAAAAGTAAAAATCACCCAAGAAAACATGCAACTGAGAGTTTATAAGTGACATGAAATCCTAAGTGATAGAGAGATTTAGATCTTTTAAAAGCTTCACAAAACTTCTTTTGAATGAGGAAGGCTGAAGATTATGAACTTGAATTCCATTTCATCCATGAACCTGTCCTCCAGCCCTTTGACATCACATCAAAATCTATGTTCGAAAGCAAGGCTACATGAACAATTCTGTACAGAGATACATAATCTCCTCAGCCCCTTATGTTGAAGTAGTCTCAAATCAACAAATAACTCCTTAGTATATAACAGAAACTGGAGTCAGATCTGTATTTATATATCTCATCAGCCTTCAATCTCACACACAAACAGCATGATGATCTAGCAAGTTGCAAAATGAAATGACTGCAGATTTACACCGTTCAATTCTTTTTATACAATAATTGAGCAGATACTTTATACTTCAAATCCAAAAGGCACTCAGAAAAGCCAAAAAAAAAAAAAAATTACATTCTTAATGTCAAACCCCTAATTATGAATAACTCCAATTATCTTTCAGAACTATAAAAACACAATATCTAGTATAAGATCAAACCCCAATTTGAAGAAAAAAACGAAAAGGGAACCTTCTCAGAGTAGAGGCAGGGGACACAGGGACCAGAAGGAGCGCATTCAAATGTAAGGTTGCTTCCTCTGGGCTTTTCCTTGAAACTCATAAGAACTCTGCGCCCAAATCCATTGCCGTGTTGAGTATCTTCGCTGCTCCAATCCCTGCCCAATTCACATACGAAGCAAAAGATTCTGACTTTAAGGCAAACTAGATCAAAGCAATTGTATAGATCATCAATCAGAAACACAAGATGTGCCCTTTATACAAAACCATGGATGCAGAGAGGGAGAGATTGGAGCTTACGTTTGCTGCCCTAAAGCTCGCAATGGAGCTTCCTGACATAGAGAGATGGTGAAGAAGAACAGGAGGGGAAGAAACAATGGTGAAATTGCTGAATTCATTGGTTTCAGTCCGTGCCTTGCTTCCTCTTCTCCTCTCCTATATTCGGAAGGAATTCTGTATTGCTAATTAGTATATTAATTAAAATAATATAATTTTAATTTTTTTCTTGGTCCAAAATCATTTTAATTCTAAACATGTTTCATCAACAAAAATTCAGTTACATATTTACATACCAGTAGGGTTGGCTTAGTGGTCGAGATTCAGGTAAGTTAACATGTCGAACCTCCTTAATTTATTTGTATACCGAAAAAAATTACATATTTACATAAAATAGTAAAAATAATATAATATTATTGAGATTAAAAATATTTCCCAAATGATAAAAAAAAAGGCTTGATAGAATAATAGAAGAGGTATAAAATTCATACAATAAAAAATATATAATAATTAATACAACACATTTTTTCTATTTATCTCTTTTCATCACATTACCAATTACATTTTACATTTCTCAGTCTTTACTCTTTTTCTCTCTTCCTCTCTATGTTGTATATCTTGTATGATATACAACATGTGCAACTAACATTACTAATAATAGAATGAGTAAATAATTTCTGAATATACTATGTGTAAAGAAATAAAGCCAGTGTCTCATTCGGATTAATGTCGTTCATCTTCTTTAACCGTGAGTAACTTCATTAGTCATTGTGTTGGGTAAAGTTACCTGGAAAATCTAGTTAGTAGTGTATTTGATAAAATTAGTTGACGAGTTAGAGTGTGTTTGATAAAATTAGATGAAATGCTAGATAACAGTTGAGAAGATTACTTAAAGTTGAAAACTAATTGAAAACTGGAAAATTAACCGAATTGATTGAAAGTGATTGATAAAACTAACTAAAAAGGGTAAAATGACATATAAGAACATATTTAATTATTATATAATGATAAGTGGAGATTGTTGAGGTATAAACTTGTAAAAAAAAATCAGTTAGTAGCTGGAAAATTGAACTTTTTTAGAAAAACTACCTCAAGTCGCTTATCAAGAAAAGTCAGCAACTTCCTAAAAAAGCTTTTTTATCAAACACTAATGAAATTATTTTAGCTTTCATCTGGTTAAAATTTCATACCAAACACGCTCTTAGATGAAAGTTGAAAAACTGATTGAAAGCTAATAAGCTAATTGATTTTCATTGATAATGTTTGATAAAATTAACTGAAAATCATAAAAGATAGATAAGAATATCATTAAAATGAAAAATAATGATTAATAGGAATTATTGAGAAATGAAGTTGGAAAAAAATCAATTAGGAACTGAAAAAAAAAAAGAGTTTTTATTTTCAAAAAATTATTACAGCAAATAGCTTATAAAAAGACTAATAGTTACGTAGAAAAGATATCTTATTAAACATTGTTGAAATAATTTTAATTACCAATTTCACCTTTCACCCATATAAAATGCCTTACCAAACACACTTTAAATGAAAATTGAAAACTAGTTAATTTGATTAAAAGTATTTAATAAAACTAATTATTGAAATAGTTAAGAATTATAAAATGACAAATAAGCATGTTATTAATGATTTTTATGATGGGTCAGAGTTGTTAAGGTATTAAATAGGAGTTATGTATTAAATTAAATGAAAGAGGATAAGAATATTTTAGGTATTATAATAATAATAATAAAAGAAAAAAATTAAAGGGTGTGTTTAATAAAAGGAGGGGTGCAAAAAACAACTCCTAGCTCAAGTCTTGGCCCTTTATTTATTTTTTGTCGAATTGGCCCTTGATTCGGATCTCAAGTATTAGATCTGGGCGCTTGGCCCAATAAGTACCGTACTGTCAGAGGCCGAGATTGACCTGAAGCAACTTTTGGGTTCCGCAACCTCTAGGCCCAAATTGGTTTTGCTACTTTGAGTTTGAGACCAACAAATGTGCTTGCTTAAGACCATAACAAAAAGGGCCCTGCTCCGGTCCCCCAAATCCAAAAATTGAGAAACATGTTATCCGAAGAATATTGGGGACCATGACATAGGAAAAAGTTTTGGGGATGAAGCATATGAAGAACCTATATATATATATATATATATATATATATATATATATATATATATATATATATATAAAAGTATCCAATTCCATCACAAGAGGAATTGGCCTGTTGTTGCCCCCATAGTTTACCAAGACTCGTTGATAGTATGGCAGTAGCACTATTAGTTGGCTTACCAAAGAGTTTGGAAGACCCCTCAGCTGATGGAAAATGTTACAAAAGACCATGTGCATATAATGGATCAAATATGCTCATGCCAATGTCTACCACCCTGAAAAATGAAAATATCCATGCCTCTTTGGAAGAGCTGTTTGAAATCACACACAAACAAGACAAACACAGTACAGATTCTGACACTAGCTTTAGCCCAAAAGGGATGGCTTTATCTATAGTGGATGGAAAGGGGAAAAAATGATAGAAACAAACCAGATGAAAGGAAGAAAAGGAGTGATGGATTGCAGACACTAGAATCTTTTGTAACAAAGTCTTTGTGGATTGCTACACTTGCCATGTGCTCACCTCCATGCATTTGATCCATTTAGGGAAAACAAAGACAGCTGAAGAAGTTAAGGCAGCAGGAATCAATGCTTCTGTTGCTTTCTTTCACTCTCTCCCAAACACAACAAGACAAGTTTGCACCACTGAGAAGACTCATATCTTAGTCATAAAGAGATCAAACTCCTTTAGAACTAAAACTGTTAAAGGCAAGCAAGAGAAGAGAAGAGAAGGCTTTTAGACAAAGAAGATTTATCTTGGTCCAAGATCCCTATAATATATAATAAAGAATGTTGAGAACACATGCAATATTGTCAAGCTATGGTGTGAATTGTTAAACTTCTTTTTTCTCTTCTTAACATTCAATAGATGGTTTGGTTAATTGGCTAGACATGTAATATGTTATGAAGGAAATGGAATCTTTTATGATCATTTCTTGTTTCTCAAGTTAAGTGTTGATAACTTGTTAATGCTGAGATATTACTTAATAGTTAATCAAAAGGACAAGATATTTGGATACCATGTATGTATAGTTGCAAGGACAATGACCAAACGTGTGTGTTCCTTTAGGACCCACTAACTAGCTCTTCTCTGTTTAATTTGAAGCAATCAAGCAACATAATCCATCAACTAAGAATTCCTCCAAGAACAATTTCTCTTTTTTCCTTTGAATTTGAATCCCTTTTCAAAAGCATGCATTGATGATTTTTATTCCATAACTTCCCTGAATTCTCATTCTAGCATTCTAGCTATCTCCTACTCTTATAAGTAAAAATACTCTGCAGCTTCCACATTCTTTTGTCATGGCTAACAAGGACTACAGAACCAAGAGATCAGTGTGTGAGATGTCAATGTTATTGGTGTCAAACATTATCAGATGATCATCTGTCAGATTTGGTGGCCTCTGTTTTGCAACTAACCTCCCACCACAAGATGAAACTTATTTACCCTCAGGGGGAAAAGACATTAATACTACTTCAGCAACAAAACTTTTCAAGAGCCAGAGAGGACTAAAAAGCCAATAATGTCAGAATTGGAGGGTCCAACTTTTGTGAGGCAAGAAATAAATCATATTAATGTCAGTGCTGAGAATTACATCAGCCAAATTCGCAGAAAGATTAAGAAAAATGGTGATACTACTATGTGCAACAAGTAGTTTAGTGAAACATTCTTCCGTCCTACCAAACCTTCCTCCTTTCACTCTCCAGTACAATCAAGTAGCTTTTTTCTTAGCATGTGAAAACTTAGATCAGTAAAGAACTAGACATACCCTGATAAAAAAAAGTTATTTTTATTAGATTGATGTTACTGTGAAATGAAAAAGCTATGCAAAATAATTGTTTAATTTCTTTTTTGCTGATAAGTGAATTCAATATTACACCAAAGAAACCAGAAAAAGGTATGTATTATGTCATTAAAGAAAATAGTTTCTTTTATATCCAAAGTATTCCATTCCTACCACCATTGTATGTATCAGACTATGCTCATATAATTAAAAATTAAAAAGGAACATAAAAGCCTTTGATGAAATTATTTTTCTGGAGACTAATTAAGTTGTAATTTGTGAAGTGGCTGACTTTTGGTATATGTTTCAAATACATGAAGAGAAGAAACTTTTTTGCTGGTTTAAACTATATAATTATAAATTGACATGATAAACACAAAATTGAAAAATGAAAAATTTGTTTGTTATTGAGACATGAAGAGGTAGATATCATGCCTGGAAAATTATTATTTGAAAAAAAAAGTCATTTTTTTGTAAGCTCTCTCAGCAAACTTTTGATTGAAAGATTTTTCCCCTGAAATAAGCCACTTATATATATATTGTTGAATGTTGATCTCCTTATCAGTGGCTTTCTAATTTGGCACAAGGAACAAAAGTGTTTTTAGTACTCATTTCGTGCTCAAGTAATTTTATTTATTTTAGTACCTGAAACAGTAAGAATTAATTTTACTGAAATTAATTTTAAATTATTTTCATTCAACATATTTTATAAATTATACATTATTTATTTTATAAATCTATTAAAATTAATTATGTGATCATACCCTGAAGGATACTGAATGCATCCCTTTAAGACAACCGCTGAACCATATTTTAGAGAGAAATCATATTTATATACCAATAGCTCCAATAACATACACCAAAGAGAGATGAAGAGAAAAAAGAGGGAAATGAAAGAGAAATGTAAGATGTGATTGATAATATGATAGAAAGATATAAAGAAAAAAAGTATGTTATATGAGTTATTGTATGATTTTGGTTGTATGAATTTATTAACTCTATTTTAAATTGATGGAGCACGTATGTACTTGCTTTTTATTCTCTCGAAAATTCAGCAGCACAGAAGAGAAAAGAGAGAGAAAAAAAAAGGAATATGCAATTAATTTAGACAAGGTCGTGTTTAAGTTCTATTAATTCGGAACATCCAAATGTTATGTACTGTTATAGTACTATAGTAAATTGACAATGGTGATCCCACTAGCGCCTGATAAGTTACAAGTTTCTCGGATTTCGAAGTTGCTTTATGCTTTCTTTTGCCAAGTGAACGCCACTTCTCGTGGTATATTGAGCCTTGTAATTTTGTTTTTGTTTTTTATATTTCCCTGGAATTTTCTACTTAATTTATTTGAAAACAGAAATTCAAATTTATTTCATCAAGTGTAAATTAAACACAAATAAAATAGTATACTTTTTATGTTTATTTACCTATCAAATATATAATACTTCATTGACAAATATATTGAGTGTTATCATTACTCTGTTAAATTGATTTCAATTTAGATAAGTTACCAATTTAATGTTATTATATAAGAAAAATGGTGAACATTGTGGGGCTACAAGACAGCATGTGCTAAAGTAAAAAGTCAAAGGCACAATATATTGTAGGATCCATTTTTGTTGTAATCACAAAATTATGTAATCAATCATCCAAAACAGTTAGATGAAACGATTTAAATCCGACTTACTATTAAAATCAAATTTAAAAGTTAAGTCGGATTTGAATGATCTGATTTTCATTTAATTAACGGATTTAGTGTAGAGATAAATCTACATCGATTGCTCTTCGGCTATTGTCCTCACAAAGATTTTAATTTATTCTTAATATTACATATATTAGGGGTATTAATTACTCCCCATAAGAATTTAATATTTTTAATATTTAAAATTTATATATATGTGTATGATTATTGTCCTCATAATGTAAAATTTCTGGATCCATCGCTGGCTCACTGCACTGACTTCACCCTCTTTTTACTACACCAAATTGTTGTACAATGTTCTATATATTTATAAAAACAATTTTTGTGACTGGTGCAATGTTGCACAGAATAATAAATTAAAAGTGAAAAGATTTTATTAAAAAATGTAACATTTCATATTACTAATGTACTGAATGTTGTGATAGTTGTAACTTCCAATAAAACCTTTCCATTTTTTATTTATTAACATGTGTAACCTTGTATATATATGTTAGAAAAACCGCTATAAAAACAAACTTTTAAATTTTAATCCAAAAATTTTATATTTATTATTAGACATCAATTTCACATGATTAATAAAAAACTTTTATTTTATTTTAACATATGATCAAATCAAATTTGAAACTCTTTTTAAATATAACATTTAGAACATATTAAAAAAAATAGCATGAGAGGGTAATTTTATGAAAAACTAATTTAATTTATGAAAATATTTGATAAACTCTTGTTTATCTGGTTTAGTAATATATGTTTAATAAAAAAATATTGAAATAAAAACAAAATTTTTTGTTGCCGTTAGAAATTATAATTTTTTTCTAACAATAAGATGGAAAATGAGCACTTGTTGGTGGGTGAAGGCTAAGGATATATATTAGAAAACGTTGATAAGCACTACAATGTTATTGGAAAAGTTTAAATCAAATGGCTTCCGTAAAACAAATAACAATACAATAAAGAGAGAAGTGGGGAAAATATGAGATATGGTAAATGATGTATGAATTATTATATATTTTGATTGTATTTTTTTTTTTTTTTATGAAAAGAGGTTTTATCTGCCAACCTATAAGCAAAAGTTATATAATGCTAAAAAAGAAAATGGAGATAATATAAGAACATTCAAAGAATTACTATAATGGAAGATAGTTTTATTATATCTAAAAGAATATATAACATTTAGTTTCAGATAAAAATATAGTACAACTTATGAGACATATTACCTACTTCTATCACCTGACTCTAGACAATATCACGCATATCTTTAAATCATATTTAATTTCTATAGTCACAAAATTGCTTATTCAATAAACCATACAGACAACTCCAAATTGTTCCATTCTAGAAGTATAAGATAAATAGATTTTTTTAGTGTCATTAGGCTACTTAGTAATGACATTTGTGTTGCAAAATTACCTACATATGCTTATGTCACTATACTAGAAAAATGCCACAGAGTTTTTGGATGAAATAACTCTAGTTCAAAACAGCCTTATCGAAAATTTGTCCCAAATTTCATCCCAAATAAGAAAGAGACATATTTTGGTTAAAATTAAATTTTTGGATGAATTTTATTTGGATTTTATGTTATTAATTTAGACAAATTTGAATTGGAAGAGATACTAGTTTAATTTGTTTTGCTTGTTTTTTTAAATGGATTTGGGACAAAAGAAAATATTTATTTATTTATTTTACACGAATTTAAATTGAGGTTATGCTTCTAAATATCAATCCTAGTCCTTTTAGAAATAAATTTGTTTTATTGTTTTTACACAAACTTGGTTTTACTTCTAAATGCACATTAGACTAAAACATAAAATAAAAGTATATTTTCATGTTAAAAAATATAATTACATATAATAATTTTATTTTTAAATTAAATTTCAAAATAATCACTTCACTTTAAATTTATTTTAAATCAAAATTAATTTAACAAAAACCACATTAATCCTAAACCAAATTTATAAAAAATTACCCAAACTCACATTTAATCTTTCCGTAGAAGATTATAATTTAAGCAAAATAAGAGAAGCATAATTTTATCCTTTTTGGTTGCACTGATTAATTTTAACACAGGTGAGTACTTTTCATCCTGTCCCATCGTTAACTTTCAATGGAATAGCTCGTTACGACTGAAAACTAGTTACTCAACGCATCCATGTCCATCCAAATTAAGGAAAGAAAATAAAAACAAAAGAATGAAAATGAGGGGAAGAATAGAATACAACAATGAGCATAATATGTTTTTCTTTGTCTAAGCTAAATAATATATATTATATTATATATATTAAAAAGAGAGCACAAGTGGGCAATAAACAGACCAATAAGAGAGGAAGAGTACCCACTGCCCTGCCCCTATCACTTCACCATCACACTCCCCAGACAAATAGAAACAAGAATCCCACAACAGCCACAGAATATGACAACCCATCTTCTTCTTCTTCTTCTCTTTCTCCATCTATCTCTACACTACACTAAAGTCTAAACCTGTACACAAAACCCCCAATTAAATCACCTCATTAATTAATCACCTACATAAACCTAACCATTTTTTTTTGTTTAAATTCCCAAATCATACTAATATATCCCCCTCCCACTCCCACCTCCTAATTATATTATCTTCTCTTATTAATTAATATCTTTTCTGTCTCCGGGGTACAATTCCAAATTTAACCTTCATTAATTTACAAACCAAATTAAGTAACTAACTAGGACCACTCCTCATGTTTCCTTCTTTTCAAGCAACACTGATGATACTATCTCCCCCACCGCTGAACTTCCCTGCTGACATAGCCTGAAAAGCCGATGCCGACGACGACGACGACGGAGACGACGGCGATGAGTGGTTACTAGTTGCTGGAGATTGATCCTTCGACGGTGGAAGCGGAGGAGGCAGCTTCAGCGACAATGGCAAAGGCTCAATGGGAGAAAGAGGAACTTTCTCTTTCAAGTTCAAATTAGCCATCTTCGAAGACGGAGGCACCGGCAAAATCGGCGTTGGCCTAATCGGCTTGGCCAGTCTATCACCAGCCACCGGCAACACCACCGGAGCCAGAGCCATCGGAAAAGCAGAACCGGAGAAGCCGCCGTAATGTGACGGCGGATATGCGGTGGGAGTAGGTGGCAGCACCGTTTCTTGGTGAGCTCGCCCTTCTTCCATTATACTAGAAGATTCCATCACCTTAAATTAAAAAAAATTAAATTAAAATCAGATCTATATATTCGTAAAATTAATAATAATATTATTTATTATTCGGAAGTTGAAGAAAATGAGAAAGAAAAAGCACCGTATCGGTGGTGATGTCAAAAAGGCTAGATCTCCGGCGGCGGCGATTCTGGTTGTGACGGCGGAGGAAATACTTCTGAGCATGACTTGCAACCTGAGTTGGAGTGCGAGTTTTAACGAAGTTTCTAGAAATCCCTCTCCAATCTCCTTTGCCAACCTTTTGCAACCCCAATAGGAATAGCCTATGCTCTTCTTCCGTCCAAGGAACACCTTCGTTTTAACCAATTAATTCAAACACTCAGTCCCCAAAACAAACAGAACAAAGACCTAATTAATTATTATATCTATGTATTAGTATTATTTCTCACCTCGCTTGCGCTCGCGGCTGCGACCGGAGGCGTGAACGACGTCGTCGGAGGCGTAGCCGGCATCGGCGGCGTTGGAATCTTGCGGAGGTTGTTGCTCGTACTGAGAAAGGTTGTTCATGCTAGCGCTTTTCCTGAAAGAGGAGCTACCTTCGGTGACTCGCACGCCGAATAGCATGAAGCCGTTCTCTCCGCCGGACGCGGCGGCTCCGCCGTCGGTGCATGTTCGGGAATTGTGGCCGTTGTTTCCGCACTGTGAGCACGTGCGAGACATCTTGACTGTGAGCTAAAAATGATGCTCAGCCCATGCAAATTAAAACAAAGATAGAGAGAGATGATATGGTGAAGAGGAAGGGAGGGGTGTTTGTTTGTCTCTCTAATTATCTGATAGAGAGAAAGAGAAAGAAATTTGGGGGCAGATTTGGGTGATATATAGAGGATTGCTATTGGTATTGCTAGGGTTTAACTGTGTTTGTTTTCTAGTTGGCGCTACCGTACACTTCTCAACTTACTATTATAGATACCATGGGGGAGGAGGAATGATACTGTGTTTCGCTCACACTTGATCAAAATGGATTCCTGTCGTCAAAGTGTTGTGGTATTGGTGGTGTCACGTTAGGGAGTAACACCCATAAATCAGGACCGTCCATTCTTTGGCATGAGGTCTCGGTAAGTACAAGGCTAAAATGTGTGTCATATATTCGTCTAGCATTTAATGTCCCATAATAAAATAGTTTATGGAAGGAATTCAAACTTAAATATATAATCAGTTGGAAACAAGATAATACTACTAGTTTAAAAATGGTAGGTTGGCATAATGAGAAAGTTTTTTTTTTCTTAACTTCATTTTTGTTCCTCCTATTATTCTAAATTCACGATGTAGATTAAAATTTTGGTCCACCTATTTTTAAAATATATGTGTTAGATGAACCAAATCGCGAATTTAAAATAATAAGGGGACCAAAATCGTAAAAAAAAATAGGGAGACCAAAAATGCAATTAAGCCTAATTTTTTTTTCTCAATTCATATTTTGAAAGTCAAAATCATGGTTAAACATCTCAACATATTATTTGTGATGAAACTTAGTTGGAAAAGTTTTTTTTTTATTTTTACTTTCTTTTTTTTTATGTAATTAAGAAGATGTTAAAAAAAAAGTTTTGATGACACTTCACCTAAACTAAAGTACCAAAATAAATAACGAATTTGTTTGTTTTAGATTTTTTATATAATCAAGCGTTGGTTTGGTGAAAGGGAAATTTATTTCCTATGACTAAAAGTGTCTTAAAACGTGTAATATTCTGTTTGCGTTGAGAATGATCTCAACCAACCAAACATGTTGATTATTCATTAAAATTATAATAAGAGTAACAATATTAAAAAAAACCAGTGGTAGTGAAACAAGTGTTTCTCTCTATTTACAATTGAGTCACTATAAGTGGAATTAATGTAAACCGCAAATTACTAATTGTACAATGTAAAATATTGAAAAAGAAAATCTATTAAGATTGCTCTTAAGGAAATAAATAAATTAAATTAAATCTAATGATATGGATTATGTTATTAATCACTAAAGATTGTGTATGTGCAGCCAGTGGAAAGGCTCTTCCAACTAACGGACTCCTTGGTAGGAGTGGACCGTGTGGGTAGGGATCAAATATGTATCGTCTATATATCAGTCATGTGCAAGTTATATATATATTGCACGATATATGATATGATTGACCTCATCAAAACTATGGGTAGGGCTACAAAACCTAACAATATATCATGAAAGGCTAAACTTAGATGATTAAGAAACTTAAATATCTCGTCCTTGATGTTGAAAGTTGCTGGATATATATATAATTGGTGGGAAATGTCAGCGTGTGTTAATGGAAATATACCTTTTCTAAAAGTAATAATTTGAATATTTAATTAATCACTAATGCAAGCAATTATAATACAATACTTTACAAAAACAAATATTTATTATAAAGAAAATAAAAAAAGAGGAGGATGGTGGAGAATGAGGGTGTTTGTGCACCGCGAATTGAGCATATTCGCTGCTCCTTTGATAAAGATTTGGTTGTCTCTCGTACGTTTTAAAATATTAGCACATTTTGCCTTTCGTTTAATCATCCATCCAAAGTTGTGGGTGTGGTCATCGTATGCTTGCATAGGATAAGCAAACATGGACCCCACTCATCTTTCTATTCACCTCAACCTTTCTATGTGGCTGTGGTAGTGACTCGTTGGTAATGGTGGGTATGTGGTTGGCACCTTTTTTTCTCAGAGCTTTCAAGTTTTCAACTTTGATAAGGCTATCTATCAATGGCGTTGAAATTGAAATTAAAGTTTAGTGGTAGTATCATATATGGTGTATTTCAGCGGCAAAAGGTCAAATAAAGTCGTCTAAATTAAACAAAGAACACATATGCATGTTAAATTAATGAATGATTGAATAAAAATAGTATAATCACTGTTTTACTTATAGGTGTCTTACAAATGTCAGTAATTAATTAGAAAGTTCTTGAGTGCATCGCTAACAATAGAATATAAGTTAGTGCTTGTTTATATATGAAAAATTAATTAAAAAGAGAGTAATTTAATAAGTATAACTTTTTAAAATATTTTGGGGTACATGCATGAAGCTAATTAAAATAAGCATGCGGCAATCTCTGAAGCTCGATATCACACAAGGAGGATCAACAACTTCATCAACACCAAGAGCCTTTTTGGTACTCTAGTTTGCTACTTTTATTTTTTTTTCTTTTTTTAAGTGCAACTTTTTTTAGTCTTAAAAGTATTTGAGGACCGAATCTGTTATACTGGGAGAAGAATGGCATTCAAATTCAATTCAATTACTTAACTAATTAATTAATGAGATCGTTAGAATAATTATAATTATAATGTTTGACGGAATTTTAGGGGATTAATTATAATAATTATAATGATTTGTAACAATTACGATAGCTTTTCTAAGATGTTTAAATTAGGATTCAGGATTTAGATCATATTTTTTTTTGTACAAAAAATGCAATAAAATTTAAACCTAAGATTTCATAATAAATTACTACAATTCCCACCACTAGACTGATCCACTATCTAGTGGATCATTTAGAGGTGAATATATTCACGTTATAAAAAATAGCATTGAATTAAATCCATAAATTTAACATAATTTTAATGTAATTTAAATATGTTATTAACTTATTGTATTCCTCAATTTGACATTTCTTAATTAAGAATGTTTTACAGAATGTACCGATTGAAGAATTTAATCTAGCTATGAACATGCCTATATGGTAATTAACTTCATTTCTATTAACTGTGTTTTTTATATTCATTTTAAAATTTCATTTAATTTTCTTTAAAAAGTATATGTTAAAACTTAAAAGTAAATACATATAATGCTCCCTTTATTTCAAGAGAATGAAATTTGAATATATTGTTAATATCATTCAATTATTTGATGTCACATCTTGACTGTGATAATAATATAATAATACAATGCACGATTATTAATTATTATATAACAAAATAACATTGACTAATAACAAATCAAATTAAATACAATACTACTTTGATGGGTTACTTTACAGAGAATGTTTAGGGAGCACGTGTTAATTAATTTCCTTATCGATTCTAACTGGTTGGGTGAAAGTTGAAGCGAAAGTGAATGAAAGTGTTGGGCTCCAAAGACAGCGTTTGTTTTGTTTGGTAGTGCGCAGTGCTATGGTGTCTGTTACAGAATACAGGGCCTGTTTGTTTGGGTCCTTCCACCTTACATGGTTGATGGTCCTATATTATTGTTAGTGTTATTATTGTTAAACTGCTTTGGTACCACCGCACAAACCTGTGGCCGCCGATGTTTTATAGCTCACCAGCATAGCATTGTCCATAAGGGTGGCTATCAACGTTATCAAAAAGCTCCCTTTTTTTGGATTATTATTATTATTATTTTTTTTGCACCAGACAAGATGAACAAGGCTAAAAGACCTAACAAAGACACTGCCAATAGAATTGACTTGGATTGGAGCTTCAAATTAGAATATGTCGACCCAATTCCACTCATTCTCAATTCGATGATATACATATTAATATTGATCTCCAAATAAATATTCTTTAAATTTTTTATATAAAATTTCTTATGGTTGATTAATTTTAATTATATAAACTAATATTTTTAAATTATAAAATATATTAGATCCATTGTTTGAATAGGCTTTTATTGTTGTTATTGTATTATTTTTATTATTTGAATGAAACACGAGCTTGTAAATTAAAATTTATTAAAAACAAATCTACTTAACCCACTGAATATTGTTGACTTCAAAATATTAATTTGATACGAGGGTAAAAATAGAGTAAAAAAAGTCATGGTTTAATTAAAAAAATTGCACATTGAGAACTGACGTACTGTTGAATTTTTTTACTTCAATTAGCTAGCCATAAGAATATAATTAACTAATAGCTATAAGAATTAATATAGATTCGTACTTAAATTAAAATATATATATTGGACTGGTAACAGGGATACGTATGGTTTAAAAAAAAATTAGTACTTTTTTTTACTCCATGATAATCTAGCTAGGGCTTGTTTGATGCACGTACATGAAGAATCAACAACACAAGTAGAATACATATATAATATAAGTAATTGGGTTACCATGTAACCTTTGTTATTGATTGGTGATTAGTGATTGATGTATAGTAAAAACAATTTTAGAGGACAGAGTGGAAAGAAAGAATGAAGGAGAAGGTTGAGAGAGAGAAGGGAACACAGAGAAAAATAACTACAAAAGGGGAGAGGGGGGGGGGAGTTGAGTATTTTTAAATATTGTTGTACGCAGGATAAAAATCCCATGATTTATTGAGTAAAAAAATTAAGAGATTTCTATCATGTACTTTATTTCTTGTTTTACTTTGTCTCCTAACTATTTTAAGAATCAAACTGCCAAATTGCTTTATTAGCTGCACTTCAACCTTTCATTCTTCTTTATAGCCCCATTTGGATAAATATTTTAATTCGGTCTAAAATAAGCAAAATAGCATTTGCATCAACACTTCAAAAAGTGCTTATATAAAAAATAGAAATATTTGGGTTAGGGGTAGACATGAGTTTAGCCTAGTGGGTGCTGTTTTTTTTTTTTTTTTGGTCGATTAGTGGGTGCTGTTTGTTTTCTCTCCGATTATCTTTAGGGTGCATTTTGGATATTTCCATACTGATCAACCCACTCAAAATAGCTTATTGGGTTTGGGAAACCTTTTTTTTACTCGCCCTAAATCGATCCAACCCACAAAATAGTAGACAGGCCCATAGATTTATCATACATAAAGAATTTACGTTTGACAATGAACATAAATATAAAACATCAATTCAATTGACCAAAAAAAACATAAATATCAATGTTTTTCTTTTGGGACAAAAAAATTCAATTGACCAAGAAAAACATTGATAAAAAGTTTGGATTGAATTATTCAATCTAATTGAAAAATAATAAATTGATCAAGTGTCTGACTTAACAAAAACTGACTGTTTAAATAATTAATGGAAATCAATCTAAATCCGATAAAAAATGATAGCGAATTTGTTCAGACTAGTTCTTTTTTAATATTTTAAAATATAAATTTAACTCAAAATATTATTTTAGTAAAAAAATTATGTGAAGTTATAAAGGCTCATATATGAATTGTTGTTATTTAGTATCATATTATTTTTTTATCTTGTTGGGCATATAATATATAGCAATTTTATATTAATTTTAAATTTCATATTAATGATCATATATGATATATTGTAACTTTTAATCTAAAGGTGGATTACTTAATATAATGATCTAATAAAAATTATTCAGCGGTGTAATACTAGATGTAACTTACACTGGTGTAATTTGAACCCTCGTTATTGTAAAATATACTTTGAATGACTCATGACCAATCTTATGTTTAAAATAATAATATAAATTTATCACATGTACCAAGTAAGCAAATAAAATAAACATATATATATATATATATATATATATAACAAATGTCAAATGAAATAAAGATATATAACAAGTGAAATATCCGTAAATTTTGACCCAACAAATAATGTCTCAATTGAAAAATATTACTACAAAGTCTAAATTGAAATCAGCATAACAAATGGAACTCTAAAATTAAACTCTTGCCTCTATCTCGCTAGCTAGAGATAGTAGCTAAGTAGCAGTAGCTAGTGCCCTCCTCACATAAACTTTTAGCTTTCTCAATTCTAATATCAAGTTTCAACTCTCAAGATATATAACCCATTCAAGGAGAAAAGAAAACCCACTTGTGCTTGTCCATATATACGTGCATTTTCTGCAGAGAGTTGCAGAGTCAAGTGTGAAGGGGAATACTTTTATGTGTGGATTGGATTGGAAGAGTTACAATCCAAAACCTGACCTACACTAGTAACTAGTTGATCATTTTCTAATCCAACCCAACTTATTGTAAACCAAATTCAACTCGCCGTTTAAGGTGGATTGTATCAAAATCTATAACTTTGTGAATTATAATTAATCCAACTACGTACCTGTCCCTATTTCGGATACAAAGTTGTAAAAGCATGTAATGTAACTGTTAAAAATACCAAAACGATCCCACCATTGGTCATGAAAAAAACCAAATGACGAGGTACACATTAAACATGAATGGAACGAGAAATACATGAGATATGAGATGTTGAGATTATTGTGAATTTTAATTTACCATGTCTTAAAATACAAAATAAAATATGACTTGAAATTTACTAGGGAATTTGGGTCTAATGACTAGTCGCATTAAATGGAGCTGGGTTTTGAGTGGATAGTTGCATGATCCATTAGGTCCAGGATCCAATAAGAAATCTAGAAGTCATCCGCAGAACATGCAAGGCACAATTAGTTGTTACCCACGATTGCCTAAGTGATTATTTGAGGAAATCCCAGTGACCCATTGGGGTTTCGGCTAGGGATGGCAAAGTGGGTTGGGCCCGGCGGGCCGGCCCGCCTAACCCGCCAAAAATGGCGGGGTGGGTTAGGTCCCTCCAGCCCACCAACCCACTCAACCGCCAACTCGGCGGGCCAATAGGTGGGCCGGCCCGCCGGGTTGGCCCGCCAGGCTAGCCCGCCAAATTTAACAATTTTTTAACTTTTTTATTTATATTAGTATTTAATTATAATAATTTTATAAATATTGAGGAAAAATATTATATAAAGACAAAAAGTATAAATAATTTTTTAAAATTTTATTAAAATTTAAATTTATTATGTATTATATTTATTTTAATTTTTTATAATTTTTTGGGTGGGCCAGGCGGGCCGGCCCGCCATCCCGCCTTAAAACGGGGTGGGTTGTATATGTTGGCCGTTTTTTCTGGCGGGTCAACCCGCCCCGCCCCGTTTTTTGGCGGGCCAACGGCGGGGCGGGCCAGGGTGGGGCGGGCTGGCCCACTTTGCCACCCCTAGTTTCGGCTCCAAAAAGCTTTTTGGAGTGGACTGAGAATCCAATTAAGAAATAAAATCTCTTCTTCAAGTCAATCACATGATTGAGAATCACTAAGTTGGTTAATTAGACATTTTACGACTGATTCTGTTAATTAGTCGTTATTCATTCTACGGTTAACGCATTTTTCGAGCCAACGTACACAGTGATATTAACAAAACATCATTTTAATCCATGAAAGATATATAGACATATAGTGTCCGTTTGGTTTAGAATTGTGTAGAATTGATTATAGAAAATCAATGATTGGATGAGATAAAAACTACTCTTTTTGTCCCTAAATGTATGTTTGGATGGAGAAACTTAGGATTCCTAAAATTGTGAAATAAATTGTGAATGGTGATTAAAAAAAGAGTGAAATATGAGATGAATCGTAAATGATAATCTAAAAAGTTAAACATAAAAGAAAAATGTTGAAATTCTCTTTAAATGTTTTAATTGAAATTTCTCCGGTTTATTATAAAAAATCATTCATATTTATTATTTAAAATTATTTTAACACGAAATATAGTAATTTAGAATTATTTCATCCTTTAACATCATTTAATCCTTAGAATGATTAAATTGATCGAGACTCACATCTTTCAGTGACAGAAAATGATAATTTTCAATCTTTTAGGAATTAAAGTGATTGACCATATATCTTTATAAGACTAAACATTGTTTGATTGATTTTTTTCATTATTTAACGACCTGCACTTAATGATGAAATGACACAACATAAGAATAAGCATAAACAAATATCAAACTATTTACTCAACTTATTTAATAAAGATAAATTTATAGAAATTCGACATTCATAATAAATGTAAGGCATTATGTTCAAAAAGTATTTTAAATTTTATATATATTGAATTTTAAGCTTTTATATGCTTTTATAATTATCAAATTTAAATATCATATATGTCCACAACATAGATATATTATAAATATAAATTAGATATTAGAAATTAAAACAAATAGAATTTTATTCTAAACAAAATATTACAAAAGTATCATTTAATTATCATATTAATTTATATTTTTATTTACTTTTATGCATCTTATGTAAATCCAATATAATGCACAAACTAATTATTTTCTTAAATTTTATTAATTAATTAATATAATAAATTGTCTAAACTACTAAACCAAATATCAAATAGTAATTTATGAGTGTGTTTGGTAAAACTACTTGAAAAGTTAGTTGAAAGCTTAAAGCTCGCTGAAAGCTTAAAGTTAGCTGAAAGCTGAAAAACTATTGAATGTGTTTGGTAAAATTAGTTGAAAACGGTAAAATGACATTTAAGGACAATATTAATTATTAAATAATGATAAGTGGTGGTGGTTAATGGCTAAACTTGTAATTAATTTTCAGCTAGTAGCTGAAAATTGGAGCTTTTTTAAAAAAACTACCCACCCCAAGTAGCTTTTTAAGAAAAACTTGTAACTACCCAAAAAATTTACATTCCAAAACACTGTTGAAATAATTTCAACTAATACGAGCTAATATGAGTCTGAAATATATTTCTTTCTAGAAGCAATCCAAGAGAAATACGAGTCTGAAATATATTTCTTTCTTCATCTTTTGCTTAAACTTAATACTATTTATTACCTTATTTCTCATTTAGCTAACTTTATTTTCTAGTTTTTATTAGTACTTGTGATTGATCGAATTTAGTGTTTATGTAAAAATCAATAAATTTTACACAAAAGAAAAAGAAATTAAAAATGAATGAATCAGAAAAAGTTGATACAAACCTTTGGGTGTAAAATTATTTATTATATTTAGAACCATTAAAATTTTAAAGTTATATTAAACCTAACTAATTCAACTCCAAGAGATAGGTCGAGTGGAGCAAGATAGAGGTTCGTATCCGACAGGTAGCAGGTTTGAAACCCCCCACTCGTCTCCTTAAAATAAATGTGAGTATCTTTGTAAGTGCTCTTTGAGCCAAGAGATTTCCATGCATTGGACTAAGACACTATCCCTTTACTCTAAATTTTAAAACCTTACCGAAAAACTAACAATTTTGAGTTAAACTGGATCAACTCGTTTACAGGAGTAAAACTCTTCTAACATCTATATGTTATCAACTTTATAATTCTAAATAAAAGAACAATGTAAGACTTGTTTGTTTAAGATTTAGAAGGTAATTTTGAATTCGTGGAAATAGTTACTCAATTATTTAAAAATTTATGACATATAAGAAAAAAAATTTAAAATATCAATTACATTGATAATTTAGGGCATGTTTGGTTTACATTTTCATTTCCTGTTTTCTGTTTTCTGAAATTTTATAAAGGAAAAACTGGAAATGCTGGAAACAAAAAAAAATTATTTTCAGTATTTCCAGTTTTTCTTTGTAAAATTTCAAAAAACAGAAAACAAAATGAAAACAGAAAATGAAAACAGGAAATGAAAACACAAATCAAATATGCCTTATTATTTCAATTAATCTTATTGATTATGCTATGCATATACATGTAGTTGATATTCATAAAAGTCAAGTTCTAACGATTGAAAAAGGTGTCCATATTGGTGGCTTTTACGGATGAGTCATGTACCGGTACATAATAAAATTAGGGTTAAATATGTTTTTGGTTTCTGAAAATATGATGAAATTTTGTTTTGGTCCCTCATTTATTTTTTCATTAATTTTGGTCCTCCATTTTTAAAATAACATGCTTTTAGTCCACCTTATTACTAACTATACTCAATTAAATCACTTTTGTTGCTCCATTACGACTTTTTCCGAGTAAAAATTCACAGGAAAATTCATGCTATTTTTTTAGAAATTTCATGTGTAGTAAATTTCTAAAAAAGTTACAAATTTTAGGCTTAATTGCATTTTTTGTCCCACTATTATCATCCATCCGCGATTTTGGTCCCTTACTTTTTTTCGCGATTTTGGTCCCTCTAACACATAGATTTTGAAAATAGGAGGACCAAGATTTTGAACTAAATCGCGAATTTGGAATAATATGGTGACCAAAATAGCGAAAAAAAAGTAGAGGGACCAAAATCGCGGATTGATGATAATAGAGGGACCAAAAGTGCAATTAAGCCCAAATTTTATATAAAAATGCTGCTATGAAATTTTTCTTACTTTGTTTTAAGAAATTCTATAGAAAATTTCCCGCAAATTTAACAATTTGAACAAGATTTCCTTTGAATTTTGAAATTTACAAGAAAATTCGAATGAAAAATCACGTGATAACAATGAGGACTAAAATCATGTTATTTTTTCCCGCAAATTTTATAACCACGAGGTCTAAAATCATGTAATTTTAAAACATAGAGGGCCAAAACCAATGAAAAATAAATAAGTGACTAAAATCAAATTTCACTATATTTTAAAGGACTAAAACATGTTAATCCATAAAATTACCTATTGCAGTAGGTTGTTTTACCTGATGATAAAAAAATAAAATCTTACACATGACTCCTTAATGTTTACAAATTTGCATAGAAAGGCTTAGACCAATAACTTAACTATAAAATGTTAATTGGCTGCAATGAAACCCATTATTTCGAGGTTTAGTTTTACACTTTTTTGACCAAGCAGAAAGTCATATATATAATGAGTCTGTTTGGGTGGAACTTCTGCAGAAGTACTTCTAGGTGAAAAAAATAGCATGAATCAAAGAGGTCAAATGCATTTAACTTCTCCATAAGTTAAAATTAGTCTTCGTAGTCCACCTACTACAAAAGCTCTCTCATTTAACTTCTCAAAAAATAACTAATTTTAACTTGTGGATAAGTTAAATATACTTGACCTCTTTGATTCATGCTATTTTTTTACCTAGAATTATTTATGAAATTAAGCATAATTAAAATTGATAGCTAATTTCTAATTATATTTTTCCTTAGATTGTTGGAGGCCAAATGAAAAAATCCTTATACGGGCTTTGTCTCAAGATTCAAAGGCTAAGAAGAAACAAAAATGAATAAAGGGCCTTTGTCTATGGTGTTTCATCTCGTGGGTGAAACACCGGTGTTTCACCCCTTAGTTTGCCGTTAGATATAATAAAAATATAATTAATGGTCAAGATCTATTACCTATTACTGGTTGAGCAAGTTTCTAAAATTTTACAGAGCAGTCCCTCCGTGTTTTTGTTTAGTACATAGGATTTAATTGTTTAATTACCTTACAGCCCTTGTAACGTAACTTGTAGGTTTATTTATGAAGACGAAGGGAAGACGCATGAAGTAGAGTTTGTTAATTCATTAGGCAGAGTGAACAATTTAAATTACCCATTCATTGATTTTGAAGAAATGGACATGTGTACTTCAAATTCTTTAACGGTTTTACTAGTCTTATTATTATTATTCAATCATTTACAAGCTATTATTAATATTATTTAAGTTGCACTAATTGGTCA
Organism: Sesbania bispinosa; assembly: GCA_026901365.1. Lineage (NCBI taxonomy): Eukaryota > Viridiplantae > Streptophyta > Magnoliopsida > Fabales > Fabaceae > Sesbania > Sesbania bispinosa. The sequence continues at coordinate 27,444 of QLOH01000488.1, forward strand.
TTTTAATAAAATAGTTAGTATAAATCTATCTTTTATCTCTATTATAATTGAGGAACGAGGATTCTCCCTCAATTTACTTCCCTTCCAAGATCATACATTATATATTATTATTATTAATTAATTAATTAATATTATTTTTAGTATTAATATTATTACTATTACTATTATTTACTAATACTTTTAATTTTCCCTTCTAAAACTATCATATCATGCATTATATATTATTATTTCTATTTCTATTACTATTACTATTACAATATACTATTAATATTACTTTTACTTTTACTATTAATATTACTATTATTTTTATTACTACTAGCATGGTACTGGTGTATTCGCAGAGGTAACATTGGATTTGCAGGTGATGTTCGTTTTTACATATATTACTAAATTTTTATAAAATTAACTTATGATATAATCATATATATCAATTAGTAGAAAATAATAACCAATACATCATTAATATAATTATAAATTTAAAAATATATATTGAGATTTAAGATCCCATAACCCAATTACTTTAAACATATATAAAGTGTATGAGAAAAAACTTGTTGGGAGAGTTAAAAAAACTAAAAAAAAAAAGATGAAGTGAGAAAAACGTAACATGTGTACCGAGAAAACAATTTTAATATAGAGTAAATAAAAGTAAGGGTAAATTACTCCAACCTCCCCTCTATTTTGCACTTCTAACATAAAACCCCTTCTATTTTGAAAACCTACACAAAATCACTCAAATTTTAAAAGTACATTACACTTGAACCCAATTTTTTATGATACATTTAATAGAAATTTTAGTCAACAGTCAACAATGAACTTTTATATTAAATTGACAAAAATACCCTTACTAAATATTAATTTTTCTTTACCACATAAAAATCCTTCAATTTTTAAACTTTACACAAACTCCTTATATTTTATAAATATATTATTCTTTTTTCTTGTGTCGATAAATAAAAAAACGCAAAAAAAATATTATATAATTTTTTTCAAATGACATTATTTTAAATAATAAAAATCATAGTTCATACCAGAAAAATAAAAAAATTATTATAAAAATTTTTATATTGAAAATTTAATTAAAAACTCATAAACTAATAAAATAAACAAAAATAATTTATTAAGATTAATTTATAAATTATTAATATATTAAAAATAAATTTACTGAAATGGATCGTATAAAAAATTTCATAAATTATAAAAAAAACTTGATATGTAAAATAATAAATGTTAGGGTAACGAGAAAGAAGGAGAACGAGAAGAATGAATTTTGTACGAGAAAGACTGAGATTTTCACGTTGGGGTTTTATTGCATTTATCAGTTCTAATAATTCAATTAAAAAGGAAGGGGTGTCTTGAGGGTAATGTTGGATTTTTTAAAAATTATTTTTAATAAATAATAAAAAATTATAAAAATTGATTTTTTTTGTAGGTTTTCAAAATAGAGGAGATTTTGTGTAGGTTTTTAAAATAGAGGGGTTTTTGTGTTAGAAATGTAAAATAGAGGGGAGGTTAGAGTAATTTACTCTAAAAGTAAAATAGATAAATAACATAGATAAGAGATATATCCATAGTTCTTAAAAGAATATGAATAGCTTGAAATCGCCCAAGCGAAGGGGTGTCTTGAGGGTAATGTTGGATTTTTTTAAAAATTATTTTTAATAAATAATAAAAAATTATAAAAATTGATTTTTTTTGTAGGTTTTCAAAATAGAGGAGATTTTGTATAGGTTTTTAAAATAGAGGGGCTTTTGTGTTAGAAATGTAAAATAGAGGGGAAGTTAGAGTAATTTACTCTAAAAGTAAATAGATAAATAACATAGATAAAGAGATATCCATAGTTTTTAAAAGAATATGAATAGCTTGAAATCGCCCAAGCGAATTCCCCCCTCCCCCAATTGTGTGTGTGTGTGTGAGGTGTATGAATAGCCTGAAATCGCCCAAGCGAATCCCCCCCAAATCGAGAGTGAATATACGTATTTCGTCGGCTATTGTGAAAAATCTTGTGCAGCTTCATAATGATTTGTTATTAAAAATCAGGAGTATGGTTGCAGTTAGCATGACTTGCATCTGTTAACTAATGGGTGTGGATTTGTAATTAAGTCTTATTTATAGCTAGTTCCTTCATGAGTTTGCGACTTTGCGTGGCAGCAGTCTTGTGTTATGGTAGTAGTGTTTATTTTAGTATTTTGTAAATATTTTATAATTTTGTAATAATTCATGTAAAAGTTTTTTTTCACGAAGTTGCTTCCTGTTGGGCAGCATGTATGCAGTGTGCTTGTTTAGTAGCTTGCATTTAGAAGATGGTAATTAATCTGGAGTTTCAGTGAGTCAACACGTAAAGTATCATTCATGGCATGCTGATGATGGTGATTTGGTTTTTTGTTTTCTTTTTCAAAAAATAACTTATATAATAACAAAAAAATCACTTTGGTCCTACTTTGCAATTTTAGAAACAATAAGGATTAAGTAACAAATTATAATTATTTTCAATAACAGTTCAGGAAACCTACTATTTTAGGTCTTCAGGGTGTAGTAGTTCGCGCACCACCTATCACAAAGATCCACCGTAGCTTTCACCTAAGTTTATCTATCTAATCTTCAGATAAAAGTTAACACCACAAATCTTAAATGGAACTATTGAAGATTAAAAAAAAAAGTTTTAAAGATAAAAAAATTACTCAATAGTATTACTTAGTTTGGGTTATACGAGCCCTTAACTTAATCCATACTGCAATAAACACGTGACTACATGGACATGGCATCTAAAAACCACTACCATCACTCGCTATTGTATCCCTCATCTTCAAACAAAAGCGGAACCATTCATAACAAACAAACTTCCATGGAAGCGGGAACTGCGCTCCGTGTTCGTCTAACTCTCATTCTCAACACTCACATTCCCAATCGCACTGCTAATTCAATAACCGCATTCCAATCGCGCTTCACTCTTTCCTCTTCATCTTCTCATTCTTCCTCTGCCGCTTATAGTTACCGAGGGCCCAAACCCAAACGCGACTTTCTCGCCGATTGGGTGTCCCAAAACGACGACGTCGTTCGAACCTTACCAATCTACGTCGGCTCCGCTTCCCTCTTCGCCGTCCTCTTCAATCGCGCCATTTCCGGTATCGCCCCGTCGCTGACGCCGGCAGGTTCCCAATCTCTCACTTTTTTTTCTTCTGTCCTTAATTAATTCAGAAAAAAAACAAAGAAAAAATTGAAGCCCTAAATTGTGGATATTCTGTTTGGGAATGAAGTGTGAGTTCGTATTAGGATTGCTTTCATGTTATATGTCATGGAACCACCAAATGTTTGAAATTTGGCTGTGGTGAGTGATTGGCATTGTCATTGTTGTTCAATTTATGGTATGCTCTTTTTGCAGCTCACAATCCAGAGCTGACCTCTTGACTTTAGGATTGGCCGTCACCAATATTTTGGCTGGCCTCGTCTGGCTTTCTATTAGACCCAAATCTATAACTGTGGTGAGCCTCAGCCCCTTTGTATCACTGCTATCTCTCTCAATTCCTCTTTTCACGGTTCTGTTTGTCTTCTAGCTTCAAAATTAGTTTTCTAGTGTGTGATTGTTTTGGCTTATTTTTCCCACAAACAAGTGTTTGTTTGGGTTGAGAAAATATTTTTGGTTTTCACTTTCAATTTCATAAATACCAGTTTTATATAAGAAATAGTGAAATAACTTATTATTATTTTTCTCTATGTCAAGTAAAATCTGAAACAAATTAAAAACAAAGTGAAATTTTTGTATAAAAGATGAAAATAGACTATAATGTTTCCTTTAATGCACTTTCTGAAAGCTGCAAAGAAAGAAATGGCTATTTCTCCAAAATAAGCTAACTTAAAGACGCCGATAATAGGCTTGTTTTTGTCCAGGTAAATCCCCAGGGGGTTGAATGCAAGAGGTTGTGCACTGCTCTCCCTGATGTTGCACTTACTGAGTTGCTCTGGTAATGCACATTATACACACTTGTTAGCTTCATTGGCTTTCTCCCACTCTCCTGGCCCATGTGCTTTCTAATTCTGTACAGAAGTTAAAGATTGAAAATTTGGTTCTCAAACATGACCTTCATTCATTGTTATAAATTGTCAAATCTACATTATGTGCAATAGAAGAATAGAGGCTTTGTGGGTTTAAGGTTTGATATTATGGTTGTCTTTTCTATGTGTGCTGTTAATAAATTAGATTTGAATATGATGCGAAGAAAATGTGATATTAGTATCAATATGGAAATTGCTATAAGTAGTCATCCCCCTGGGTTAATTAACAGTAACAGTATCTTTCATAATCTATTTTCAGGGTGTGGGAATCTCTTTCAGATGTCACCTGCTGCCGATCACTCGTTATTGTTTATGAGAGCAGTTGTGTACTTCAAATTGGTTTTGCTGCAGAATCTTCTCCTTGGAATGGTGAGGCTGTAAGTGTCGATGCCAATAAATTGATGCAAGGATCAGTATATCAGGGTGTCATGAAATCTGGAGCCCGTAAGTTTCTAACCATATACTGTCAACCACACGTCATTTATCTCAACTGCTGCTACTTCAGTACAGTACTTTTCATGAAGATGTGCCCGGTGTTAATTAAATGTGCTGAATCTTTTATACATGTTCAGAGAGTTACTTGGCTAATCTATCTCTTTATCCTGGGAGATCTGAGCTGCCATTTCTGCCTTCAAATACTCAGGTACCGTGTTTCTATGTGTAAAACTGCCCCGTAAAACTAATGACACATTTCTATGCAATTCATTATTACCTTGTGTTCTAACTAATCGTCTTGGCCTATCATTCAAAACCTTATGATTATGAAACACAAACTGTTGTCTAGAAAGAGTGAAACATAGGGGCAGGGTGTGGGTGGATTTTTGGGGCAAGTGAGTTCAGAGACCTAGTTGCATGTCCAGTTGTCCAAGGCATCCGTTACTTGAATAGTTGAATGACTTAGGCGTGTACTTGAGTTTTTTGGAGTCAGATCTCTAAATGGAATTAGAAATTGTTAAATTTAATGAAAATTTGAATAAACTTTAAATATGAAATTAATTTGGGTTGACTGGATGGAGGATAGTACAATGGATAGAGGTAGTGAGGGACCGAGAAAAACTATAGGCCAAGGCCGCCAAACTGTGAAGAGAGATTTAGAATTAGAGGTAAATGGTTTATCTTTAAACTTAATACATGATAGAACATCATGATGTTATATGATCCATTTAGCTGACCCCACCTAGTGTGAAAAGACTTGTTGTTGTTATGATTTCAGTACTTAACATAATTTCAGCCATATTTTTACATTAGAAAATTATTTTTCCCAGAAACAAAATCTGAGATTTCAGAGAGAGCTGAGAAAACAGAGAAGAGAGTCAGAGATGGTAGAAGAACACATGGTAAACAGTAAACTGAATGACAAACAGAAAAAAAAAGGAGAGAATTATCCTCCAAAGGGTCTCCCCTTTTACAACTGAGCTAATGTCGGTTCTTCAATACTATCAATTCAAAATTAATCTTCTTCTATTCCCCTCATGCTATTTAAGCTGGCCACCTTAACAATTCTGTAACTAACTACTCCTTTCCACCTGACTAATTCTGTAACTCTAACTAATTATGTAACTAGTCTAACTGCTTTGCCTCCTTGTCTTTCATTTCCGTTAACTTCCCACCCAATAGAATGGAAATTTTCCTCAATTCCATCATAAAATATTCAAATAATGGTATATAATTTTATTCCATGCCATCATTTCTATTCTATTCCACTCGTCATTAATATGCAAACATAGCCTTTGGATTACAAGCTCCAACTTTTTAATAAACAAAAATTATAAAGAAGGTGCATTTTATCTGTGGCCGGTTGTATGCTGTAGTGTATACTTATGTGGTGACCTTCTTCTGGCTTGGGATCTTGTACCTTTTACTTTGTTAACTGGTGAAACTTTCATCTATGTCAGAAAGTTACCATGTATGATTTTGGCAAGCCAAATTCTTTGACTGTCATACATGTAAAATCGTCTCTGTCAGTCAAAGAAAAAGAAGTGGGGAATTTTTTCTTTGGGGTGGGAGTAGGGATCTCACCTGATAAGGTGAAATTTATGAGAAAAAATAAGTGGGAGGAAAAGAAAAAGAACAATCTGTAGCCTCCTATCTCTCCCTCCCTTGTTTTTCTTTTCTTTTCTTGGGGGGTGGTGGTGGTCTGGTTTAGTTCTTCTAGGGCAGCATCCCAGCCTCCTTACTAATTATTGGCTTTTGTTGGAGATTTCATAAGATATAATAACAAGAGTTATTCATACACTTAATATTTTGCTAGGCAGTAATTTTACAACCACTTGGAGATAAAGGGATTGCAATTATTGGTGGTGACACAATACGAGGTTTCACAACTTCTGATCAGGTAAATGTCTGCTTTCACTTTTTTTTCCCTAATAATATATTTGAATTTGTCAAGATCTTTCAATCTTTGGAGCCTACAGCATGTTATGATTATATTATCAATATATAACATACGACTTCAAGCTTTCCCCTTCAAAAATTATTAAGATTGTTGCTAGTTAGTGTTTGAAAATTAGATTAGTGATCTTGTTGTTCCTCCACCCCCACCCCTACCCAAAAGTAGGGTTAGAGTATCTTGATTTAACGTTAGAACGTAATAAATTCAAATTTTTAATGTTACTATTAGTTGTTTTGGAAGACCTCAACTTGAGTTTGATTTATTTTAAATATCAAACCAAACGTACATTCCCAAACGTTGTTTAAAGATGTCGAACTTCAGTTCAACAGTATTTTATGTAGGTCCTGCAACTTGTTTCCTAATCTTAAACTCAGTGACGCATATATTTGTGGGTTAGTGGCATAATTATTGAAATGTTTATAGGCATGGATTTCGTTTATCGGAGAGAAGCTGGATTCTACCCTTGCAAAATATGCGGAGCGTCTCCCTCTTACTTCCCATGATTAAGTTCAAAGACTTGAAAGGTAGCCTCTGATGTTTGTTTATACTTGATTTCAGTGATAATAAATCCTCAAACTTTCAGCGGAGTTTTTTCGGAGTTCTTAAGGTAGTGCTTAAATTAATTACTGGTCAGACTAATTCAAAGTTAGTAATGGTAACGTATTGTATACATCTGCATATTTTTGTTAGATCATGTGCTTATTTGAATTAATTACTATTTTAGAGAAATGATTACTTTTTTAACAATTTCCTGAAAGAATTAAAAAAACAATTACTTACCCTGAAAATAATCCCCAAAAAACATGCTAGTGCTTCTAGTGGTTGACTTCACGTTTCAAATTTTAAGATTCCCATTAGCACAAAAAAAAAAAAATTCCCAATTAATAATGTTTATTAGAACAAGGGTGAACATACCAAGGCAGAGGTCATGTACTCTCTTCTCAGTCCATCCTAATGAAACATCTCTATATAATTATGGTGTGGCCTTTCGACAAAATCAATTTAATAAAAGACCCCTTCATATTCTGTCAGCTAAGAATTTGGTATTGACTTCCAGTTTACCATTGCTGAAACTTGTGTTTCCAAATGTCAGATTGGTTATGACGAGTTATGACTCATGAGCAGGGTCCAAATTATTGTAAACCAAGCCCCAGTTTTTCTTGGAAAAGTAAATTTTACCAAGTGGTCGCCAGCCACTATGCAGGAAAGAAGTTCAAACTCGTGTGGTTATTTTTCCTGTTCTAAATTGAAAGAGGTCTTACAAACAAGTTATTCGATGTAAACTAGGCTTTGTCAGCATGAATATTTAAATCCTACTGGATGATAGAGTGAAGTAAAAAATGGATGGGGAATTCATTCATATTGCTGCAAATATACATCTGTATAAGCTCTGTGAGTGTGTTTCATATCTATAAAATCATTTTAAAAACAAAAGAAAATCAAAATTTTTGTTACAAATAAGCCCCAAAACAATGAAAAGAATGAATACCTAACACGTGTGATTATTGTGCTATACATGGGTACCAGCTACCAAGATGTTAGCACCCTGATTAGTGTCCATTATAGAAAAGACCTTTCCCAGGGCATCAACCCTGTTGCAGGATCAGCAAAATAAGACAGAAGGAAGTCCTTCAGGCCAGTATCCCAAACCTCACAAAACTGCAACCGCCAGTTAGGTGGTTCAATGGCCTCTGTTCCTAGTCCCGGTGCTCTATCCTTTGATCCTTTGTTTTGGTCCTCCTGCCAGTCGACAACATAGGTAGCAACCCTTCTGAAGAACTTGGCTTTGAAGGTCTCCCATACCTGGTACTTATAGTGGTTTATTATAGCAGTACCTTCAGGCATGTTGCTGTACCTGTACCCCTCCCTCAGCTGAAAATGGTGCACCACATTCAGAAGAGTGGTATCAAGCAAATCCGGTCGCACAATGGATTTGTGCCGCTCGGGGCTCTGAAGCCGGCATGTGTATCCTACAGTAACCCCTTGTTTAGGGGGCGAGTTCAACCCAGAAGGCCCAAAGCTATGGCAAGCTGTTCTTATCTCCGCAATGGATTTTGAGGATGAGTAATTGGCAACCACCGATCTCAGAGAATTCTCACCAGGAACACCCTGCCCCATCTGGTGATGAAACTCATTGGGGAAGTAGAAGAACTCATCAACATCAAAGAACCCCACCCATCTGCACTCCTCTCTAGCCCTCAATGCACAGTGGGAAAACCCTGCTTCTTGAGTCTTAATCCAAGGCCAGGCCTGTCTACTAACATTATACCCTTGAAGATCAAGATCCTGAATCACTTGTTCAATATCATCATCACTGTTGTTATCATAGATAAACCAGCGCTCCACTCCAAGCCAGGCATGGTACATAACCCACTCCCTGAGTGCAGAAGCCTGGTTCCACACCATTGTACACACACACAGTTCATACTTGTTTCTATTCTTCCTCTGAATCCTTGCACCACCAGGGCTTCCAACTCTAGCCACAGAAGGCACAAGGGCACGAACCGGGTGCCTCACATTGCCACTCAAGTGACTCAACCGTGACCCGAATCCCTCGAGCCTTGTCCGGGTTGTTCCTGATGCTCTGCGGCAACATGCACCTCACGATTTCTTGAGCCACCGAAACTGCTCTGGTGCTGAGCAAAAAGGCACCGTCCTTATGTGGAAATTCTTGAGCCCGAAATGGCATCGGAAATGGGTCGGATGAGAGATCTTGTGGGGTCGCAGTTTCAGCCCTTTAACGAAAACCACAACCGTGTCCTCCGTCCAGGGTGGCCTCGTACGCCACCCTATCCCAAATTTGAAGCGTTTGATTCCTCAAAAAACCCAAACTCCGGCGACCCACCTCGCCGCGCCGCCGCAAGTCGACAACTTCGGAGCCGCTGGTGGCGGAGTAATTCGTCCGGGGAAATGGGCACCTGGCAATGGATCGAGATTCATCGTACCGGTCGGTGGACAGGACCGGTTGAACCTCAACATCAAGGACCGGTTCGGGTGAAGCGGAAGAGGAACCGTTGGGGAGTAAGGTGTAGTAGACGCACTCTAGTTCGTGGGGAGGGTGGAATTGGTTTTTTTGGTGGTTAGTGAGGATGAGGAGGTAGTGGTCGGGGAGGAGGATGCGGTGTTGGAGGGTGAAAGAGGTGGTAGCAGTGGTGGGGCGGGGAGGGTCTAGAATGGAGTGGCTTGCGGAGGAGTAGAGGAGGGATAAGGTGGAGGCTGTAAGAGGGGGTCGGAAAGTGGAGGAGGTGAAGAATCCATGGTGGTTGGATAAGAAGAGGAGGAAGACGAAGAAGGAGAAGCAAAGAAAAACGACCTTGAAGACAGATGAAGGTGCCTCCCTATCACTCGCTTCCTCTTCCGCCGTTGCTCTGTGTCCATCTTGCTCTTTTTCTCCGTATTTGCTTTCCCTCTCTCTCTCTGAATAGGTGGTGGAAGAATGGTGAGGTTGGTATTGGAGATGAAGAGAGAATGTGGAGAATTGGGGGAGGTTGGATTTGGATATTGGACGCGGAATGATTGGGGGGCGTCAAAAAGAGGAAAGGAAAGAAAGAACTAAGAACGTGCTGTTCTCTCTCTCTGCCCCTAGTGGTGGAATGGAATAATGTTAGAATTGAGCGAGGTAAAAAGTCCAGAACTACTGGAGTGGAGATTCTGGGGAATGGCTTGGATTTTATTACAGTTAAATGTATTCACCATTCATCAATTACGCTCATTATAGCGCGTGTATTGATTGCGATACTTTCTGCTTCATTATTCTATACAGGTATATATATTCTGTATATAAGTATAATTAATATGACGTTGGTGCCTAAAATTAAAAAGATTTGTGATTAAGTCCCGAAAGGATTCTCCCGATAATATAACACAAGCAATAGTAGGAGATTCCGGGATGAGGTTAGCTTCCGTGTGTGAAACAATCGTTCAATTAGAATTTCTACTGGTTTTCTCATTTCTGTCATGTAACTTTATATACTTAAATAAATCAGTCAGGATATGTATTGTTAGATTTTTTTTTAAAAAAAATATAAAGTAATATTATTATATAATTTAAATAGAATATTAAGAATGATATATATTATTTTTCAAGAAGACAAATAGAGCTACTATTAAGGGAGTATATAATATAATAACTAAATTTTAGCTAATGAGTGTCATAATTTTTTGGGTGCAGCTAATGAGTGCTATAATAACGCTTATTAAACGATTGAAAACGAAAAATATTAAAGGAAAGATGAAGTATTCAAAGTATGTTTGGATTAATTATAGAAAAATTCATTTAACAATTAATTGTGTGTATAAATAAAAACTTCTTTATATTAAAGTACTATGACAATATTTGAAGTGGAAATCATTTTAAGATAATATATTTTATTTGAATCTTTTATTAAAAAAACCACTTACATAGTAAATTACTTAAAGAAAGGTATGAAATGATTTGCCTAGAATATATAAATGTGAACAGGTATGAAATATGAAAAGACAAATTTGGTAAAGAAATCTCATCTATTAAATAATTAATCAATTGTAATTAAAATGTTAAAAAGAAAAGAACCTTTCCCAAATATTCTCTATATATAAAGTAATTTTACCTTTGCATATTAAATTCAAATCCCCATTCTTAAATTCACCAAAATAAAATTCCCATTCTAAAATGTGATGAACTCATATTATACTCTCTTGTAAAATCAAATGTCTTATATTGTTTACATTTACCACTTAGCATGTGGATTAGTTGGTAAAATCAAATGTCTTATATATATTTACCATCGAGCATGTGGATCAGTTGGTAAGAGGATGTTTCAACTTAACTAGTGATATTGCACAAAAAAATGTCTTATATACATGTATGTTAAGCTTACACACTAAATCAAAATTAAATCAATATTGATTACCTTTTTAAATAATTAATCAATCAAAGAGTATTATTCATTTCTAAATTTCTTTAACTAATACTTAAATTTCATTGATCAATAATATTAAATTATTTTTCTACCGATTAGATTGATTTTTAATTTTTTTAAAAAATAATTATTTTAAATATTTTATATTTTTAAATTTAATTTACGGACAAAAAACTATTTTGAGAGAAAACTTTCTAAAATATGCACATTACATATTGAGAATTTTAAAAAAATAATTACATAATGAATGGTTTTAAGATATTTATTAAATTTGACTCAAATATTACCATTTTCTTTAGCATATTGGGGGGAAATGATAGCAATGAAAAAATGTTATTTTTAATTTTTTTTATCATGTGCTTTTTTTTTGTCAATTTTATCATCTGCTTGACGCCTTGACCAAGGCGGCTTCTAGCGTGGAAAAGCAAAAAACTTGCTCAGGTGAGAGAGTAAAATTTGACTCAATACAGGCGGTTTGGTAACCGAAAATAAAGTTGTAAATATTGCTATTCAGTCCCCTATATCTAGCCACGCAGGTCACTTTTTCCTTTTTTTTTCTTTTTTCTTTTTTAATTATATTGTGACCACTGCACACACATCATGTCATCATGTTTCCTTTTTTTATTTTTTATTATTTTTACAACTATATATGAAAATTATTCTTCATCAGCGACACTTTTTCATTTTTCTCTTTTTCTTTTTTTTCAGAGTTATCAATTTGGGTTGAGCTTGGTAAGCTAATCCGGCTCAACCTGGCTCACCGGTTGGTAAAATATAGACTCACATTTTTGCGGGTCAAAAGTGGGTTCGAGCCGGATTAGGGTGAGTCGCCTCACTTTTTAATTTTTATATTTTTAAGTCATTTTTATATATTTTTTAATTTCTTTTACCTTTTTATTATTTTTTTTATAATTTTTTAAGTTAGGTGAGTCAACCCGCTTAACCCACCAACCCGCGGTGGGTCAAGCCAGGTTGATATTTTTTCAGCTCACCAGAAAAGTGAGTCAACCCGACTCGACTCACTTTTAACCTAACTCATGGTCGAGTTGACTCACTTTGACAGCTACTTTTTTAATATATTGTGAATAACAAGAATTTTATATTTTTATTTTAAATTTTATATTTTTATCCATTATTATATATTTATACCATGTTTTTATTTATGTGAATTATGTCTCTTTATATAAAAAATAGATTACGAAAAATAATAAATGTGTTGATTTACATTAAATTTATTATTTTTTTAACATATCTTATATTTCTCTATTTTATTTATGGATGTTTTTACTTTTTATCTCTCTTATTGTTAAGGGTAAAAGTAGAAAAATGTAATTAATACTCTCTTAAACTTCTAAATGGTATAGATATATATACATTAAAAAAAATCTTCAAATGAGATAGATAAATATGAACGGAGGTAATACCTATTTGATAAAATTGTTCGCTCTATTATCATTATCATTATTATTATTATTAGAGTCAGGATCCGTTGATACCAGGTGTCAAACTTTAAGAGTTACACCTCTTAATAATTCTTTGTAAAATATGAATTTTATCAATCCAACCGTTGAATCACATTATATTACCTTCATGATCATGTATATCAAATTTCAGATAATTTGGACATTCGTAGGTATGTTATTTAATAGTGGACTTTTACTTATATGTTAAAAACATATTATACGTTAAAATAAATTAGTTTGATGAAGTATCAATTAGTTTTCGATTTTTATGAAATTTTATAAGCTCGATCTACTTTATAAGAACTTTCAATTCAACGGTTGGATTGGTAAAATTCACATTTTGCAAAAATTTATTAAGAGGTGTAACTCTTAAAGTTTGACACATGATGTCAACGAATCCTGACTCTATTATTATTATTATTACTATTATTATTATTATTAGTTTTGCTTACCAACACTATTTTGTACTTATTACAACACTCGCATTTATTTTATAAATTAATTTAAATTATTTTTACGAAAAAGACCAACATTACATTGTACTTACAACAACACTCTTGTTTATTTTACAAATTAACAACATTTTTAGCAATCTACTCCCACGCTTTCTATTGATATAAGTTATTTTACTTTCTTTTTTTGGTACAAAAAGATAAGGGTTGCAATAAATTTGGAGCAATTGAACCTTTTTGTGTGTTATTACTGTTATTATTAATTATTAATATAAATTTATATTTGTAATTCTTTGTGATTTTAAACACCAAATTATTCTTTGTATTATTATTATTATGTATCATTACTATAGTTGTTTGAATGATTAAAATATTTAATTACAAGACCATTATGAATTTACAGAGACAAGAATTTTACGAAAAAGAATCTTTTATATATATATATATATAAATATATATATATATTTGTTGGCGTAAGTATATTATTTTCTAAAATTTAAACATTCTATTCATGATATAGTGGTTACAATTTTACAATATAAATTTTAATATAAAATTATAATTACATTTATGATGTATCGATTACTATTATCTATGAACATATTTTTTAAATTAGAATTAGGATTATAAAATTTATAATAATTTTTGTTGAGTGAAGAGTTTTAAATTTATTTTATTGTATGAGTGTGTGTGTGTGTGTTTGGTTCATTAATGTCATCAACTCAAAACCACCCAAAACTCAAACCACATTATTCCCACTCCAAAATGAACATTTCATTATATTTTTCATATTTTTCATAATTTCCACCAATTTAAAGTGAATTTAATATCATTAGAAAAAATAAAATCCTCCATAAATAAGGATAAATCCGAAAAATCATCAAAATTTACCTGACATTTCCTTGGACGACATGGAATGTGGACATGACCACCCTGAGGCAGTATCAAGATAAAATCACATTAACATGAGTTGGACGGGGTTATGCATAATATTAAGGTTATAGTTAGTGTTCTTGTACTTTCGGTGGAAGTGACCCCTCAAAAGTCCATTTTTTTTACCATCTCAAAATCACCCCAAACTCTTACCAAAGTTTTCCCACACCAAAAAGGAGCTTTACACAATTTTTCCAGATTTTTTCATAATTTCTACAGATTTTAGTGAATTATTTACATTAAAGTGAATAAAATTCACCATAAATAGGGATAAATCCGAAAAGTGACCAAAATTTATCCGAAAACCTCCTTGGACGACTTGGAGTGTGGACATAACCACCCTGGGATAGTATCAAGTTAAAATCACATGAAAAACAGTTGCACGGGATTGTGCATGTGGTTAGGGATTGTGTGATTGTGCATGTGTTTGGTTTATTAATGCCACAAACTCAAAATCACCCAAAATTCAAACCACATTATTCCCACACGAAAGTGAGCATTCCCTGAATTTTCCATATTTTTCCACAATTTCCACTAATTTAAAGTGAATTTAATAGAACTAGAGTGAATAAAATTCACCATAAATAGGGATAAGTCCGAAAAATCACCAAAATTTACCAGACACCTCCTTGGACGATCTAGAATATGGATGTGATCATCCCGAGGTGGTATCAAGATAAAATTGCATTGACATGAGTTGAATGGAGTCATGCATAAAATTATGGTTATGGTTATTGTACTTGTATTTCTTGTGGAAGTGACCCCTCAAAAGTCCATTTTTTCGACCATCTCAATATCATCCCAAACTCTTACATAAGTTATATCACACCAAAAAAGAGAATTAGACAATTGTTTCTGATTTTTTTCGCAATTTCTATAAATTTTACTGAATTATTTGCATTAAAGTGAATAAAATTCACCATAAATAGTGATAAATCCGAAAAATCACCAAAATTTACAGAACACCTCATTGGACATCCTGAAGTGTGGAAATGACCACCCCGGGGCAATACCAAGTTAAAATCACATGGAAAACAGTTGCATCGGGTTGAGCAAGTTGTTAGGGATTCTATGACTGTACACATGTTTGGTTCATTAATGCCACAAACTCAAAACCACCCAAAATTTAAACCACATTATTACCATACCAAAATAAGCATTCCACAATTTTTCCATATTTTTTCACAATTTCCACTAATTTAAAGTGAATTTAATAGCATTAAAGTGAATAAAATTCACCATAAATATGGATAAATTTGAAAATTCACCAAAATTTACCTGATATCTCCTTGGATGACTTGGAATCTGGACACGACCACCCCAAGACGGTATCAAGATAAAATCACATTGACATGAGTTGGACGAGGTTATGCATAAGATTGAGGTTACGGTTAATGTATTTGTACTTCCGGTGGAAATGACCTCTCAAAAGTCCTTTTTTTCGATCATCTCAAAATCACCTCAAACTATCACCAAAGTTTTCTCACACCAAAAAAGAGCATTCCACGATTTTTCCAAAATTTTTCACAATTTCTACAAATTATGGTTGATACTTTGCATTAAAGTGAATAAAATTCACCATAAATAAGAATAAATCAGAAAAATGACCAAAATTTACCCGACACCTCATTGGGCAACTTGGAATATGGATATGATCACCTTGAGATTGTGTCAAGATAAAATCATGTGGAAAACAGTTGCATGGTTGTGCATGTGGTTAATTAAGGATTGTGTGATTATGCATGTGTTTGGCTTATTAATGCCACCAAACTGAAAACAACTCAAAACTCAAACCACATTATTCCCACATCAAAATGAGTATTCCATGATTTTTCCATATTTTTCACAATTTCCGCTAATTTAAAGTGAATTTAATAGCATTAAAGTGAATAAAATTCACCATAAATATTGATAAATTTGAAAATTCACCAAAATTTACCCGACACCTCCTTGGACGACTTGGAATGTGGACACGACCATCCCGAGACAATATCAAGATAAAATCACGTTGACATGAGTCGGATGGGGTTAATTATGCATAAGATTAAGGTTACGATTAATGTATTTATACTTTCGGTGGAAATGACCTCTCAAAAGTCCATTTTTTTTACCACCCCAAACTCTCACCAAAGTTTTCTCACACCGAAAAAGATCATTCCATGATTTTTCCAGATTTTTTTCTTAATTTCTACAAATTATAGTGAATAATTTACATTAAAGTGAATAAAATTCACCATAAATAGGGATGCATCCGAAAAATGACCAAAATTTACTTGACACTTCCTTGGCCGACTTGGAGTGTGAACATGACCATCCCGTGTTAGTATCAAGTTAAAATAATGTGGAAAATAACTGCATGAGGTTGTTCATGTGGTTAGGGATTGTGTGAATGTGCATGTGTTTGGTTCATTAATGTCACCAACTCAAAACTACTCAAAACTCAAACCACATTCATTCCCACACCAAAATGAGCATTTAATGATTTTCCATATTTTTTTCACAATCTCCGCTAATTTAAAGTTAATTTAATGACATTAAAGGGAATAAAATTCACCATAAATAGAAATAAATATGAAAATTCACCACAATACAAAATAAGAGTTTTATTCAAGAACATGAAAATAATGTAATTATGATTTTATAATTCTAATTAAAAAATATGTTTATAGAAAATAATAACCATTTCATCATAAATATAATTATAAATTTAAATTATATATTGAGATTTCAAAACTCAATAACTTTAAATCAATATAAAATGCATCAAAAATCCTTATTGTGAAAATAATCCCACCATGATGTGGATGTTCACAACATGAGCACGACTGTCTCCCGTGGAGGATGCATGTGGTTCATAGAAAAACACTTTAAACCTATAATTAAAAAATTAGCTTAACTTTTAAATTTACTCTAATAAATATATAATGAATTATAATAAAAAATAATAATTTTATTCAAGTAGATGAAAATAACATAATAAACTTTTATAATTATTATTAAAAATTATGTTCGTAAAAAATAGTAACTAAACATCGTAAATATAATTATAAATTTAAATTATATTGAGATTTTGCGATCCAAAAACCCAATCACTATAAACGTATATAAAGTGTTTGGAAAAAAACCCTTGTTAGGAGAGTTAGACTCACCATGATGTGGATGTTCACGACATGAGCATGCATAATTGCCTCTCGTGGATGGTATATGTGATTGATAAAAATCACTATATAAACCTATAATTGAAAAATTGGCTTAACTTTTAAACTCACTCTAAAATATATAATGAATCAAAATACAAAATAATATTTTTATTCAAGTAGATGAAAATAACATAATTATAAATTTTATATAATTATGACAAGTGTGGGAGAGTTAGCCTTATCATAATGTGAATGTGGCAAGTGTATTGGCTGAACCATTTTAATATAGAATAAATAAAATAGATAAGATAGATAATAAGTGTAAATATTGATGAATAAAATAGAGAGATAAATGATATATTAGAAAAAAACAGATTAACTTTAATATAAATCAACACATTTATTAGACTTTTTAATTTATGTTTTTATGTAATCAAACAGATTAATAGGAACAAATAATGAGAAAAAATGTTTTAATACAATAATGATAAAAAAATAAAATGAAAGTGTGATAAAAACAAAAAAGAAAAGAAAAAAATGGTAGGAGCAGGATATCCTCCCATGGAGAATACATGTGGCTCATTAAAAAAATCACTTTACTGAAGTAAAAATAAAAAACAAAACAAAACAAAATAACGCAAGTGAGAAAACATGACACGAATAATGGGAAAAATTATTTTAATATAAAGTAAATAGATAAATATAATAGATAAGAGAGATAATAAGTGAAAATATTAATGAATAAAATAGAGAGTTAAATGATATATTGGATAAAACACATTAAATTTAATGTAAATCAACACATTTATTGTATTTCTTAATACGTGATTTATGTAATGAAATAGAGAATTAAGCAAGAGTGGATAATGAGAAAAATGTTTAATATAATAATAAAATAAAAATTTAAAGTGTGATAAAAAATGATAATAGCATGACTGCCCTATAAAGTATACCTGCGATTTATTAATCTTCATCGAAGCCCTGAGCTGATGAAAAATATTTTTTTATTTAATCTTTACCAATTAGTGGATTAATTTTACTTTTTTTTTTCAAACTTTTGCATGTTAATCCTTCTACGGTAACAGGACCAATTTGTAATTTTTGAGACCTCCATACCAACCATTTCCCGATAAAAAATCATGTCCCTTCATTAGTTTAATAATTTATCCTACGGTTTGGAACAACTCTCTCACCGGTGGAAGACTTTTTTCCTCTTCCACCCTAGACAACACCCTTGACCAAGCATACCTGTGGACGGTGGTGCAGTTATATAAGACCCATAAGGCGAAATTTTTTTATATGGGTCCCTTTAATTCTTTGGAAACAAGCCATTTAAGGTATAGTATTGACAAAAAAGGTATAAAATAGATTCTTTTTCTTTTTCTTTTAACCCAATCTCCTCTTGGAGTCTTGAGTATTTGGCGACGAATGCTGTCAATATTATTACTATTATTTACATTTCATAATTATTAGGCTACATTCTATATTTACTTAATAATAAAAAACAAAAATTATTTCAAAATTAAGTGTAAGGCATGATCTAGTAATAAATGTCCAAAATAGAATTTAAAAGAATATGTTAGCAAAATTTATAGTTCCCACATTAAATAGAATATGTCAGCAATATGATCCAATTCAATTCATTATTTTCAGTTTTTATTTTTTTATCAACTTTTATGACATCCGTTCTATATATTAAGATTTAATAATAAGAAGATTTAAAATAAAATGATTTTATCTAAAAAATATTTATTATATCATAAGCATAAAATATAATAAATACTTTTTTAAATACGAAAACAATGATACTACTTTCTCCGCTCCTATTCATAAGACAATGTTTGAAACTTTTTCATGGTCCTATTTATAAGACAAAGTGTACAAATCTAGAAACATTTATTATTTTTTTCTCATATTTGCCCTTGTTGACCATTAAAGGTGTTAAAGTGGCACAATTAATATGGTAGTGAAGTTTAATTTTAAATAGGGATAAACTTGTAGTAATTTCTTAAAAATCAACGCATTAATTACTTTTTTTAATATAAATGTTTTTGTCTGAATTTGTCTTATAAATAGGATCCGAGAGAGAATATGAAATACAGTGTGAATAGCGCGCGGTTAATCAATCAAATTGTTTTTTCCCCGGAAATCATGGATGAGTTGAAAATCACAAGGGATAAAAGTTGACATGTTCTGTTGTCTAAGGGTTGGTGCAAATAATTTCGCGTAAACAAACATTTCTGATAAAAAAAAAATTGCTTATAATATAAATCAGTTGCCCACATGTTACAAAATACAAACTAGATAATCCTTTTATTTTATGAATAAAAGACCATTTTAAAAATAATCCAAGAGTCTGCATTGGATGACCCATGACCCGCTTCTGCCGTCAGAGTTTGAAAATGTTTTCGATACATCTATGTATTGTAGACATTAACACGAGCCATTCTTGCATAAATATAGAGTTTGTTAGATATAAATTATAATTAAAAATATTAAGATAAATTAAATTAATAATAAAAAACATCAAAACAGAGAGAGAAAATAGAAATGAAATACTATATGTAAGTTTTTTACTTTCTTCTTTGAGAAATAAAATATTCCTACATATTTGATGCAGCGTATACCAAGTAATAAATAAATATTTATGTTTATCAGAATATATAGATTTTAAAAAATTTAGACATTAATTTTTATGGATGTTATGGGTTAGATTTTAGACATAAGGACGTGGGTTATAATTGGGTAGAATTAATTTTAAAATTAATGATTAAAAATATATTATACACAAATTATGAAATATAATGAATGGAATTAATTTAAAATTATTCTTTCATAACTCGATTTTATATTGTTGTCCAAGTGCCCGTTTGTTTTAAATTTCAATAGTATAAAATCATGGTTTTGCAGAATTGATTTTAAATCATTTTCGTCCAACGTATTTCGTAAAACGTGCATAATCTATCTCAACCATTCATTTCTATAAAACCAAACGGACCCCAACTAATGATATGTTTGGTTTAGCGTTGAAACGTGATAAACTCACGTTTCCAATGCTACAAATAGTTGCGTTGGGAGGTCTAAATTTGAGTTTGACCACTTCTCAATGTCAAACCAAACATGCACTAAAGCAAATCATACAATGTGTAAGTGAATTGGTAATCCATGAAAAACATATTTGAATAGAAAATGGCAACTCGTTTGTAGGCTTTTATTTTTTGTTTTTTTTTATCAACATGTGTAGTACCTTTATTACTCTCCAAAGTTTATTTCACTAAGTATGACGTTAATAATTAGATGGGTATATATTTTTCATCAATATAATAAGAGTCTTTTCAAAATTTCTTTTACATGTAGTTTTAATCGACGGTGAATTAGGCCCCATATATATAAAATCATTGAGATGAGCTCATAGATAAAATTTCTGGATTTATATTATATTTAATTATAATAATGATAATTATTTTTTACAATTTATTGAAAAATATATACGAGAGAATCATTTAATACCGAACATCGTTTATGAAGACAAATCCAATTATTTCCCCATATATAATTATTTAACGAACTTGTTGATTAATTATGTGTCAAGAACTCTTCAAACATTGATCTAGTCAATATAGTAGACTTCAACAAGATAATGGCTCTGTACCTAATTTTAACAGGATTTGCCTTTAAAGTTTTAGTTTAGAGAATCCAAATTCATTTCGACAAGTTTTGATTAATAATTTAAATCTCACGCTTAGTTAATGGATGGAGGCGGCTTTTTTATATGTACATGCCTCGTTTCTTTAATTACCAATTGTTTCCATTCTTATGCATCAAAGTATAGCTAAGTGCCAACTTGTTCAAATAAAAGCTTATAAAAATAGGTGGCTTATGTCCTTTCCAGCCAATTATTACTTAGTACCGTGGTATATACATGACATGATAATATTGTCTATTTAATTTTTTCGACTAAAAAGAGTGTTGTTTGCTTTTGATAATGTCATTTTTAAGAATGCAACAAAATTAAAAGGGCAACACATGATAGGGACAAACTTTCGGTTTTGCTTCTTCCTTTGTAGTTTCTTAATTTGCTATAGGTGTGTTGTCCATATGAAAATTACAGATTTTTTTTCCTACTGTTTGATAAATGATTGAGTTATGACAGACTCTGATCAGAATTAGTGGATAGGGCCTATAATAAAATTCTTTCCCCTAATATGAAGCAATGAAAAACTTTTTTACCCCTAAAATAACAATAACATGAGCAATCAATCTCAACCAACACAACTTTATATTTGGTGAAAGTTCTACTCTTCCAGTATGGAGTTACTTTCCACCTATCATTGTGTTTAATTAATTCGATCGCTAGCTATTATTTTTCTGTTATTAGAAATAATGATTTTGATATTTATTCAAATTGTTCCCAGTACTTTTGTAAAAACACGTTACCTTACCTTGCCTATCTTGCATAAACATGCAATGTCCAAATAAGTGAGTTGGACTGCATTTCAATATATTATTATTAATTGCCATTAATAGTATTATAATGACCAAATAAAGGGATGATTGGTTTTACCTATATTTATACAATTTTGTTCAAGCCGGGAACATTCATATTATGGTGGGGTTAATTTTTTTAATAGGGATTTTTCCATCCTCAAATGTCGAATCCGAAACATTACTTAAAGAGAATCAAGTATGTACCACTTAAACAAGTCGATGTTGGTGGTTTTATTATTTGGTCACCCATTTGATTTTTGAATTAATATAATAGAATTAAAATGAGAATGTCATGCAGCGGTGTCTGTGTTGTTAATTAATACAAAAAATACATGATGTGGCCATGTGCTCTCTCTCTATCTTTCTATTTATATACGCGTATATTCTGCAGTGCCGCACACGCCACACACCTTAGTTTTGCAAACCGCTGTAACATCATTTTAGTTGTGGTTATTCAAGGTTTTAATTTTTGTCTAGAGATAAAATAAAACTTGAAAAAAATGAAATATTATATATAATTCTGCATAAATGAAGATTATATAAACTTATTATACACTTGTATACCAATTATAGGATATTTTTTGTTTTTATATATGTGAAATAAAAATAATTGTCTAATGCTATGAATTTGAAGTTTATCAATTTCAATTTCCACGTAATAAAACCGACAGTCTGACAAAAATATCTTTATTTATTTTAATCATAATAAATATCATATTTAAATAAGTTCCACCAATTATAAAGAGGAAAAAAAAACAGATCTGCGTGGAATTGAACGTTTGTTTCATTGAAGGAAAAGAGAAAATGAGGGAGAGAAGAATTTGTGCTACGTACCAATCTAAATACTAATAACCAAAAAAACATATTTATATGGTACTAACTAAATGAGGTTAGTTTAAGTGATAAATATTTGATTCTTCCCAAGACCATTTTTATTGGGAGATATTTATAAAAGAGTTCTTAATTTTAAGAAATTTGGGAAGTAATTCTGCACCTATTGGGGGAGATTAATGACGTAGCGCGGGAGTGCTAAATTAATTTTAAGAGGCGTGGTGTTTGTGGAAGCAACTACCCTTAGAGAGTTCTTAACAATAAAAAAGAATAAAAATAAAAGATTTAATTTTGTGCAATTGAAGCCCAAATCAATTGGAAAAAGTAAATCTCCAGCCATAAATTATAACCATATTAATAAAAATATTATTAATTAATAAAAAATCTTCAATCACAACCATATTCCTAAAAAAATTACAACCAAATTAATAAAAAAAATTACAACCAAATAAATAAAAAATACAACTAGATTAATTATTGTATGTATTTCTTGTTTAAAAATTAAAAAGTGTAACGGAATTTTAAGTTGAACTAAAATATTAAAATAATAAAGGTGGGGTAGTTTGTGGGGTCCATTTTGAAGTTCCTGTAGAGTTGTTATGTTAGAGCGTAAAGTTGTTTAAATTATAATAGTTGCTTAAAAAGTAAAAAGAGATAATATGGACAAATATGACCCACATAAAAATTAATATAATAAATTTTAAGCAACATGGGAAGAATTTCCCATTGGAAATGATCTAAGTAAGGTCTCGGATTCGCGTCTTGATCCAACCATGATGTGGATGTTCCCGATTCTAGCAGGTTGCCTCCATGGAAGATACCTACCCCTTATACCAAAAATGGGTATGTGCCATTGACAATTGACAATTTTTTTTCATTTTAATTTACTACATAGAGAGTGAAAATCACATAATTTACTGAAATATAGGATGTATTTGGTAAAATTAGATGATTTGTTTAAAAGTGTTTGGTAAAACTAGTTGAAAATGGTAAAATGACTGAGGACATCATTAAAGTAATTTTACCAAACACTAATAAATGATTTAAACTATTAATTTCAACTTTCATCTAACTGATTAATTATCTTACCAAACACACTCCTAAATAATATAGGAGTACTTTATAAAAAAAAAACTATTAAAACATATCATTAGTATAGTTCTTAGATCTCAAATAGAGATGATAAATACCTTATGGTTATCAAGAAAGTGGACGAAAAACAGGAACAAAAGTGGAGCCACTAGAAGTTGAGTCGTGGAAGTATGATCCGCTTTAATTGAACTTCCTTTTTGAAAGACCTCTACTTTTGTTTTATTAAGTTAGATAGGCGGCTTTTGCTTTTCTACTTTGTTGGTTTCAGCAACCAATTTTTTTTAGTGCGCTTGAGAAAGGGATACGTGCATGGCTGGGAAGAAATGAAGAAGAAATGAAAAGCTATTTCCATATGAGAAATTAAATTCATACAACATAAAAACATATAATAATTTATATAACACATTTTTCTCTTTATCTCTTTCCATCACATCATTTATCACATCCCACATTTCTCTTTTTCTCTCTCCTTGTTGTACATGTACAACATGTACAAATTACATTACTCTTTCCATATATAATTTTCAAAGATCATTATAAAATTATCATGCCCTCCAAAAAAATATATATATTAATAAGAAGGGGGTAAAACCGTGAATAATAATACATCACTCTAAAAAATTGATAAATAGAATCCAAGATAGTGAAAGAAATGACCCTCGATTATCTAGTATATATGCGCATTCACCAAGGGTGGCTATCAATCTATTTAGATAATGACAGGTAGCAATATAAAAGAGTCATTACTGATCAAGAAAAAAGAATGTACGTGATAATGATGATAATGTTAGCAAAAAATAAAAAATAAAAATCGATCGAAGCGAATAATACATCTTGTAAAATTGAGTTGAAATTAATGAGTCAAACTGGTCATATAACATTAGTTAAAGTATCCAGCAGAGAAGAGAAGGTGAAAAAAATTGGACTAACTAGTTAGTTGATGTAAATAAAAATATTCATTGCGATCATATTCTTATAAAGAATATTCTTTTTTCCCAATCCTAGCTACTGTGATCTCTCTTTCCTCGTTCAGTGGCCACGATCCTCTCCCTTTTTTTTAATATTCCAATATTTTTCATCTTCATTATATTTTCTCCCTAAATTTTGTTCAGTCTATTATCACTGTTATCTTCTAGCTATGGTTTTATGGATAAAAACCATCCATTTGAGATTTCCAGGGAATTTCCCCTTCACAGATGTAGTCTCAGTATAGCTGGCTGGCCATAAAAGAAAGACAAAAGTGAAAAAATTGAAAAAAGAAAAATGAATATTCACTTGAAAGAGCAGTTCAATTTTAGTGAGACAGACTGCAATGGAGAATAGAGGTTTATTTGTTTTGTTTATTATTCTAATTTTTAATTTGAAATATATATTTTGAGCGCATCTGTTTTATAATGTTTATTAGTTAAAACATTGCAGAATTGTTCATTTGACTTGTTATATAGGAGACCCATCTTGCTTCACTACTACCTTTCATATAGGAGACCCATCTAATTGCGTCACTCCAAAAACCCTTAAGGTGTGTTTGTGAGTTTAGAGAGGAAGGAAAGAAAGGATTGGAGGGAGAAGGGAGGGGGAGAAGAGGAGGGAAAAACTTTGTAAAATACTCAAACTCACAAACACAAAGGGGGAAAGGGCTTCCAATAAACCCTTCTCTTCCCTTCCTTCCCCTCAAAAATTCAACTCACAAACATATCCTTAGGGTTTCAAACAATCATTTAATAAAAGGAATTCACTAAATTAAACATTAACCGAATCACATCGGTTACTTATTCATTTCATGACTAATTGTAACGCCCTAATTCCTAAATTCAAGACTTAGTCCGTTGGAAACCAAATCCTAAATTTTCGAAACCAAAACGCGTCATTTCAAATATCATACATCACAATTCGATAAGTAACCAACGATAACTTATACAATTTGTGAATAACTCAAACTTTATATACATAATTACAATCTGTAAAGACATATATACAACTGGCCCGGAGGCTACAAGCTAAACATCTCTAATATAAGACCAATATGTACATAAGCATTCTATACATTCCAAAATATAATAACATCAAAATATAGAAGACTCTTGCTCTAATCTCACTGATCCCTGCCAGGAGGTACCTACACACCTAGATTGTGTCCACAAAACGCGTGGTGAGACTAATGTCTCAATGAAATATAACTATGCATATGCAGTGTAGGGAAAATCACTTACTAACTAATATGCAAACATAATCATGATCATAACTAAAATCAAGTAAATGTACTAATATGCAACTCACTGCTGTGTCCAGCAGGCATGATCTTATCACTTAGACTGGAGTTAGAACTGAGCTCAGACTACGGGAAACGTCTTTCCCGGGGACGTATCCCACCCATTACTGGACTGAAGTCAAATTTTCACATAATTATTCAATTTTCTTAACTCACAGCGTGAAGGCCGGCTTATTTAACTCACAGTCGAAACCGGCTTATAACTTATTGAACTGAAAACTAATAACAATATATTTCGAAATCTCGTAAGTTTCGTAATCTCGTAATTTCCTAACTTAGGGTTCCTAATGTCAATTTCACATGCTTTCACACTTGATCACTTAATTTATCATACAATTATCACTAATTCAACATTAATAGGCATAAGAAAAGGGAAGACAAGATTAGGTTCATGCATAGAGTCAAAGAGATTGAATTTGTGAAAGTGTGTGAGTTATACTCACCTATTCTTGGAGTATCAAGAGGAACGGTAGGAATTGTGATGAATTGCTTCACGATTCCGGCTCCAATCGTCCGTCTTAAGTCTCAAATAAGCCTTCTCTCTCTAGAACTCAGACCATCTCTCTCTAAAGAAATAAGGGAGAAGAAAAGAAAGTGAAATTCTGAAGTTGAAAAGAGAATCCTGGTGATTAAAGTGGAATTTCGCTCAAGCGAAATATTTTCGCTTGAGTGAATGGTACCTTGCATGTAAAAATCACGAATATTCGCTCAAGCGAATTCAATTCGCTTGAGCGAAAATGACATAAGAAAAACACCCTTTCTGGATGTTTTTCGCTTGAGCGAATCTTTATTCGCTTGAGTGAAAATCGTCCAGAGAGCCTCTTCCAGACCCCTGATTTTCGCTCAAGCGAATCCAATTCGCTTGAGCGAATTTTACAGCAACTGAACCTAAACTTTTTTTCTGCATAATTCGCTCAAGTGAATCCAATTCGCTCAAGTGAATCCAATTCGCTTGAGCGAAAAACCTGAATTTTGGTTTTCAAACTTAGTTTTATTTCCAAATTTCTAAAACTTTCTTGTCTTAATTACTAATACCTTATAAATCCTTATTTTTTACCTAATGAATTATTAAAAACTCTAATTTGTGGGATGTTACATTCTACCCCCCTTCAAGCAATTTTGACCTTAAAATTGTTTAAGAAAACATAGATTAAAGACTACCTCAATTAAAGAGTTCCGAAAATTGTTCCCGAATGTCATCTTCCTTCTCCCATGTTGCCTCTTCTGGAGTTTGACCTTCTCAATACACCTTCACCAAAGGAATTGTCTTGCTCCTTAAGGATTTGACACTCCTGTCGATAATCTGTGCAGGTCTAGAAGGAATGGTGAGATCTTCCCTTAATTGTATTGATTCAGGGCCAATGACATGTGATTGATCATGAACATATTTTCTTAACTGAGATACATGGAAAACATCATGTATCCTGGACAACTGAGGTGGTAACGCTATCCTGTAAGCCAGAGGGCCAACCCTTTGCAGGATTTGAAATGGACCAACAAATCTAGGATTGAGCTTTTTGGTCTTGATGAATCGTCCTATGCCTGTGACGGGAGTTACTTTCAGAAATACATGGCCCCCTTCCTCAAACTCTAAGTCTGTTCTTCTTTTGTCAGCATAACTCTTTTGTCGGCTTTGGGCAGTTGCAAGTTTTTCCCTAATGATCCTGATCTTATCTGAGGTTTCCTGCACTAACTCTGGGCCTAATAAGGTTCTCTCACCTACTTCACACCAACACAAGGGAGATATACACTTCCTATTGTAGGCAAACTCAATGAGAGGTAGGTACCTATCCCAATTACCTGACTCCTCTAACACACAAGCCCTGAGCATATCTTCTAAAGTCTGGATGGTTCTTTTAGACTGACCGTCAGTCTGAGGGTGGTAAGCAGTGCTAAATCGGAGTTTGGTTCCGAAAGCCTGATGAAGAGCATTCCAGAACCTAGAAGTGAACCTAGGGTCCCTATCTGGTATGATGCTAGAGGGAATGCCATGAAGTCTGATAATCTCCCTAACATACAAATTTGCTAACTTGCTAAGGGAATAGGTACTCCTAATTGGTAGGAAGTGGGCTGACTTGGTCAGTCGGTCCACGATCACCCAGATGGCATCAAAACCAGCTTGGACTCGAGGCAATCCTACCACAAAGTCCATAGCTATACTCCCCCACTTCCACTCAGGGATTTCTAATGGCAAAAGGGTTCCTGATGGTTTCTGATGTTCTATTTTGACCTGTTGACACACTAAGCATTTAGAAACATAATCTGCTATATCCCTCTTCATACCCTCCCACCAAAACATCCTCTTCAAATCCTGATACATCTTGGTAGTGCCAGGATGTACAGAAAACTTACCTCTATGAGCTTCTTCTAAAACCTGCTGCCTGAGACTACCCCCCTTAGGGACACAGACTCTCCCTTGGAAGAGAATTACCCCATCTTCTGACTCTGAAAACCGTAATTGCTGCTTTCTATCTTGGAGGCTTGAGTCCAAACTCTGAGCCTCCCTGATTAGAGTTCTCAGCTCACTGGTAATCTCAATTCTATGAAGTTTGACACTATGCTCTCCAACTGTAACATCTAAACTTAGGTTTCTGAACTCTTCTATCAAACTCATTCCATGCATCATCATGGAAGACACATGAAGGGACTTTCTACTAAGTGCATCAGCTACCATTTTGGCCTTGCCAAGATGGTATTTCAATTCAAAATCATAGTCTTTGAGAAATTCCATCCACCTTCTCTGCCTCATATTGAGTTCTTTCTGATCAAAGAGATATTTCAAACTCTTGTGATCAATAAAGATCTCAAATCTCACTCCAACCAGGTAATGCCTCCAAATCTTGAGGGCGAAAACCACTGCTGCCAACTCCAGGTCGTGAGTAGGATAATTCTCCTCATGAGGCTTCAACTGCCTGGATGCATAAGCCACCACCCTCCTATCCTGCATCAAAACACATCCTAAACCTTTTTCCCGAGGCATCACTGTATACCTCGAAGGTCCTAAACAAATCCGGTAACGCCAATTCCGGAGCGGTGGTTAACCTAACCTTGAGCTCCAAAAAGCTCTGCTCACAATTCTCGTCCCACACAAAGGCTTGCCCCTTTCAAGTCAACCTTGTGAGAGGCAAGGCTAGATGGGAGAATCCTTTAATGAATCTCCGGTAGTAGCCGGCCAATCCGAGGAAACTCCTAATCTCCGTAATGGTATTAGGCCTTTCCCATTCAAGGACAGCTTCTACCTTGCTAGGATCAATAGATACACCTTCACTAGTAATTACATGTCCTAGAAATTGAACCTTGTCACTCCAAAACTCATATTTCTCGGGGTTGGCAAACAACTTCTTATCTCTCAAAATCCCCAACACCACCCTAGGATGACGCTCATGCTCTTCAAATCTATGGGAATAGATCAGAATATCATCGATGAATACAACAACAAACTGATCCAGGTAGGGCCGGAAAATCCGATTCATGTAGTCCATGAATACAGCGGGAGCATTGATTACTCCAAATGGCATCACCAAATACTCGTAATGCCCATATCTAGTCCTGAAGGCTGTCTTAAGTATATCCTCACCCTTAATCTTGATCTGGTGGTAACCAGACCTCAAATCTATCTTAGAGAAAACTGAGGCTCCCCTAAGCTGATCTAAGAGGTCATCTATCCTGGGTAAGGGATACTTATTCTTAATGGTAGCCTTGTTCAACTGCCTATAATCTACACACAGTCTCATACTCCCATTCTTCTTCTTCACTAAGAGTACCGGAGCCCCCCAGGGTGACACACTAGGCCTAATGAACCCTTTAGACATGAGATCTTCTAACTGAGCCTTAAGTTCGCTAAGTTCTAGTGGGGACATCTTGTATGGTGCTTTGGAAATGGGTCCTGTACCTAGTACTAGGTCTATGGAAAACTCTATCTCTCGGTCCGAAGGTAAGGTAGTTACCTCGCTAGGGAAAACATCTTGAAACTCCCTAACCGTAGCTATACTGCTTATGTTTACCTTAGACTCTAGAGTTGAGGAAAGTAATAAAACAAAACATTCACTCCTATCACTAAGGCATTCGGACACTTCGGTAACACTGGACAAAAGAATTGATGGTTTCTCCCTCGAAGGAGGAGGAAGAAGTGGAAAAACAACCTTCTTATTGAAATAGTCAAGCATGATTCGATTTGAAGATAACCAATTCATGCCAAGAATGATGTCTATACCCCTTGATGGCAAACAAACTAGGTCAACCTCGAAGGCCTTCCCTTGTATCACAATGGGGCACTAAATACATACAAGGGAAGTAGAAATTGCCTCCTTGGCGGGGGTGGTAACACTGAGAACAAACGGTAAAGAGACAGTATGCAAGTTCAACTGTTTAACACAATCATGAGAAATGAAAGAATGAGTAGCTCCTGAATCAAACAATACAATTAAGGTTCGATCTCCTAGGGTGCACATACCTCGCAACAGATTATCTGCAGAAGCTGCCACTTCCCCGCTAAGAGTGAAGACTCTTCCTGTGGTTTGAGGTTTCGGTAGATCTTTTCTCTTTGGACATTCATTCCTCATGTGACCAGGCTGCTTGAAAAAGTAACATACATTCTTCCCCGTCAAGCATTCTCCAAAGTGCTCATTTCCGCACTTGGGGCAAGTAGGTACCCCTTGGCGTTGGGCCGGTCTAGTAGCCAAGGCTGAGGTGCCTTGACACTTAGGCCTCGGGCCCTTAGACTGATTTGTCACATCTAACTTCCTTTTTCCCTTGTTGTCTGCAGGCGGTGTTGATAGGGTAGTCCCTTGGGTATTCTTCTCCGCAATGTAACATTTGTTGATTAAGGTGGGGAAATCCTTGATCTCAAGTGTCCCAACCCGATCCAGTAACTCAGGTCGGAGGCCTCCTTCAAACTGGGTACACCTCCACTCCTCATCAGCTACTGTCTGAAGATACCTTGAATATTTAGCTAATTCTTCAAACTTGGCCACATACTGGCCCACAGTCAAACTTCCTTGCTTCAGTTGTAGAAATTCTGCTTCCTTTTGTCTTCGGACCGTAGCGGGAAAATACTTGTTCAAAAACAAAGTCTGAAATATACTCCAGGTTACCGGAGTCTCCAATACTACAGTCCTAGTACTAGTGGTCTTCCACCAGTCCTCAGCTTCACCTTTCAGCATGTACACAGCAAAACCAACCTTGGACTCATCAGCACATTTCATCACCTCAAAAATCCTGTTGAGATCCCTAAGCCAATTGGATGCCACATCTGGATCATATACTCCATTAAATTGAGGAGGGTTGTGTTTTCTGAATTCTGCTAACCCTTGAACAAACGGATCCACCATAGGAAGGGGAGGTGTTCCCGTTGTCCTTCGAGTCAACTCCTGAAGTAATGTTGCGTTGGCAGTCGCCTGTTCTCGAGCCGCCTCAGATTGATTCTGATTAGCATTCATCTGTTCCCCCATCATTTGTGTGAATGCCTGTAGAGCTGTTGCCACTGGGTCCGGATGTGGATTCTGAGAAGGAGGATTGACTCTAGGACGACCCCTCCTACCACTTGCCATAATTCTCTACACATCATTAAGTAAACATCGAGGTGATCAGTCTCTCAATTCACAAAATAATGCATAAATCATAACAACAAATCACAAGAAAATCCTAATACCACAGTCCAATTGGATTGATCTGCTCTGATACCAAAATGTAACGCCCTAATTCCTAAATTCAAGACTTAGTCCGTTGGAAACCAAATCGTAAATTTTCGAAACCAAAACGTGTCATTTCGAATATCATACTTCACAATTCGATAAGTAACCAACAATAACTTATACAATTTGTGAATAACTCAAACTTTATATACATAATTACAATCTGTAAAGACATATATACAACTGGCCCGGAGGCTATAAGCTAAACATCTCTAATATAAGACCAATATGTACATAAGCATTCTATACATTCCAAAAGATAATAACATCAAAATATAGAAGACTCTTGCTCTAATCTCACTGATCCCTGCCAGGAGGTACCTACACACCTAGATTGTGTCCACAAAACGCGTGGTGAGACTAATGTCTCAGTGAAATATAACTATGCATATGCAGTGTAGGGAAAATCACTTACTAACTAATATGCAAACATAATCATGATCATAACTAAAATCAAGTAAATGCACTAATGATGTAACTCACTGCTGTGTCCAGCAGGCATGATCTTATCACTTAAACTGGAGTTAGAACTGAGTTCAGACTATGGGAAACGTCTTTCCCGGGGACGTATCCCACCCATTACTGGACCGAAGTCAAATTTTCACATAATTATTCAATTTTCTTAACTCACAGCACAAAGGCCGACTTATTTAACTCACGGTCGAAACCGACTTATAACTTATTGAACTGAAAACTAATAACAATATATTTCAAAATCTCGTAAGTTTCGTAATCTCACAATTTCCTAACTTAGGGTTCCTAATGTCAATTTCACATGCTTTCACACATGATCACTTAATTTATCATACAATTATCACTAATTCAACATTAATAAGCATAAGAAAAGGCAAGAGAAGATTAGGGTTCATGCATAGAGTCAAAGAGATTGAATTTGTGAAAGTGTGTGAGTTATACTCACGTATTCTTGGAGTATCAAGAGGAAAAGTAGGAATTGAGATGAATTGCTTCACGATTCCGGCTCCAATCTTCCGTCTTAAGTATCAAATAAGCCCTCTCTCTAGAACTCAGACCCTCTCTCTCTAAAGAAATAAGGGAGAAGAAAAGAAAGTGAAATTCTGAAGTTGAAAAGGGAATCCTGGTGATTAAAGTGGAATTTCGCTCAAGCGAAATATTTTTGCTTGAGCGAATGGTACCTTGCATGTAAAAATCACGAATATTCGCTCAAACGAATTCAATTCGCTTGAGCGAAAATGACATAAGAAAAACACCCTCTCTGGACGTTTGTCGCTTGAGCGAATCTTTATTCGCTTGAGCGAAAATCGTCCAGAGAGCCTCTTCCAGACCCCTGATTTTCGCTCAAGCGAATCCAATTCGCTTGAGCGAATTTTACAGCAACTGAACCTAAACTTCTTTTCTGCATAATTCGCTCAAGCGAATCCAATTCGCTTGAGCGAAAACCCTGAATTTTGGTTTTCAAACTTTGTTTTATTTCCAAATTTCTAAAACTTTCTTGTCTTAATTACTAATACCTAAACCCTTATTTTTTACCTAATGAATTATTAAAAATTCTAATTTGTGGGATGTCACACTAAAAGATAGTAATAACGGTTAAATATGTTTTTGGTTTCTGAAAATATGATGAAATTTGGTTTTAGTCTCTCATTTATTTTTTCATTGGCTTTGGTCCTTCATTTTTTAAAATCACATGTTTTTAGTCCTCCTTATTATCTATACTCTGTTAAGTCACTTTCGCAACTCCACTATGACTTTTCCTAACTAAAAATTCATAGAAAATTTCTTGTGATTTTTTCTCTATAAAATTCATGTGTAGTAAATTTCCAAAAAAAATTGCAAAATTTTTACATAAAAAATGCTGCTACAGAATTTCTTTGTTTTGTTATAAAAAAAAGTCTATAGTAAATTTACCGCAAATTTTAGAATCTCAACGAAATTTCCTTTGAATTTTGAAATCTAAGGGAAAATTCAAAGGAAAATCCATAGAAAAATCTATAAGAAATATTATTACGTCATCACTTAGCGGAATATAACTAATATCGAGGACTAAAATCATGTGATTTTAAAAATAAAAGGACAAAAACCAATGAAAAATAAATAAGGGACCAAACCCAAATTTCATCATATTTTAAGAGACTAAAATCGTACTTAACCCTAATAATAATTGTAATAATATGTTTTCTTAGAAATGAAATTCATAAATGTTTAACGTATTGGCACAGCAACGAATTAATATTCAAAGTTTTTAATTTGACCTCAAGGGAGTTTCCAAAGTCCAAACCTTATTGCCGGAAGATAGATTTGAGCAAGGGAGTTAGGTTCGATCCCTGTTTATTTATCTATGGTAGGATGAAAAACATTGTACTAGTATCACTTATTTTTATTCTCTCTCAAATATTAGTAATTAAGAAACGCTATAATTAATTAATTGAGCATGGAGTAATCACTTGTCTGTATTCTTTTACTAAGAAGTTATTTCTCCAATAGTTGTTATAAGCACACGGGTTACGCTTATTCAAAACACATTTTCAATAAAAAAAAAAGGAGTAAACCTCAAATTAATTATTGAAAGATTGTTGTATATCTATTTATTTGAGTCTTTTAAAAATTATCATTATAAAATAATTTTTTAATGATTAACATGGTAATATTTTTATACTTTTAAGAGCTTATTTCGTGATGATAATTAATAACTTAATTAGGAACACAATTATTTATTCGATGACATTTTCATATTTTTAGAAATTTATTTAATAATAAAAGCTTTTTAGAGATTTATTTGATGACACAATAATCATTTAAAGGAGTAGGTTGAATATTTATGCCATTTCAAAATTTGAAACGTGTGATAAATTTCTTAAATATTTAATATTATTTCTGTTCTTATATATGAGAAACATATGGATAAATTATCAAGATCAAGAAAATGCATAAAATCTGTTAATAGTAATTAATAGTTCCATAATTTTTTTTTTTAGAAATACCCTTAATATTAAATGATTGAATGAGTGAATATCTCATTAACAACTCACAATAAATTAAGAAATGCAATAATTAAGTTTTTTTATCCCCATTTTTTTCAAATTTGTCATTTCTTTTACTCTCATTATAGGGATGACAATTGAGCCCGAGCCTTATGGGTACCCATAAAAATTACCCGCAATGGGCAAGGTAAAAACCCGCAAATAGGGTATGGGCAAAAACCCGCATTTTTTCATGGGGATGAGCGCGGGTACAGACACTTTGATGCCCAACCCGCCCCATACCCGCACTCATATATATAATTATTTAAAAAAAATATTATATATAATTATATATAGGGATATATTAATTTTATTAAAATATCTAATATATTTATGCATATTTTTAAAATTGATATCTATAATATATTACAAATTAAAAATACATTTTTATAACTATCTATTTGTGTTTTTTTTACTTTATAATATATGACTAATTAATGTTAATAATCATTTTTTGCAGATCTTGATGAATTCTAACACACGATATCCAAGTTTATAAAATAGTGTGATGTGAAAGTATATTGTAATATTTAATAAAAATTTGAACTTTAGATCATTTATTGTGTTTTAGAACATTAACATATTGTGTTTCAATGTAATTAAATTGTTGTATCACTGATATTTAAAAATTATGTTTGGACGATCTTCGAGTAACTTTTTCAATTGAGATATAGTTTTCTTAAATTAATATTTTTTTAGTAAGTTGTTAATTTTTTTACTTAAAAAAAGTATGGATAACGGGCACGGGTACGACCATATAGGTGTCCAGCGGGTATGGGAACGGACACTAAAGTTACTGCCCACGCGGGTACGAGCTTTTTTTGAAAACGCAGGTACAGGGACAGACACCGTGATACCCTGCCCAGAGGGTACCCATTGTCATTCATATCTCATTAATGCATTTAATATCTCTTTTTTTTTTTCAATGAAATGCATTTCCCCCACCATTTTCTATCTACAATAAAAATTTTCATTTCAAATCTAAATAATTTTTTTGTTGAAAACATAAAAAGTACATTTTATTAAAATTTTAAACTTTTAAAATATTAATTTATGATATGGTTTTATAATAAATATGTAAAATAAAAATAATCATATTATGACAAGGGTAAAATTGAAAAAAAATAACATTTATTATTATCTTAATATATAAAAACGACACTTATTTAAAAATAAATATAAAACCCTAAAATGACATATATAAAAAAACAGAGGAAGTAAAAAAACACAATTATCTCTTATTTAATTTTAACTAATTTAAAAAATAATTTTAGGCACAAAGACATTATTTTTTTTGCTTGTGCCTTTCTCAAAAATGACCAATGAAAAACATGGAAACCTTTCACTTCTATCATGGTATGTGACTAATTGACTGTTTAATTGCTCGAGTCTCAGTTGTAACCATGAACTTAAAGGAATCAATGGACTACTTGATTAGGATTAGATTTGCACTGTTCATCCCCTGACTAGTGACTAGTGCTGGAAATCATATTATATTTGG
Source organism: Sesbania bispinosa (assembly GCA_026901365.1). Taxonomy (NCBI): domain Eukaryota; kingdom Viridiplantae; phylum Streptophyta; class Magnoliopsida; order Fabales; family Fabaceae; genus Sesbania; species Sesbania bispinosa. The sequence continues at coordinate 63,651 of QLOH01000488.1, forward strand.
CCTAACACCTTTCTTACAAGAAATCAATTGCAATTTGCAATATGGAAGGTGGCCAACGAGTCTGCTTTCAAATCAAATATGTAAATGTTTTGATTCTCGAAGAAAGTGAATACACAGACCCAATAAAATAAGGGGAAAAAAAGTAACAAGAGATGGGTTAATAAAACTATTTTCTTGCTTCAAACTCAGGAGTTTGGATAACAGAAAAAACTTTGTTTCTGGTGACTGGTGACTTCTTTACCAAGTCCTACGCATAACTCCTATCTGCTTTGATTCATTTCATTCTTTTCATTTTAAACCCCTTTTGCTTGTGAATCCTTTTGCTTTACTCTGAAAAAACGATTGTGTTGTTTACACTTTATTGAAGAATGTTCGTAGACCCAAAGAAATAAGGATAAATTAAATGAAAATAAAACTTATTAGGAATGGAAATAAAATCAAGACTCAAGTACTCCCTATAAAAATTGAATGACACTACTCAGTCTGTGTTTGATTTCATACAAAACTGTCATAAACATGGATCCGAGCGAACATTACTCTCAGTAGCGTTGGTTTGAATCCACGTTTATAATATAGTTTTGATGGAAACCAAATACACTATCAGTGAACTATAAATAAAATTGTATTTTATAATATCATAAGTAAATTTTGATAATTCTAAATTGACTCAATTAAAAACTTTTAAACCATAATAATTTAAAATTGGATGAAATTACGGTAATTAACAAACTGATTAATTTTATAAAAAAATTAGAAGTTTTTTTCTTTATCAAATAGGTTACATATATAGAGGAGATTTTTTTTTTTTTCATATAAATGAGATTTCAAGCGACTCAAACAAGTATAAAAAAATCGATAAGTGATGTTTTTTTTTTGGGTAAGGATAAGTGATGTATTTATTCATTTGTGGGCTATCCAGATGGGCACTCAATGAACATATTTATTGCATAAACACTGGTCCATCAGTTGTTATGAGCTTCTTTATAGTATATTGGATCGTCATCAATAACAAATTAAGAATTGAGATTTATAGTTATTGTGGCCTAGCTAATTTTCTAGGGCCAATAAAAAATAAAAAGATCATGATAAGAAGAAATACTATTTTCGACCAAAAAAGAGGACCAATTTTTTTAAAAAAAATAAGAGGAAAATGCTAGTGATAAAAAAAGTGGTCACATTTTAATAATATTTTAAAAAACAGACCGGTAATTGAATTGGTGAAGGTACTGGTTCACGGTTCAATGATTCAACCGTGGTCGAACCGATTTTAATTAAATAATTTTTAATATTATATAACATTTTAATTAATAAAGTAACACAAAATTACAAGAAATTAAGATATATAAAGTTGTAAACTAATATAAATAACCTTATTATAAGTTTTATAAGACAAAAAAGTTAATAATAATTAGTAAAATGATATATATATCTATATGTAATTTTTAAATGTCTTTATTTATTATAAAAATATTTTAGATAAAATAAAAAAGTAAAAAAAATGAATTTTTTTTAAAACGATTGGTTCAACCGATTTTCTGACATCAGTTTTGACCGGTTTTCACCGGTTCTGGACCGTTTCTTGGCCGGTTCTCGCGCGGTTCTGATATCCTTCGATTTTTTGGGTTAAAGGGACCAGTCACCAGGCCGGTTCCCGGTCGGACCAGTCGAACCGGGCGGTCCGGTCTGGTTTTTATATCATTGCAATTTAACCCATGGAAATTCCCATTAAAGATAAAAAAAAACTTTGGGATGTTTGACTAAATATTGGAGGTCACATTATAGCTAGTAGCTTCCAATTCCATTTAACTCATCGAAATATTAAAAAAAAAAATAGTTTCAAAAGATATAGCCGATATTAATTTGTTAGTTTTATAGAAAATTTTATTAATTTGATATCTCCATGATTAAACTTTCAATATTTTATCGCCCCATCAAAAATAATGAAGATGAATGATTCATGGATTATAAAAATTAAAATTAAAATATGATATAAATTTTAAAACATCAAACTAATAAGACTAATTTATAAGCTGTGTACCAAAAAAAAAATAAAAATAAAAATGCCAAGTGATACGAGGCAATTTAGCCCGAAAGCAGTAAAAATAGTATATGGATATCTTGTGAAGTAAATTTTATCCTTCTGATATAGTTCAATCCGACGCATGTGCTCCGTCAAGGCGTCAAAGTATATGAATGGTTTAAAGTATTTTGTAACTCTATGAGTCCATTATTGCTGAAATTCAGGACACCATTAACAGAGATTGGCATGTCTCCTCAGGGAAGGTAACTCTTGCTCTCATGCTTTAGCTAAAAGAGGTGCCAGACAGTCCCTACTTCTGGTTTTTTGCGATTCCCCACTTGAAGACTTAAAGCTTCCTTTGCTTTGGGATGCTCTAGGAACAGAACTCTGATTGTTGATCCTTGTTTTTTTTCTTTTGTCTTTTCCATCATGTTATTGCAACTTCTTCATCTTCATCCTCTACTAAAAAGCGGTGCTGAAAAAAATGTATGTGGTTTTTATTGTGATTTTGTTCCATGTAAATATAATAGGGTGTTGAATACCGTTGCCATCTGTTCAAGAAATATTGAGGATCCGCCCCTTTTACTTGTACACCTTTTGGATTTTGGTTGACAATGCTTCAGCTTAATAAAATTTTTGCGTTCAGATCCAAAAATTCAGAAACCAAGTAGGATTTGGCTCAATGAAAGAACAAGTCGTCGTCGCTTCGGGATCGCGATCCTGCGTTATGATGTAAATTTTGGAGTGATGCAGAAGCGAGTTCATTTCTTTGTTTTAGGGAAATCACAGTCCAAAACCATGTAACTTTCATTTCAGGGATTAAAGATCTTCTCAGGTTTGATCACAGGATGCTTCAATCTCATGCATTCTTAGTCGTGTTTCTCATAGAACCCTGCTTAAGACACTTCTATGCAATTGGGTGTGTAATTAAGGAGGTAATATGAACATTCGGTCACGTCTGAGATAAAAGATTAATTAAAACACGCACAATCATCATAGGTTTCAAATTATTTTATTGCTGTCTTTCCTGTAATTAGAATTAGTGTCATTATAATATCATCAAATATTTACATAATTAGTATCTCTCTTCTCTCTCCAACTTATATTCTGTGGCTATTATTATCCATTTTAGTTTAAGAAGATTGTTTTTAGCGCGCGCACATCCCATTCTCTACTTCAATTAAGGTAAAGGCTAGGAATTCTTCAGAACACCACAAGCACAATCATTGCTTTTTCTCTTTCTACTGACGATGGCAAAGACAATAAAATTATGATACATATCAAGAAAACTCCTACGCCTATATCACATTTCTTCATTTAAGCTACACATCAAGAAAACTCCTGCGCCTGATTTACATCCGAATCCACACGCTGCTGACTCTGCCTCAATATGGACAATTTTGGAGAAAGTGGCCTTTTCTAAACAATAATTTATCAATACTTGCTTTAAATTAAACAACTCTCCTGCACTACAACCTGGACCAACAAGCAAGAAGATTGGTTTTCGTTGGTTCATCTACAAAATAGTGATCTGTGATTCTGTGATGCTTGCTCCAATAAAATAGCCATTGAAATCTTCACTACACGGATGACCTGATAAAGTACAGGGAGAAAAAAATCATAAGTTATCTCTGACATATAATTTAACAGCACTTCAAATCTTTTAGCAGAATGAGGGGATGGAGAAAGGATGCAAATAATGGTGAATGACTGCCCACAAAAAAAAAATGAATACTAACATTAAAATTTAAAACCCCATTTACCCAGTTACCCAGATATTGTTCCAACCTAGGCTAACTTAAACCACGACGGTGACTTTCAAATGTCATAAAAAGCGAGCCCTGCACAAATAGCAGGCATCTACTCATATACACAACTGGCTTATTAGTGTGAATGTATATGCAGAAATTAGGGTAGCAATACAAACTGAAACTTTCCAAATTCACGACTAACTGAAAATACAGAAAGCAGGATATGCCAGTTGCCAAATTGAACTTATAAATTATAATTACATGATTCAACAGGCCACGGCCCAAGCATAAATTCAATTACATAATTTAAACTAAAGAAGCAACAAAATACAATTGTAAACAAGAGTTTTTAAGACAACTACTCCTAAAATCACATGTGTAGATAGTTTACCTGATATTCTGGTTCCTCAGTGCTTCACTAATTGAAGAAATGCCATCAAATCTGCTGGCACTGTTACTTTGTTGTCCCCCGGCATCTTGAACCATGTTTTTAGACATTTTATATGAATGTTGACCTAAATGTCCCTTCAAATCACTTTGAACTTCTACCAATGGGTTCACACAAAATCCACCCCCATCCCTGCGATGCTGAAATCTTCTGTTATTTGCAATTAATTTTTCTTTGCTTACATTTCCATCATTTGCATTATGCACAGCATTTACTGATGCTGAGCTTCCTAAAGAGAACCTTGATGTTGAATACCGACCTTCTGTCTTCTTCCAAAATTTAGAACTCAAAAAGTCAGTTCCAGGTAGCTTGCAACATGTGTCTTCTATGGCATCAGTATTGGGAATCCTGCCACTTGATACTGCTAAATCATATGATATTTCATCCAGGGCCATCTCTAGACCATGCACTCGTGTCTCAAGAGAATTCATCCCACTTTGGGAGCTTCCAATAAATCTCTGTTCTCAAATGAAGATGAGGACATAAGTCAGAAATATATACTTCATGATTTCTTTTTAATATTAGTAGCAATGCTACTGCAAAGGAAAGCGTAAATGTAAGGAAGAAGGTAGCTCTAAATTCTGAACATGGTAGAAGAACGCCCTTTACACATTTTTTTTGGAGGTGAGGGGTGAAAAGGTCGGTGAGGATATATGAGATGACCAAACAAATAAAGGTGGTGAAACTTAAATGGCAATAGTGTGGTTTTGCCCGTTGGGGGAGAATATAAGAGATGAGCTAGATGTTTCACTCCCAATCCATTGATAATCATATCTTCAAAACAGTCTTATTCATTATAGAGGTTTCAGACGGGAGAATGAAAGTTACAGTAAAAGACAAAAAGGAATGTTGTCAACAAGACTATTAGAATTTTAGCCAAAGAAAGAAAGAGATTATTAGCTAAAAAGGATGCCATAATTTACTATCCGAAGTTTTCTGTTAATATATGTGGCTGGTCAATATTATGATAGTCCAAGAAGGACATGTAAATGCTAGAAAGAAAAAGGGGGGGGGGGGGGTCAATAACATGTCACAGATTGTCAGGAAACTAGATGAGCAAATAATGCCAGTATGAATAAGTCAAATTAGACAGGAATAGCACTGGTCTAAACAGGATAGAATCAATAGAGTATAAGGTATATCAAGACACAACATACCTGGAGGAGGTCTAACAGATTTGATTGTTGGTTTTCAATCTGAATAAGTTGTTCACGGATCAAAGAAAAATCTTCAACATCTTGTGGGCTCTCACATACTTCATTTACATTATTGACTGTAACATTTGTGTCAAGATCGTCGTCATCATAACATGGAACCACACGAGATTTTGAACCACCAAATCTCCGCCCTTTCTCATCAGACATCTTGCTAAAGAGAACACGCTTTATATCTGCCCTCGAATTTACCCCATTTTGATATGGTGCTGGTTTAGAAGCTTCAAAATCACACCTTTTAATATCATCTTCCGCAGACATGTTTGAGGGAAGGGACTTTGATGCAGGTGTTACAAGTTTCTCATCTGAGAACTTCTCATGTTCCTGCTGATGCAATGTCCCCATTCTCGAATCATTGTCATTACTTTTTAGAGAACTCTGTCTTTTGATGGAGGATGCAAATGAAACTGTAGATGGAGGGGACCTGTTGGCAGGGACTGTTTTCTTTGGTTGAGATGATTTAGAGCCAACATAGGGTGGACTTTTATCAATGCAGTGACCTTTACTATCATCTGTGCCTATGAGAAAAAGCCAACAACATAAAGAATGATGATATTACTCCACCAGCAGTTACGTAAGCTTCATTCCTTCAATGGTTAAAATATAAAGAAAATATAGAAACAATTAGATGAAAGATATCTTAACATCAAATTTTGAAACAGTCATTTTCAGTCAGCTTGGTGTTTTAACAATGTGAAAAACTCATGGATAAGTTTTGTAGAAAATTTATGAAAAATCTATCCCTAAATTTTTCACCACCAACTTTAAGGGAATGCCAAACTGACTCACAACTATAATATCATGCACATTCTTAATCTCAATTCAGCCAAACTGGAACCAACGGAATTCCAACATGAAGATTCGCATCAGCCGAGAGGGTGCAACAGTTTACCAGACCAAATCTTAATGCAGCAATACTTATGAACTACAAAGATCACTACTTGGAAAGTAACTTCCGAACTAAGGGCAATTTAATAAAGAACCTTACCAACTGAAGCACAAGCGGACTTAACCGGAGCAGGAACCTCCCCAGATACATCACCTACCTCCTTCCACATATCCAACGCACGATTCATAGTCTCCCGAACTACTTTGACCTGTAACAACAGTGCCACTCATCATATCAATATTCAGCACTACCATTATCATTTTTTTCCTTCTTTTTGATTTCATTGTCTTCAGAAGTGTTTAATCTAACAACCAACTATTCACGAAAAGAAGATCAACTTACTTTATCAAACCTGCGATTCTGTAACGAATCCAAGCACAGAACCTTATGCTGCGATGCCAAATCTTTCTCCACCAAAGCCACCTTTCCCAGCGCCTCCGCCGAGGCCTTTCTCACCGTCCAATCGTCACAGCTAAGAAACTCAAGGAGGCAAGGCACTAACCAGTTCATCGAAGCTCGGCTCGCCGCGCCGCCGACGGCTACAACGCTTCCGATCAGCACCAGCACCGCCGCCTTCGCCTTGCACGAGTCGTTCTTCACGAGCTTCCCCAGCCTCGGCATCACGCTCCGCCGGAGCGACTCAACGTCCGGGTCCGGCGCCGCCTCTACCGCGGCCGCGAGGCACAACGCGGCGCCGATCTGCGAGTTGGCGTCCTGCTCCTGCGCCAGAGAATCCATGAGCGGCCTCAAGAACGCGGAGGAGAACGGCGGCCGGGTGATCTGCGAGGACATGGTGGCGACGGCGTCGACGCAAGCGGATCGGACGGCGGAGTCGGGGTCGCGGAGGCGGCGGAGGACGGTGGCGATCATCTTGGAGATGAATGGAGAGAGAGCGTCACCGTGGAAGCGTGAGAGAAGGCTCAGAAGGTGAACGCATTGTTTGCGAACCGGCGATTTGGAAGAGGAATCGGTGTTGTGAATGCAGGAGAGAAAAGAGGAGAAGGTGTCGTGGCTTAGGGTTCGGGCGATGGACTCGAGCTCCGCGGCGGCGCTGGCGAGGGTGTCGCGGTCGGAGAGCTTGTTGAGGCAGGAGATGACTCGCTGCCGGAGCTCCTGAGTCGAGACGGGACCAGCGAGTTGGGGCGGGCTACTGAGCGAGTGACGCCTGGAGGACATTGTGGTCTTTCTGCTCAGCGACGGCGAGTCAGTGACTCGGCATTCGAGAACCGGAAGCAACGGCGACGAAGGAGATGGAAGAGGGAGTAACCGCCTAAACGGTGCGTTAAGAGTGATTTTGGCGGCAGAGTTTGGAAGAGTTGGGAGTTGTTTGGCGTTACAAAGTAGTTTCGTTATCACTGGGATTTTATATCAATACAATGTGCGCATGGCATGGAAGCGTCTTGGATTAATAATTTTTTTTTATATATATTGGAAAAATAATTCTGTTAAACATAAATAGGGAAATTATCTATTGTATCTGAGTGAAAGTGTTTCAGTAAACATTATTTGTTCATTCATTCATTTATTTCAAGATTAATTTAAAATAAAATGAGCCCTTTGTGGAAATAAAATGTATTGATATTAAACGTATTATTATATTTTAAAAATAAAAAAAGAAATCTAAGAAGTTATTATCTTCTAGTGAACATTTTAAAATAGTAAAAATTGATGTTCTATCAATATAATTTAACTACATTTTAAATGAATTTTAAGTAAAGGTTTTTTACTTTATTTCCTCCACTTCAAAATGATTATATATGAGAATAAAATTAAAATGATTATATATGAGAATTAAATTAAAAAATATCTCTATATATATAAGAAATAAATTGCAAACAAACTAACTCTGGAAACTTTTTCTAGGATGGTAATGAGTCCAAAGGCTCCAATCTGTACCTGTATGAGTATGATTCACTTTCTTGTGTTCTCCCCGGGTGATATGTGTCTACGTGTCTACTTCATTTTCTGCCTCACAGTCACATGCATCAAACGCCACGTAATATAACTGGAAGGAAGTCATATGAAGTTGCGTGTTTAATCTTAAATTTGATAGCTAGTTCCCCAACATTAGGGATTGACTATATACCTTATAATTTAATTAATTTTATTATCAGAGACTAACAATGGTCAGCATTATAAAAGAATAGCAGCACATGATCTAACCACATGTTATGCAAGCCATTGCACAAGAGCATCTGTTGCTTCATGTGGGAGTTGAAAATTAATTGACAGCAAAACAGAAAACAAAAATATTCATTTTTTTTCCTAACGATTTCTCATATCATATTCAGGAAAGTATCTAGCAAATCAAATTAATGAAGCCTAATTGTGAAGCATGTGAAGGAGAGGCAAAGAAGATATATATATTACGTTATCACATATTGTTATAACTTCACAAGAGCCTAGAAGATTCAACTTGTATAGTAGTCACGTGACCCTTGAATATGGATATTCACTGAATTGTACCCATTTTATTTTTCTTGTAAAAAGCAAAACATTTAATTTGGATTAGTTATGGTGGGAGAGTGTTCTTTCCCTTCCAATTAGTTTCATAGTATAATTTTTGTTGCTGCTCCACTATTAAAGAAAAACTTTTCCTTTTGTGTCTGTTAATAGATTCCTTATGCTTATGCATAATATTCACCAAACTAAACCAGTGATGGTGCTGGTGATTAATCCAACTACCCAAAAATTAAGCCAGAGTTTTGAAAAGTGAAAGAGAGGAAGAAGAAAAATAAACCAGTGAAAAGAGGAGGAATCAAGAAGAAAAAAACAAAAAGGCCAAAAAAGCGTTATCATTCTAACTACCATGCTAGCTACTTGTAGCTGAAAAAAGACTAAAGAGGTTATATAATCTGCTTCTCCGTGATTTAAGTTAAGATGCAATAATGATTTAAAGCATGAAGAGTGAGCACAGGTAACTCTCGATTGGTATGTGCAAGAACCTACAAAGAGTTTCTCATCATTTTACACAAAAGGGTACACATCAAATACCCCTTAATTCATGGAATAAGAAAAATGACAAAGAATATGTTGATGAATCCATGTGAGTGTCCATTTGTATTTCCATTTTCGTGACAAAGACTTGGCAGTTCTTGGCCTTGTGCTGTAGTTATCACATTGTGGCAACCCTGTTTGGATAATTAAACGAAACCATATATAGAAGAATCTACCCGTCTTAGTAGGTGTTTGTTATCACCAACAGTTCCTGCACTATCAGTTTGGATTTAAATCAAATGATAAGAATGGAATTTGGTAAAGAACAAAGGTTCCATTTTTTTATAAATCAGGCAAAAAAAATTGATATTTCTGTACCACAAATCTACAAATTCAGTCTGTTGGGGATAAAATATCTTCAATTGAGGTCTTTTTTTTTTTGTTTTCACACTAGGTGTCCCATGTGGAAATCGGACTCGGAGTTCTTCCAATAATCTTAGCTTGCGTTGCCAACTGAGTCACAACTCTTCAGTATTTATTATTTTTTGGATCCTATATATTTGAAGATCATATTTAAAAATCAATGTAATTCAGCATTTCTGCTATAGCGCGCCTATAGCATTATACGTTGGAATAAACTTTTGCATTTTTGTTCATAGAAAGAGGATTAAATTAAACAGCTCGCTTTTGCATAGAGATTCAAAGAAAAATTATAATGGAAGATTGGAAGCTTTGAAGAATGAAATCTTATGTGCCTCGCCATTAGTTTAAATAAAAGTTCAGACATTGTTGTACGAGGTCCGTGAATTCTCTTTAGACACTCTGAACAACTTTAGCAATCCCTTTAATACTAAGCTTTATTATTTAATTAAAGCTATTCCCATCAAGATACCCTCACTTAATTTTAATCATGGTCCATTCTTCGTTCTCTCTCTTTATTTAACTTTTTTTTTTATCTTGAACACAGGGCTTCGGATGGAAATAATGGTATGGGCACTTACAAGGTAACATGGTATCAACAATTGTATATGTCTTTGTCTTCCACTAGATAAAAGGTGAAGACACTTGGGATTAAGCAATTAAGTTAACGAAAAACATTGAGGAAGGGTAAATTAGTATGATGAATAAGAGCTCTAGGGAAGTTAGTGAGCTCAAAAGAAAATGTGTATATGTATATGCCTGCGTGAATGTTTACTTCAATTTTTTAGTATAAAAAAGTACATTAACTTCTTACTTGATATTATAATATTTTTATGACTTAATTGCACTTTTGGTCTCTTACTATAACTTATTCGCAATTTTGGTATCTCTAAAAAAAATTTTCACGATTTTGGTCCTAAATTTTTTTCGCGATTTTAATCCCCCGAAATTTGTTGTATATATTCTTATGTTTTTTAAATCAATTGAGTCTGGAGGTCTTCAATCTCTTTGCAAACAAGACATACAATGAGCAAAACACATTGTTTACAAAAAGATGAAAGACCTGAATGTAAGAGTACAACAAATTTCGGGGGACCAAAATCGTAAACAAAACTTTAGAGAACCAAAATCACGAAAAAAAATTATGGGACCAAAATTGCGGATAAATTATAATATGGGAACCAAAAGTGTAATTATAAGTCTATTTTTAAGGTTAAATAATGTTTTTATCAATATATGTATGTATAAGTATATTCTTAGATGTTTTTTTAATTTCCATCTATCTCTCTTATCTTTAATTCCTTGTCCCTTCAGTTCAAAATTTGAAAGGAGCAAAAGGTGGATAGGGCAAATTAGACAAAATGACTCTTTGAAAGGAATGATAAAGATATGGGCAACAAGAGAAGGTGGATAAACAGGAAGTGTGATGTAAGTTGTAGGGGTTTGATGAGTGTGTTTATAAGGATCATTGTATTGGCCCATGTCAATGTTGTTTGACTGAGAGGCAAGACCCCATCTATTAAACTTGTCCATGAATTACAATTTTCCTTAAGTTCACATGGGGGAAGTCCAAAACTATGACCAAAGCCATGGAACACACTATGCATATCACTGCGCTTGCTTCGTGTGTGTTTTCCTACTAAGGCGACACCTCCACATGCAACCTCTGCTTGAGGAAGAAGAAAATTTAACACCGGCATGGGGTGATGGTCCATTATTTGATTAATGAATTATTAAATGTTAGGGAGAGAAATTTGGTGTAGAGGGAGCATCTCCCTGAAAACATTCCTTTGCTCCCACAATTGCCTTTTGCCACGTGACACTTGGCATGTGCCCTATACTATTGGATAACGTGTCCTTATCAATGACGTTATCTGCTTAAAATTGTACTAGTACTTACACAAAATGTGTGTATTTTCACTCTATTTTTTCAGTCACAACTTCAGTAATTGTGTAATTAATCAGCACTATATATAGTTGTGATAAATTATAGCCCATTTTGCCTTGTGTGATTTGTGGGGTTAACTCTAAGTTATGCCTATTCCTCCCACAATTCAAAAAGCTCCATATGGTATCACAAATCGTTTTCATGTAACAAGAGAACAGAGGAAAAATACAAAACCTTATTTAGGAAGAGAGGTTCTTGATGCTTAACAAGTCATGCAAGGTGGAGGCTCCAGCTAAGCTTAAATTCTACGAGAAAACGAGATTTTTGGTTGGATTTTCATATATGGAATGGACCAATTAAAGTCTTGAAGAAAAGCCTAAAAGATGAATTGAAATCCTCACCTTGATAAGATTCAATGTTTTTTTTTAATAAAAACCACATGTATTTTCTACTAAAGATAATCTTGTTTGAGCCGTGTAGAATCTCTATGGGTGGCACAACTCTTCCTCCCAATATTTAATACAACTATATATCCGTACTTGAACTCGAGATCACTAGTTAAGCTGTCACAATCCCTTACTGGCCAATAAGATTCAATGTGAGCTTGTCCTTTTTTCCCCTAATAATGCATTGTGATTTTTAAGTATGATAGTTATAAATTTAAATAATGGTGTGAGGAATATTAAGATATTTAAACAGGATTTGATTAGAATGATTATAGCTGCAACAATTTAATTTAAAAACAGAATATTGAAATTTGTTTATTACTTGCATTGCATCTTTGGAGCTCAGTAATGGTGGTCCTTGGTCTGTCTTACTTAGGTGTAGTTCTGTCCTTGTTCTGCCAAGAAACATGGTGCTGAATTATTAGTTAGTATTTTATATATTACGTTATATTATATATCAGCTAACCTTCATAATTCCACATGGAAGCCGCATAACAATCATAGGCTTGGTTTTTGTCTTCATCTTTAACCTGGAAAACTTATGAAAATTCAAATTCAGATTGAAAATATTTATATATCAAATAGGATTAGCAGTTTTCTCTGTCATTTTATAATACTCTAAAGCTGTATGTGACAAGGAAGACGAGCTAAAAATCATTTGCGATGCGATAGCCAGCAAGAAGATAGTTTATTATTGTTTTAATCATTGAAAACATAAAATGATAATTGATCTAGATAAGCTAATATATTATTTTGAAGAAAAGATAAGCTGATGTATAATTTTATCAAATATATATGGCTTGAAAATTGAAATTATTAGAAAATATATATCCAAGAAATGATACAGCAATCTACTTTTCAAACTTCAAAGCACAGAGACCATGCACCAAAATAAAACTTCCAAAGCACATATGTGTGTTTATACATTTTCTAGTTAGCTAGGGATGGCTACACTATGTGGAATGAGTACTAGTAAATTTCAAGTGTTAATTAGGTAAAATTATCTGAGAGTGATGATTCCAAAATCTGAACTCTAGCTAAAGTAGTCTGTTTTGGGTCATAATATCCTTCCACTGAAACCAATCCTCAGAAAGAAAAAGAAGGATGTATATTTTATAAGAATAAAACGTTGAGTTATAACTATTAATTAAAAATATTAAAATAAATTTAAAAAATTATCATATATATATATATATATATCACATTTTCAATAATTAATTTTAATTAATAATTATAATTTTACATTTTAATTTCTAAAGTGAACTCTTATTTTAAAGGAACAAATCTATATTTTTCTGGTCAATGTGCTGTTTTGTTAGACGAATATACTGGAGTTTTTTTTTTTCAATAATTGGAGATTGTTTTTTTGGACAGTATAATAATTAGATCATAATATCTCGATTAGAAAGTACAAGGAATCACGACAAAAAAGGGGAATTGCTTTTAGAATCCCCTTTTTGCTATTCTCACCCCTCATTTCATACCTAAATTCCCCATCCTACTCCTACCCTTACCCCACCCACCGACCCACCCACTCCTTTCCCCTCCCCTGCAAGTGCAGCAAGTCAGCAAAAAAGGTTCTAAAAGCAACTCCCAAAAAAAAGTACAAGGAATATCTATAAGCCCAGGCCCGATCATGCCCGCTAACTGTTTTTTCAACTTCTTTTTTTGCTTTTCACACCCCCTTTCACCTCACGTTTCCTCTTTCCAACCCAAACCTTTCTCGTCTCGCTCTCTTATCACTCTTCACAATATTTTTAAAATCGGACCAGTCATTGAACTTGTCAAGGTACCGGTTCAAGATTCAATGGTCGAACCGTAGTTGAACCAGTAAAAAAGTAAATAATATTTTTTTTTATATTTTTACATAATGTATTAAAATTTAAATAATAAAAAAATGATAATCACTACAAATCATTGAAAATTACTTATCATTCATAAAATAATAGTTAACGTAACTATTTTATAAAGGAAAAATAAAAAATAATAAAGAAATCCTAGTCAAATGAGTAGTTGACTAGTAATAGCACAACCTATAATTTTGCACAGTATACAATAAAAAGTTAAACCTTCCGCGTGCAAACTAGCCGGTCAAATCTAAATCTAAGCTTGTTCAAGTCTTAAATATAATTAAATACTATGAAATAGGCAATAGGGGATCAGTTGCTCAGTGCCATGAAAAGTTGTGCAGTCTAACCATCAAATCTTATGGCCATTTGGAGGAGATGAGCACATTCTGCATAATGCAAAAGCAAACGGGATCGGAGCAGGGTAGCCAGCACAAGCAAGGCTAAGCGTTCGGCACAACAGACCTAGACAATGCAGGGATGACAGACCACGACGAAACTCGCGCGAGCTATGCATCGTGGCAGCCGAGCAACGGTGGATGGTGATTCCTATATCACGGTAAGCAAAGAGACTGAGGTTGAGGTAGGCAAGGACGCAAAGGCTTCTTTTACAGTATTTACAAAAGACTGACAAATTGAAAGCTTTTTTCCTTAAGTAAAATGATAGCTAATTTTCAGAACCGTTCAAAACTGTTGAACCACCGATTCTTACACGGTTCACCGATTCGTTCTCTGTCTGGTTTTTCAGGTTGCACAAAACTGCCTCATTGACCAGTTACCGGTCGAACCGGCTGGTCCAGTCTGGTTCTTATAACCGTGCTCTTCACCATAAACCACTAACCTCTATTGTCAATCATCACCTTCAGTGCCCTTAATTTTGTTCTCTACATTTGTTGTTTTCATAATTTTTTCAAAGGCCATATTTTTATTTTAGCTTCCAAGAACATGTTTCCAGAAAATTTTCAAATGTCATTTTTTTATTTTAGCTTCCAAAGAGAAAATGCAGTATCACACCAAGTATAACAATGAGACTAAGATACGCTCTCTGACTTAAGTTTTTAGAAGTCCAGATGTACACTTTCATTGCTAATTTTAGGATAGACCCTATTATTTTTTGTCTACCGTAGACTCCCCCCTTTTTTATTACAGTAAAAATTGTAAAAGTTTTATTACCCTAAATTTTGGGAATTTTATATCATTTCCTTGAACAACTTTTTTCAATCGTGGTCCTCAATCTTGATCTTTGAATCGTTTTCATTTCCCTCTATCACATACATTGACCAAAAAATAAAATTAAATAAAACAAATTTATCAACCAGACATAAATGGTTGATTCGAAACAAAATTACTTCAAGATGTATCTTAACGCTTTTTTCTTTGCTCCTCAAGAGCACAATCCCAACAAAAATATTGTGCAAAATACTCTAAAAAACAGAAGCCTGCAATAGCAAGGGATAGCTACAAAGCACAATATCTCATATAATGATTTGAAATTGTGTCTAGAGGACCATCATTTCCGGCATCAACTGCAAGATCTGCATCATCGATTTTGAGCCATCATTTTCCTCACGTGCTCTTTGCTCAGATCTTTGAAAAGAATTAGATCTTCACACATATGCCTATGTTATTGAGAGTTGCAAGTCTTCGATCCTTTCTGAATTTCTTTATAGTTCCTAAAAGTTGACCCATTATTCTTTTGTTCCTACTAACCAAACTTGGATCGTTATTCTTATGCATTGCTATGTGAACATGTTCTTTGATAATAGAAATCAATATCTAAATTAGAAAAATATATCAATAATCCCTTGTAAAATTATTTGCCATGGAGAAAATTATTTGCCATATAGGAAAGGAATAAACAGGGACAGAAATGATACCCTTCCAGTCTATACAAGAGAAGGATGTGAAATTATTTTCTACGGAGGCAACCCTTTGTGAACAAAAACTGATGAATAGTGAGGTTAAAGTGCAGATATTAAAAAGGTTATGTTTACCGTGTTGTTATTGTCTCAATCCTATCCATAGAATAAAAAAAATCATAAATCTATGGACAATATAGAATGGTCTACGGTAGACCCAAAAGCTAAGTGGTCTATCCTAAAATTGGCCCACTTTCATAAGACAATTTAATTTGGCTTCAGGAACTACACTTCTAGAAGCCAAAAAAATGGGAAGGAGTGGGAGATGGAGGGTTTTTTAGGGTTTTCTATGAGAGGGATAGTGTAGAAATTTTAGAAGTTGCAAAAAAATATTGAGGGTGTGAATAGTAAAAGGAGTGCAAAAAGCAATTCCATTAGTGAATATCACTGAATGATGAGTTCTATTGATATAAACAAATTTTCAATACTCTTTGAGTACTCTTCACTCTCTCTTTTATATTTTATATTTTTTAAATTAAAAAATAAAACTAGAAGTACATAACTAATTATATTAGATGTTTAATTATATAACTGGAAGGAGTACCTTCTCTAGATTACTATAAAATTTTCCCACTACTATTATCCATTTACTACCTGCTTATTCGATTTTACAGTTGAATAGAATTGTTTATGTAATTAATGATTGTAAATAAGTGATGCACATTTTATAAAACATGTTGAACGAAAGTGATTTAAAATCAATTATATATAATTGATTCTGCATTGTAACTAACTAAAAAACAAATAGGCACTATATATAGTCTCGGCTCATTGGATTGGTTGTAGGTCATGTTGCTCTTCAACACTTTATTTTGGTATAAAATATGCTTATTTGTTAATCCGATAACATATTCATAAAATATACAATAACTTATACAACACATTTTTTCTCTTTAAATCTCTCCATTATATTGTTCATCACATCTCACATTTCTCTCTCTTTTCTCTCATTTATCTCTATCTCTCTTTATTGTAAATGTTGTTATAAATGTTGTTGTTATACAAACAATATTTCTCTTTATTAATTTATGGCTTACAAATAACGAGTTTTATATGATAGGATAGGAATCACATGATATTGAAATTATTTTTTAAAATTTTTCATAATATTTTTATCTCGTAGTTAATACACTTATAAATAATATTTTGAATGAAAAAGTTTCATGATAAAAATTAAGTTGTTAGATCAATTAATTTGATTATAAAATAAATTAATTTTGAAGTTTTGTAACTTGTCGTATACATGTAAAGTTCTCTCCATTTAGATTTATCTTTATTTTATTTTTCTTTTCATTGTTTAAATAAGCTTTTTTTTTCCTGGTTAATATAATTACTGTAATCACCATTTTAAATATATTTAATTAAGTCTACAAAGAAATTGATATTAATTAAGTAAGATTATTAAAATTAAATGATGAAGACAATTCCTTTTTAATGTGATTTTAAAATCAAAGTTAATTTATAGATCAGATCAAATAAATTATTTTAACAATTCCAAACAAGGGAAATATTTTTTCAGGAAATATTTATATTACTCTTTGGTAGAATATTAAATGAGACTTTATCCGACAAATTGACAATGTTGTAATTGAGTATCTCACTACAGAAAGTCAGGTTCCAAGCAATACATTGCTCACAAAATGTTTTGTACACGTAACACGTATTTCATTATTCAAATAAGAGATATTTTCCTGATTAATATAATTATTATAATCATTTTAAGAAATACAAATCAAGTACAATTATTGAAATGAAATGAAGGCAAATAATGTCTTAATGTAATTTTCAAAACACAATTAAATTATAGATAAAATCAAATAAATTCCGTTAACAATTTCAATCGAGGGAAATATTTTCTCCAAAAACTAATATTTATACTTTTATTTTTATTTTTTGCTAGAATAATAAAATAAGACTTTATATATATGAGAAGACCGATAAATTCACAGAAAGATGACATAGCAAGTTTCAACACTATAAATAATTATTTTGAGAAATTTCATCTTAAATTTTATTATTTTTCAAACACGCACGTCTTTAATATCCTATTCCGATGGTTATTAATTAGTTTTCAAACAATCACACACTACTCATGAGTTGTTGTATATACATGCAAAGCTTTCTCGATTTTAGATTTAACTTTATTCTAATTTTTTTTTTTAGTAAAATTAAGTATTTTCCTGATTTATTATTATTGTAATCATTTTAAATAATAATTAATCAAGTAAGATTATTAAAATGAAATGAATTCAATTCCTCTTATAAAGTAATTTAAAAACAAGATTAATTTATGGACCAAATCAAATTAATTCTTTTAACAATTTCTAACAACAGAAATATTTTTCCAAAAAATAATATTTATGTTGCTTATTTATAGAATGTTAAATTAGCCTTTATGTATATGTAAATTTACAAATTCACAAAATTATTTATATTAAATAAGATTGACAAATTCACAAAAAGATGATTCCAAACAGTCATACGCTTCTCTCGATTTATTTTCAACTCACATTTACTTAAGATTTTGACAAAGTTTAATATTTTGCCTTATTTTGGTTACTCAAATATAATTTTTCAGTTATTCAAATATCGCTATTCTAATATTGAATAAGTGGAAATTGCATTTTCGTAATAGTGTGGATTATTATAAAATTATTATATTTAAATAATTAAAAATAATACTTTTTTAACAAAAAAATACGTTTTATACAACAAAAAAATATTAGAGTTATAAAAATGATAAAAATATGTGCTGAATCTGCTGATGGGAATTTCCAGGTACACCCATATTCCTTTCTTTACCAACCGTTCCATGGGCTTAGGCCTTTAGCTGTATTTTTTTTTTTTTTTGGACTATGCCTTTAGCTGTATATATGAAGACTGAAATAGCACCTGATATAATGGTTAGTATGATTTTGTTTTTTTTTTATTTCTGGACAGCTTCGCCAAATTTGGACTCTGTACAGTGTACATAAAGAAGAGCATGCTAGAAAATAGAAATTAAATGAAGGATCACATTACCCATTAATTGTTGGACTGCCTTTCCTTTATTCACTTTGGACTGGGCCCAAAAGGAAAAAACTTAAATACTTGATCCAGTTTAATATAGTGCTCTGTTGATACAAAAAAAAAAAAAAGGAAAAGAATCAATCTAATGAAATTTCTTGACAAAAGAGAAAAGATCCAATGAAATTTAGGACGTTGATTTCAGTAAAATTTGGACCGAAAAAATCGGAAAAACAGTTATGGTGGAGCTGGAGGTTTGGATTAATTCATTTTAGAAAAAAAATGTTTTAACAATTTTTAAAGATATTTTTTAAAAAATCCTAAAAAATATTCCCAATCAACCATGCAAAAAATGTTGCCTTTGTTCGATTATTCTTGTTGATAGCTAGGTTAATTTGTTCTACTTTTCTTGTAGTTAAAACTTCTTGTAATGGGATGGAGTATCCTTTGTACTCCCTTTAATTCAATTATTTTGTTTATAAAAAATCATGCAAATACTAGTTATAGCTTAAAAGAAATTTGGTTAAAAAATATAAAATATAAAATTTTTACTGGAGTGTGTAACATTTAATGTTACAGATGCAATTAATGTCGTGATTTCAAATAAAAACCTTCTATATATGCATTATTAACCAGTGTCCCGAGGACACTCATTAGCATCGTACTTAAAATCTTTTTTCATAATTAGTTATTTTTATCCTAATACGTTAGTATTTAAGAATTAACTCTATCTTAAATTTTTCATGGCATATATTATGAAAAGTAATAAATCATTGTAAAGTGTGTTTGTGTAAGTGGTGGTAATGCAATTTCTTGTTTCCCGATACTTTGTTTCTGCAAAGTTACTGTAACATCCCAAAAGTTGGAACCTATAAGAGGTAAGAGAAGCCTCAGGTTGTGAACCCAGCCAAGATAGGGAAGTTATGAGTGAGACGAGAATCTGGAGGTTGAGTATGGTTTCAGACCGAGATTAGGTAAATAAGACAAGGGTCTTGAGTTTTAAGGAGTCTTGGAAGTACAACCAAGCGTTAGGTAATATAACTGTGGGCAGAACTTAGAGTAAATCACCCTATGGGTTAAAGAGGAATATATGCTATTAAGAATGAGGAAATGAAGTTCAGTTAAGATGAGCTCAGTAGGAAGACACGTTATCAGGGAGAGATAGGAAGAAGTGTATCATCCCCATGTCTTAATCTTTAGGCATGCTTAAATGGTAATTAAATAGGTGTCGGAAATTAATGTGTCAAAATCAGAGTAAGGAGGGCTTTAAAATGAGGAAAGTTGAGTTAGGAGAAGGTGTTAAGGGAAGGAACTGGGTATGAGTGGGAGGGGTTGAGTTGGGTTTAGAGAGGATTAAAAATTAAGGAATTGAATCTTAGGATTCTCGCTCAAGCGAGAATAGGCTCGCTTGAGCGAGTTATGTAACAAAAATGTAAGATTTGGTTTCTGCATATATTGCTTGGGCGAGAAGCAGGGGAAGAAAAGTGTGCTCTCTGGACGATTTTCACTTGAGCGAGAAGGGGCCCGCTCGCTCAAGCGAGAGGGCTCTTGCTTGAGCAAGAACATGTTGCCAGTGAGGATTAGTTTTGCCCGCTCAAGCGAGAAACTCTCGCTTGAGCGATGACACTCAGATTTGATTTTTAAAAATAGATATGCGAGGGATTTTCCCTCATTCTTTTCCTTATTCTCTATTTCTAGAGGGAAGAACTAGAGAGAGAAAGGGGGATCGAAGAAGAGGAGCACAGATTGAAGCCTCAAATTTCTAGAGGAGTCTTGGATCAATGTTCGTTACCACTCAATCGTCTTATTTCTCCATCTCTTGAGGTGAGTGTGGTTCACCCACTCACTTTCCTTCATGTGTGAAGTTCTTCCATGATCCTTATTCTTCCTTCCCCCTCTTATTTTACTTGTTTGTACTTGTAAAATATGGGTTTATATGTTTATTGACTTTGTTTGCTTGAATTGTGATTTAACCCTAGGTTGTAGAAGTTAGGATTTTCATGATAAATGTTGATTTTGGGATTTGAATGTCATGGAATTTCCTTTTAGCATGCATATAACATGTTTACATATCACGAATCATGCTTTCATGTTTTGAAACCCTCATCAAGTAATCATGTTTTCATGGGCCTTGGGGCAAGAGATTAATCAGGAAATCAGGGGTTTTCGGACCAATCAGGGATCTCGGACCAATCAGGTACAAGAGAGGTAATTCTCATTTGCTCAACAGCTAAGGGGTAAATGGGGTTCCTCCACTAAAAATGAACTATGCATGTTTGCTAATAAAACTTAATCAGGGTGGCCCTAAACGACGGTCCTTGGTCACATGGTCGAGCGCTCAATCAGATAACAGTGAAAAGAACCCTTGGGTGTTGGGTAAAACACTTGAGACTATTACTTCAGACTAACCCTGCATTGATTGCTCTCATATATGTTCTATGATTACTGTTTTCATTATAATGTGCATTACCTGACATGTCTGATAGTTTACGTTGTAAGGTCAAATATATGTATCTATGTTGCCATTGCATGTGCCTGTTTTTCCCCCACACTGCACGCACGATCACATTCACTGGGACGTAAGTCTCACCACACGTTTTGTGGAAACAATCTAGATTTGCAGGATGCCTAACTGGCTCATGAAGAATAGGACTTGAGACCTAGTGGGAGAGATGCTTCGCTGGAAGCTGTTTAGTTCAATGTTAGTTAGGTTTATCGTGTTTGTATATTGTTAGAACTTGAATTAGTCGGATTGTAGTCATGTTTCAGCTGTAGCCACTGAGTGGCATTTCACTTCTATATACCTATGTAATTTGTATGATTGTGTTTCCGCTCAAGTAAACGTTGGATTACTTAAGCATTTTTATGTGGGTGATTGTATGTCGATACCAACAATGGCGCGAAATAATTTTAGAAACTTGGGAACGTGTCTCCAACGGACACTATTTCTAGGTTTACGGAATTAGGACGTTACAATTACTATGTGTTCCTTTTGTAAAAACGTACGTTTGATACATCTCAGACATAAAAACAAACATCTTATCAATTGTACATGATTATAAAATATGCATTCTCATAAAAAAAAATTATTGGAATATTATTTGTGACTCAAATTATAATTTTTCATGTTGATTTAATTTATCTTTTTATATTTATAATTTCATGCATTTTTAGATTTTCATCTATTTTATTAAAGGTTTTTTCATTAACATAATGAGTCTGTGAAAGTTTATATTGTATATTTAAGATAAACATTCAGCACATGACGATGTGCTCCTTAAACGAGTCACAATCAACGTCTATACAGGAACGTGAATAGGTCGGGTTACTCATCGAGGGTTTATGCCCTGACTCATCAGTTCTAGCCCCAGGTAAGGCTAAGTCAATTTATTAAATAAGTTAAGTTAACAAAACCTATTTAGCTAAATAGGCTAAATTTCAACTCATTTAAAAAAACTTATAGACATAACAGATTAACTATTTAAGTAAATATAAATAATATGATAATATTTTTTAATTTTCTATTATTATTACATTAGATTTTACTATAATATTTTAAAAATGCTTATTAGCTTATTTAAATATTTATGTTATCCTGTTGAATATACTTGTAATTTATACAAAACAAGAATTTATGTTGTCATACATAAAATCTAAGTCTATTATTCCATTTGAAAATCGACCTATGACCTATTTAAGGACTTTACAATAAATTGGTTTGGAAAAAACTTTTAGGTCAAGCCATTAAAAAAAAAACTGGAACAAGTTATAAAAGAGGCTTATATTAAGTAAATTTAACATACTCTTAAGTTTTAAATATAAGAGATAAGGTCAGATTCTCCTGCCTAGTTATTAGTAGTGATAGTTTATAATTAATTATGTGTGTTCTTGTTTCTCTTGTTTCACAACTAAATTTTCAAGTTTCAAATTATTCTATCTAAATGCACCATTGTTACACGGTGCAACTCTTATAAACTTCGAAACTATATAATAAGCAAACCAAAAACACCCGTATCAACAAATTGAATAACATATAAGGGTGTGGACCTTAAAACATTTACATCGACGTATAGCAAAATATGCATAGATCTACAAGACACACACTGCATATGAAAAAATGTCACACATATACGGGTCCATCAATGACTACACAAGCTAAATGTTGAGCTTTATTAGGGACCACACTATTTTAGGATTTCACAAATAGAGTAATAAAGTATAAAATTACTCTTCAATGATTACAGAGTATCCCTAAAAGTGGGGTTTGAAAAAAAATCCTTAGAACTTCAAGCCATTTGATTTTCAAATAAGCGCTAACAATCTCACTATTTCTTCTTTGTTTTTTCTATATTTTTTCCTATATTGTTCATACAACCATCTATTTTCCTTCTTTTTTGGTTAATATCATATATATACAACTTTTGCTCATCCCTAATATAAATATACTTATCGCTTAGCAAGTCATGCTAGTACCTAATATGTCCCATCATCTTTTAATAGAAAAATACTAAATATAGAGTTAGGGGAGGATGAATATAGTGTCATTTTTAACTTTTATAAACTAGGTTTAAATGATGAGCATAATGTCATTTTTAACTTTTATGATGGATAAATTTGTGTGTTTCTCCCTACCCTATCAAAAGTAAGTGAAAGAAGCAAAAAAAACCCATTAACAATGAAAGTTCAGCATTGAATCAGTGCCCCTTTGGGGCTCCCCTCCTACAATCACTTTAGGTGGATTTTTTTTCTCACTACATGATGATAATTTTATTTTCCTTTATTTTTCCCCATGTTTATAGTCACATTCTTCTCTATATTTATAGTCATTTTTCCCTTCTCCTTTCTAACCGCCATATCGATAACCTCTAGCCCTTCCTCTTTATTGAGATTTTGTTATTTTCTTTTTTTTATTTCACCCATGTTCTCATGTTTAACTGTATGTTAGAGCCCCTCTTATTATTTTTGTAGCAATTGTTTACCTAAGATATGCTACCTTTATACACATTTACCACTAGTGCTCGACTTCGCAACACTGATTTACTCAGTTTAGCTACCGTTGATGTTGTGGATGTTTTGCTTTGAGTTGTTGTTGGGCTTGTGGTGCTCCGAAAGGAATAAAAAATGTCAAAGGTCATTTCTAATTGTTTTTGTAATAGTTATTTTTAGGATTGTTAAATAGTTTAGATTTATGAGTATGCGTGCTTGTTTTACTTTTTTAATTTGTAGTGCACGACTATAATAATACTCTTTATTTACCATGATCCAAGTTATATAAGTTTCGTTTAACATTTTTCAATGAATGATACCTCGACAAAAAAGAAAACTTTTAGTGATGGATACGGTAACATGAATATTTGGAAGATAAAAAAGAAAGTATCACTTCAACCTTTTTTTTAAACCCAATCTAATAGTTTTCATAACTCTTTAATTAAAAAATGTTTAAAGCAAATAAACCCAACACTAAAGTTATTAATTTCTTTGTTAGTTGGTGTTGGATAAGCCAAAGATTGCAAATTCAATTTATAACTTTAATTGTGGTGAAAATGTAATAAGTTCGTTATTTACTTTGATATTACAATTTATTTATCTTTAATGAGTGTAAGAAATTTTCTTCAATAAGTATATAAGATTCTTATTTTTTTTAATATTAACTTGTTTAAAAGGTGTCCAATAAGAATTTTCTCAAGCAAACATAACATTGAAGAATCATGGAGCTAACAAAGATTATAGTATTTTACCCCTTAGAAAACTCAACATATAAAAATGTGTTTAGTGGGGATCGAACCCAGAGTTCTTTCCATAATTTTAATTTACGTTACCAACTAAGTCACAACTCTTTGATACTAATTATTTATAACTGTAAAAGTGTTTATATTTAAGTTATGTATATAGAAAACTCACCTACTTATTTTTGGTTATGGAAAATTTAACTATACTAATTATAGTGGAATGAAAATGTATGCTACTTAAGTGGTTGTAAAGATGATCTCCACCTTTTAGTTT
Organism: Sesbania bispinosa; assembly: GCA_026901365.1. Classification (NCBI taxonomy): domain Eukaryota; kingdom Viridiplantae; phylum Streptophyta; class Magnoliopsida; order Fabales; family Fabaceae; genus Sesbania; species Sesbania bispinosa. The sequence continues at coordinate 88,439 of QLOH01000488.1, forward strand.
GAGGTATAATTATGATTGTATAGTTATTGATGATTAAATTATGGAAAACATGGTTTATGATAAAGAACGATGTTTGATAAGTCTTATATCTTTAACATCTTTGTTATGATCTTAGTTTTAGATTTGAGTTTAAGTAACAATGAGTCAGTTTTTTTTTTTTTAATAATTTCCACATTAAATTTAAAAAGTTATATGACTGAAATAAATTATAAAATATTTACAAGAAAATATAAGCCATGGGTCTTAAAATGAGTTGAGCCTTAAAATTGTCTGAAGTGTGCCAATTAGGCCGGGAAAACTTTTGATTAAACGAAATTTAAACTCAACTTGGCTTGATTTGATTTGAGCTAGCTTAATGTGGTATAATATATTATATGTCGGATTATCTGACAAGCCCAAAATAGGTAAATAAATTAATGTCGGTATAATCAAATAAATGAATAAAATAAATCATTTAAAATAAAATTCTCTCACGTCAATTAAATGAATGCAATAATCAACTCACATTAAGTAATTTATCAAACATAGCAAATATTTTAAATGAATGATAATCCAATATTACTGAATACATAGCAAATACTTAAACCTAATATAGCAAATATAGAAAATACGTAAATGTTTAAATCTAATTTATAAACACACATACATGCACTTAACCAAAACACTTACACGCGGGCACATGCATGCACAATATAATAATCTTAAATATATTAAGATTTAATTTAGTAAAAATCATACAAACTACTAACTAGTGTTAATTTGATAGATAGATGAGTCTCTTAAACACTTTGACAGGGATTCGGCCTTACTCATGTGTATAAAAAAGAGACTTTATTAGGAGAAGCAAAATCCACTTCACACAAAAAAAAAATAGTGTTAATTTGATCTCACATTCTCATGTCATGCACTGCTTCCACGTTAATTATTTTTCTATTGAAAATTAATTTACATAACAAAATCTTTTAAATAGATCGTTTAACATTTTAATTTTCAAAAATCAATTTAATTGATTTAATTTATTTCAATTGAAAAATTAATCAATCCATTATTGGTATAAATTATTCATAATGAATTATTCCTCTTCATTTAATTAAATGAATTCCTATGAAACATCCACATTTTTTTAAGTTATCTCTGACATTTTTTATTCATCAATGTTGGTTCATCTACTTCATATCGCGCACACATTTTAAAAACTTTCATATTAAATCAACTAAATATTTTTTAATCAGTTTTTAAATTAAATAAGAATTTAATTTTTTAATTATTTAATTAATATTCAAATTTATTTAACCATTAGATACATATATTAGTATTATATACAAGATATTTACTTTTACTAATATAAATATTATAATAATCGCTCATCCTCACCTTTGTTACTAGGCGGGCCTTGACCTAGGGTTTCGGCATCAATTGGGTTTGATTACCCTGGAATTGCCTTCAACAGCCCCAAAACCAGACATGTCTACTCTTCTACTACTACTTGGCTTCAATTTATCACTTGACTACTTGAGCTTATCAGGCAAGAGGCCATATTCAACTAGCTACTCCAACTCCCTTTACGACCACACCACAACATCAAGACATTTTAATTCAAAAGATCTAATCCAAACAAAAATTAACCCGTAAAGATAATTACAAAGTCTCATTTAAGAAGATGAGGAAAAACACTACCCATTCTCTCACTATCTGTTAGACCTAATTTCATCATCAATCATCACTTAGAAGGAGTCTTGCAATACATTCTATTCACCAACGACTACTAAACACAAACTCATACCGAACAAAAAAAAAAAAAAGAAAGATAAAAGCAAAACCCTAATCCCCTTTTAAAAACAAAAAAAGTCTACAACCAACACGCAATTGCTAAACGAAAGCATCATCCCCAAAATGCCCAAAACGCCACTGCATGGTCTTTAATTTAACCCTGTTAAATTGATTATTACATTCAGAAGATAGAATCTAGATTAACCCTAATTTCATTTCACAAAACGAGTTTAAGGTAAAAAAGTAGTTAACTGCTTATAAGCGGTAAACACTGTGTGGGTGACCGGGGGAAAAAGGTCAAATTTTACTACCGCCACCCCACCCCCATTTTTTTCGTTCTCTATATCACATTGTGAACTCTCTTCCTCTCTCTTTTTTTTCTTCATTGTCTCTTCTTTCTCTATGTTCTGTTTGTTTCCCCGGAAAATCAAAGAGAAAATAATTCTCTTTGAAATTCAAACTGAGAGAAAAAAATTCCTCCTAAGAAGACCTTTGTGTTGTCTCCAGCACTTCAACGTTGATGCTTTCTGAAGAATCACAAAGGCTCGAGGAAAAGCTCTGTATACAAAGCATTTTGTGTTTTTTATTTTCATCTTCATTTCCTTTCTGTTTCTTGGGACTCTGCAGTTCGGATACTTCACGATCACTCTGTAAATTTCGGCTTCCTTCGTTCGAATTTATCTTCACGTTGCTTTACATTGAAGTAATGCGAATTTCGCTTCCGATTCTCTTTTTGTTTGCAGGATTTGGCTCCTTCGAGGTGATCTCTTCGCGGAGGTTTGGGTTGGGATTCTTGCTTCGCGTTGATTCCTTGCGGTTAGATCTGAAGTCTTCTCGGTGCTCTTGTTCAAATGAGCAGCTTGAGGCTGGAGGATTTTAAATTACCGAGTTTGTAAGCTTGATTTGTTGTTGAAGAGGGAGAGGGTGGTAGAGAGTGTTCTTTTTGCGTTTTTTGTTTTTATGGTTTACTGTTAAGATGAAGAGGTCAAGGGATGATGTTTTCATGGGTTCTTCGCAACTCAAACGGCCCATGGTGTCTTCCCGAGGAGAAGCGTAAGTTCGTGTGATTTTGTTGTCTTCATTTCCTGCTTATTAGACTGTACTCAGGTTTCGTTTTCCTTAACTCTTGTGCTTGATCAATCATTTGCATCTTCAACCGAGTGATGGAGCGTTTCGATTTTTTTTGCTGCGATGAAATTTTGAGCTTTCGTGTCTAGATATTTGTTTGTTTTTGTAATCTGTTCTCTAGGTATAAGCTTTAGTAAAGCATCTAGTTTTTTTTTTTTTTAAATGGAAAGTTTGACTTCGTGAGATGAGATCAGACTTTCTTATCCGCAATTGTGTTTGAATCGTTCTCATCACAGAGTTGATTTTTGATTTTACTTGTATATTGAGTCACGGTTTTGATTATCCGGTGGTGGTAATGTGCTGCTGAATACTTTGTCATCAATTTCTCCAATGGTCTAAATGTTTGAAGACGTTTTTTTTTTGGAATGAAGGTCTGGGCAACCCCAGATGATGAATGGAGGTGCTCAGAAACTGACTACTAATGATGCCTTAGCATACCTCAAGGCAGTAAAGGATATCTTTCAAGATAAGAGGGACAAATATGATGACTTTTTGGAGGTCATGAAAGATTTCAAGGCCCAAAGGTTTGATCATGTTGTTCCACATTCTTCCTCCACCATAACCCTTGCCCTGTGCCCAATTTTATTTTTATTTATTTTTTGTATAATATTAGGACAGGGGATCTTGGTTTTGTTAGTGGAAATTGAATTGTGTTTCCTTTTGGTGCATTTGTAGAATTGATACTGCAGGTGTCATAGCAAGAGTGAAGGAACTGTTTAAAGGGCATAGAGATCTAATATTGGGATTTAACACTTTCTTGCCGAAGGGATATGAAATCACACTTCCACTGGAGGATGAACAACCTCCCCCAAAGAAGCCTGTTGAATTTGAAGAAGCTATAAATTTTGTGAACAAGATAAAGGTAAGAGTGTTGTTGAATCTGACGGTTTCTTTTCATAAAAATTTGTTTTCAACGTAGAATGAACCGTTTTACTTTTGAGTCTAATGGGTCCTTTTCATGCAGACTCGATTTCAAGGTGATGATCATGTTTACAAGTCATTTCTAGACATATTGAATATGTACCGAAAGGAAAACAAGTCTATCACTGAGGTCTACCAGGAGGTCTGTGTTGTCCTTGCCTATGTATCATGTTATAGTGAAGCAAATTTGTTATGTTGACATTTTTCTTTTCTTTTCTCTATTTCCTCTGGCAATTGTAAATGTAATATTTCTTTTGATTCTCATATTAATCATAACTGGATTTCTTCAGGTTGCTTCACTTTTCCAAGACCACCCTGATCTTCTTGATGAGTTCACTCATTTTCTTCCAGACACTTCTGCAGCTGCCTCTACTCATTATGCTTCTGCTCGAAATTCTGTGCTCCGTGATAGGAGCTCTGCAATGCCAACAGTGCGGCAAATGCATGTTGAAAAGGTTTATCTCTTATTCTTATGTCCCTTTCAGTAGTTGAAGGCATACCTAAGCAGCTGAGCTGAGGTGCCAGAATGGGCCAGCACCTCTTGATGGTTGAGGCTTTGCCCCTTCAGTGCTTGCCTCTAGCGCATCATAGGTTCAGGCGAAGCATACCTTGGATACATTATTGATAACTATATGAAACCTAAAAATGGAAGCCATCTAACTTGCATAGTTTGATGTTAAATTGGGTAAAATAATTATAATGTCAACAAATTAACTAATTGTTGGTGTTCAGGACTCTTGTTTCTCAGCTAACAGACTAGGGTTTTGTAAATTGAACACGCTAATCATTTATATTTTTACTAACAATGTTATGCTTGTGTAGTTGTTGGTCTTTGATGACTTTTGCCTCAATGTGTTAAAACCCCCTGAGCCTTAAGGGCTCACCTTTTGTCTTTGATTACCTTTGCTTTGTCCCTGAGTTTCATAGTTGGTCATCAAGCTAACATTCTGCTTATCTGCATGCTAGAGAGAAAGGACCATGGTTTCACATGGTGATCGTGACCCTAGTGTTGACCGTCCTGACCCAGATAATGACAGAGGTTTGTTGAGGATAGAAAAGGAGCAGAGGAGGCGTGTGGAGAAGGAAAAGGACCGTAGAGAAGATAGAGACAGGAGAGAACGGGAAAGGGATGATAGAGATTATGAGCATGATGGGGGTCGAGACAGGGAGCGGTTATCCCACAAACGGAAATCTGACCGTAAGGCTGAAGACTCTGGAGCTGAACCATTACTTGATGCGGATGAAAATTTTGGTATGCGCCCTATGTCATCCACTTGTGATGATAAAAATTCTCTGAAAAGTGAGTATGTTATCAATACTTTTGATCTTGAATCTACAAACTTATTGTATATTTTTACCTTTCCTAACTAATGCTATGATGTACAATGTTTTAATAGTGGAAACATATGCTTTCATGTTCACTTGGGAAAGAAATAAATGGAAAAATGCAAAAAAATTATCTACTTGAAACTTCATTAACTAATGCAAAAAGTTTGTCATCACTTCTCTGCTACTTATAATGCTAAAATATATTTTAAAAAAAGGAATATGATTTTCTTTGTTGATAGGATTATCCATAATCAAGAAATGCTATAATTTTTTTATTTATGATCTAGGGCTATATTAATATTTTCCTTATTTTTGCTTACGAGGAGAAAAAGAGTTAATTCCAATTTGTTTTTTTGGTGTTCCTATGGTTAGTGCTTTTAACTCCTCTCTTTCCTTTATGTGGTTTGTTATTTATTGTATATTTTTTCATCTCAGGTATGTATAGTCAGGAATTAGCTTTCTGTGATAAAGTCAAAGAAAAATTACGAAATCCTGACGACTACCAGGAATTTTTGAAGTGTTTACATATTTACAGCAGGGAAATAATTACCCGACAAGAATTGCAGTCATTGGTACGGTTTGTATATATTTTTTATTTTATTAGTTACTTTAATGATTTTAATGTCAGATTCTGTCAATATGAGTGGCTTTAATTAGTCTTACTATGTTGGTTTGATTGGCAGTGAACAATGACCTTAATTCCTTAAATAAAAAAAGTGATTGCTAAAATATGGAAGGAAGACAGATTATGCTATACTGTTGTTGCATAGAACTTAAGAGTTTAGTTGCATGAAACGAGTAGTGTATTGTGAACTGTCAAGTTGGAGATCAAAGTTGGGCTGGGCAAATTTGGTTTGGGCCATCATAGCCCATAGGGGCTACAGGTTGATTGGCAGACAAGTTTCAAGGATAGTGGGACTAGACTTCCAGTAAATTGAAGGGAAGATGAATTTCCATGCAATAAATTTAATTATCTAAGTACTATAAATGCAATAAATTGAAGGAACACCAATTTGAATGGAATCTGCTAATGAATTTAACTATTAAAGGACTTCAGTGGGTTTGGAGAAATATGCTATGGCAATAAAAAATTCACTGACTGTTTTGGCAAACAAGTTTGCTTTATGCACCTCAAAGACCTTCCTCATCATGTTTGCACCATTCATATGGATAAGATAAGAAACCAGGAACAGAAAAGCCAATCATCTCTTTAGTTCCTCGCACCATGTCAGTAGCTTTCCACACCATCCATAAAATTTTTCTTCTTTGTAAATCTCATCACAAACAAAAATGAAATCAGAAAACTTCACCAACCAGACCAGGCTTGCACATGAAACTAGATTTAAATCCTTTTAAGATATTCCTTCCAATTAGCATTCTTCTCCAATAACCTTGACCTGTGGGAGAGATGGCAGGTACCATTGTGCAAGTTTACTTTCTGTTGTGGAGTAACAAAATCAAGTTACTCCGGCAGGAGCTGGAAAGGAGAAACCGATAAACACCTTCCTTGAAGACTAAGGTCTCAGAGATAAGGGATTTCCAGCGTTGGGATTGGGATAGGCTGTGGAGGGGCTCTGCACATGTGCAATTTGGGGCTGGAGAATTCGACCAAAGGCCGTTGGTCCACCCGGTACAGTCTTCTATTTGGGCAGGCAACATGAGCTTGGGCTGCTAATCAACACTCATAGCCTCTAGCCAACAATGCAGCCTAATCTCATTTGTCTTGCCACATAGGGCTGCTGGGATGATCCAGCTTGAATTGAGGCAGCATATTCAGGCTGGGCCAGGCCAAATTTGTTTTGGGCCTATAAAATGATGGCCTAACCCTCATTATTTATTCAGTAAACAACCCTAATTGTGAGAGTTAGAGTAGCTAATTGTTACAACAGAGGCAAATGCTCAGAAATAAATTGATTGATATTATTATGGATTATAAAAAAGAGGAATTTTTTTATTGGGAAAAAAGCATTTATTACATTAAAAATATAAAAATGCAATAAGTGCTTTCTTTCCCAATAAAAACTTTCCACCTTTGTATACTGTTTTATTATTTCTAAAGTTATCATTCGCTTGGTATATATTAAGTGAGAGACATACGATAGAATCCGTGTGTTCGGAATACACAACGGAAAATAATATATATGCATAAGTGTATTTACAAATATATATAGTGATAGGCCCAAGCCCATATCTATCATATGATACACTAACAACCTAACAGTTTCAATCCTTGACCATTTATTCTTCACAGAGAGCTGATGAACTGTTCCTTCAAAATCTCTCACTTGTCTATGTATACATGTATCATGTATGTCTACGAATTTAACACAACAACAAATTTGGGGCATTAAAGATCAATTGTCAATGCTGCAGACTACTTCAACTTCAATAATTTGCTAAACTTTGATTTAACTGGATTCTCAAATGAAATTCTAAAAGTAATAGAACAGCTAATTGATACCTTTCTGGAAGACCATTCCTCTCTGCTGAAAAGTTATACAATGTGGTGTAGGAATTAATAAATAAATTTGTGCAATAGCTTATCCGTGCTTGAAGATAACTGATTTTTTCACTGATCAATTTAGGATCAGCTATACCTGTTTTGACTGTATTTCATAGTGCAGCTTATATTTCCCTTGAAGTATACTCTTTTTACAAGAGATGCAATGAACTCTTCACTTAATTTTCCAGGTGGGTGATTTACTTGGAAAAGATACAGATCTTATGGAGGGGTTTAATGAATTTTTGCTACAAGCTGAAAAGAATGGTAACATTCAAACTAATTTATTACTTTCTTTGAAGTTAAAGTTTTTAAGTTGTTTCTAATCAGGTCCTGTAATGCAGATGGTGGATTCCTTGCTGGTGTCATGAATAAAAGTATGTAAAATGTTTTACTCTATACTATTATCTTCTGATAAATTCTCCCCTTTTTATTTTTATGCAATGTGATTTATGTTCATGTGAACATTTTCAGCTTTATCTTCTGGTCCAAACCTTCTGACCTTTTTGTGTTCATCAGAGTCCTTATGGAATGAAGGACATGGACCAAAACCAATGAAGGCCGAAGACAGGGATAGAGATAGGGATCGAGATAGAGATCGATACAGGGATGATGGGATGGAAGAAAGGGATCGTGAATTCCGAGAAAGGGACAAATCTACTGTGATTTCCAACAAGGATGTTTTAGGTCCTAAGATGTCTCTATATCCCAGCAAGGACAAGTATTTCTCAAAACCTATAAATGAACTGGATCTTTCTAACTGTGACCAGTGCACTCCTAGTTACCGTCTTCTACCAAAAAATGTATACTGGTTTTACTTACCTTTTTGTATTTTATCTTATTCTAGCGGAATCTCTGAGGTTTTCTTGCTGATTGTGTTCTTCATGTGTATTATCTGTGTTATGCAGTATCCAATACCTATAGCTAGCCAGAGAACAGAACTTGGTGCAGAAGTGTTGAATGATCACTGGGTGTCTGTCACTTCAGGAAGTGAGGATTATTCCTTTAAACACATGCGCAAAAATCAGTATGAAGAGAGTTTGTTTAGATGTGAAGATGACAGGTCAGAGCTTGCCAATGATGTTATTTTACCCTTTAAAATACCTGTTTTCAAGGTTGTCAAAATCAAGATTTTACCTAGGATTGGGAGGTAAAAGATTGTAAATTGAAGGATGGTAACACGAATCGCAGGATCTTACCGTACCAAAAGTTTAAAATATTTTTTAATATAAAAAAAGGATAATATAAGTAACTAACACGTGTAATAATTTAAATAAAATTCAAGAATTTAGATATTTATTTTATAGTTATTGTATTGTTAATATCTTGGTATTTATTTATATTTGATGATGGTTAAATTATTAATGAAAAAAATGAGCATAACGGGAATAGTATAGTTCCCAAAGAAGTAGAAGTGGGAGTGTATTTGAAGGCCCAAAACTAAGCCCAATATAAAGGTATAAAAACCAGAAAAAAGAGCTTCAGTGAAAAAAATAAAGAAAAGCAAGAGGTTTCTGTGATCGAGACGGAGAGGTTGAGGGCTGAGAGACAGATGCAGACAGAGGGTTGTTGTTGCCAGTCACTGGCTCATCGTCGTGCTCCTTGACCCTCAGAGTCAGGGGTGAAGTAGCTCATGAAGATTGGTGATTCCACCATCTTTACGATTTTCCCTAATAATCCTGCTTGATCCCACTCCACCAGCTTGCAATCTTCTGTAGGAATGGGATCGGAAGCCACCATGGAAAGTGTAGAATTGTAAGATCCTACAAGAAAAATCACGATTTTGACAACTTTGCTTGTTTTATTGATCTATCTTTCGTTGGTTACAGCCATTATTAATTAATTATATTGTTCTGCTTTTTTTTGGTTTTTGACATCACTGAGTTGATTAAGAGATACCATTTCCTTAGGTTATCTACCACTCGCACTTGCTGATATTATGTTAATTTGTGCTGGCAGGTTTGAACTCGATATGTTGTTAGAGTCTGTAAATGTGACAACGAAACGAGTAGAAGAGCTGTTAGAAAAGATCAATAATAACATAATTAAAGGAGACAGCCCACTTCGTATTGATGAGCACTTAACAGGTTATAGTCTATTTAGTATGGTTTAGGGTTTCTGAGATTTCTGAGGTAATTTCTTAAAGCTTTCCATATACTGATGCGGTTTTCTCTCTATGATATTTTAGCCCTAAATCTTAGGTGTATTGAACGATTATATGGTGACCATGGGCTTGATGTGATGGACGTGCTAAGGAAGAATGCATCTCTAGCTTTGCCGGTGATATTAACACGCTTGAAGCAGAAACAGGATGAGTGGGCAAGATGTCGTGCTGATTTTAGTAAAGTTTGGGCTGAAATATATGCTAAGAACTATCACAAATCTCTTGATCATCGTAGCTTCTACTTTAAGCAACAAGATACAAAAAGCTTGAGCACCAAAGGTAATAGATAATCTTTCACTTTAATAACATGGAATTCTTGAGGCTTTTCGTGTTTGAATGAATCAGTATTTTTCAAGACTGCAAAAATTTTAATCATGTGAACATCATTGGTATTTTATTTATATACCAAAACATGTATTTCTTTGGTAACTCATGTATGAACATTTTGTGGTTTATGTCTTCTCTTTATGTTACACTTTTTTTTTTTTGCTTACTTTTGGTTGGAAATAAATCTGTGCGCATAATATCTACTTTAGCATGGCTTGATTTTAATTACTCACTTGTTTTGGGCACAACACACCATGGTTTTCTCTAGAGTCTAGACATCATTCAAAACAAAATGAGTGGTATGCCATTCTTTGAATGAAATGCAACTTACAATATATGTGGTGATCATGGTACAATGGTTCATTCATTCTCTTGACTCCTTTCTTTTGTGAAACTATTTACAGCCTTACTGGCAGAAATCAAAGAGATTAGTGAGAAGAAACGCAAAGAAGATGATGTTCTTCTTGCGATTGCTGCTGGAAATAGACGGCCTATTCATCCAAACTTGGAGTTTAAGTATCCTGATCCAGACATTCATGAAGATTTGTATCAGCTCATAAAATATTCATGTGGAGAAGTTTGCACAACAGAACAGTTGGATAAAGTTATGAAGGTTTGGACAACATTTTTAGAACCCTTGCTTTGTGTTCCTTCTCGGCCCCAGGGTGCTGAGGATACAGAAGATGTTGTCAAGGCTAAAAGTAATTCTGTTAAAAGTGGCACTGTAAGTGTTGCTGAAAGTAATGGTAGTCCTGGTGTTGGTGCTGCCATAATGAATCCAAAGCATATAAATACTTCTAGAAATGGGGACGAGTGCAATGCATTAGATCAATCAACTTCTAGCAAAGCATGGCAATCAAATGGTGATAGTGGGGTTAGAGAAGATAAGTGTCTTGATTCAGACCGTACTGTGTGTAAAACTGAAACTTTGGGCGGCAATACACAACATGGCAAAACGAGTATTATTGCATTCACACCTGATGAACTATCAGGAGCCAATAAGCAAGACCAGTCCAGTGAGCGGTTAGTGAATGCCTCACCAGCATCTGGAATGGAGCAAAGTAATGGAAGAACAAAGATAATGTATCAGGTTAGCGACTTGTTTCAAGAATAATGACGCTTCTTGTTGTTTACCCTACCATTTATCTACAATACCTTGTCAATAAGTTCTCCTTTCATCTTCAACTGTTACTTTCTGATAATGAATGGAACTGACATACATATTTTTTTCTTCAAGGACTCACTGCTACTCCATCTAGAAATGGTAACGTCTCTGTCGAGGGAGGACTTGGGTTGCCTTCATCAGAGGTATGGCATAACTCTTTGTACAGCTTACGTCACTCTCAAATTAAAGTACACTTTTCCTTGATTCATTTTAAGAATAAATTTTGATTCGCTAACAGTATGAAGATTTTTACACTGACTATGAACCAGTTGATGCCACCTTCTGAAAAGATGGTTAAATATTTCTACTGCAAGTGAAGCACCTTAACTGCTCCAATGGTGCAGCACTTTCTTGCTTTCTGATATCATATAATTATATTGATTATACCCTGTCTTTAATTCTAAATAAAATGACAATATGTGGCAGAGTTCTGAAACTTATATCATTTAGACTTAATAAAAGAGCATATGATGGCCTTTTTTTGGAGGTTCTGTTTTTCCTTCTTGTAAGCATTCTACAATTGACACTTTTCCCTGTACTTAACTAGCATTAAATGTCAGTTGACTTACAAATCTTGAGCCATTGTATTGCTAACCAGATTTTTACTTCTATGTGATATTTTCTCTGCTTGAATTTAGTCAAGTTGATTGTCATAAATGTGTTGGCATGGCTGGTGCAGCTTGTGGCATGTGTACAGTTAATGTATTTTCTTCTTTTTACAATGATATTGATCCTCGTATTTTAATTACTAAGATTTAAATGCTATGCCATAAGTTGTCAGCGTTTCAAAGTAGAGCATGAAGAGCATCATTTCCTTTGTAATTGTGTTTATGGGACCATAAGTGATCGCTATGGTTGTGAAGTTCTTGGTAATTGTCATTATCCAAATACTCTCAGCATTCTATTCTAACCTAATCAAAGTTGTTGACTAAGTGTATTATTATGCTTAATTGCTTATGTCCTCTTTAAGACTAGGGATTCTTTGGCATTATTACAATTAATATACTGTTAGACCAGGCATAATTGTGAATAATGTACTGATTTTTTGTTTCTTTATCATGGCTTAGGGTGGTGATTCTACAAAACCAGGTACCTCCACAAATGGGGCCATCACTGGAGGCACCGAAGTTCGCAGATACCAAGAGGAATCAGTTCGAAACTTCAAAAGTGAAAGAGAAGAGGGTGAGTTATCTCCAAATGGAGACTTTGAAGAGGATAACTTTGCAGTTTATGGAGATACTGGTTTGGATGCAGTGCATAAAGTAAAGGATGGGAGTGCGAGTCGGCAATACCAAAATAGACGCGGGGAAGAAGTTTGTGGTGAAGCCAGAGGAGAAAACGACGTGGATGCTGATGATGAGGGTGATGAAAGTCCTCACAGGTCATCAGAGGACAGTGAAAATGCTTCTGAAAATGTTGATGTTTCTGGAAGCGAGTCTGCTGATGGTGAGGAGTGTTTTCGAGAAGAGCATGAGGATGGGGAACATGATAACAAGGCTGAGAGTGAAGGTGAAGCTGAAGGAATGGCTGATGCCCATGATGTTGAAGGGGATGGAACATCTTTGCCATTTTCTGACCGCTTTCTACTAACCGTGAAGCCTTTGGCAAAGCATGTTCCCCCAGTGTTACAAGAGAAAGACAGGAATTCTCGAATTTTTTATGGCAATGATTCCTTTTATGTGCTGCTAAGACTTCATCAGGTACAAAAATATCTGTTTACTCAGACATACAACCCCCCTCCCCCTCCCTCTTAGGTATTCAAAGCCTACAATGATTTTCTCTGTAGTTTCATTTTGTAAGAAAACCACACAAGTGAATTTTGATTTAGCATTCTTATCCTCTTTGTTATTCATTTGTTCAAATAAGAATGATTTTTCAAAAATAAAATGTCTAAACTACCCTTCTTACTTGTTTCTTTATTTTTCTTATGTTTTTAAAATCCTGCTGCTAATTGATTGTGTGTCTATTACCAATTGAGTCATCCCAAAAAGCTTGAGTCTGATCAGATGATTCCTTCTTGTCTCTTCTATGGTAAAACCACTTTATTTGGTACATCCAGAACCAAGGGGAACCAATTGTAAATAATACCAATAGCAATTTGGGAAAATTGGTTTTTTTATTGAAATGTGATTACTTCAGAGAATTAGGAGGGGTGGCTAAGAGCATAAGGGTTGGGGACAAAGGGGTTTCTGAGGGGAGATTTGGTGATGAAGGGATGGCAGTGAGGAGATGAAATGGTTGCAGTTATGGCTAGACTTGTTTTGTGGTTACAGTGGGGAGATGAAATGGACGATCAGTTATATGGTTTACAGCAAGGGATGATGGAGAGTATAAGCTGCAGCTGCTCCACAGGGGGAGGCAGAAAGGAGTATTTTGGTCATGCAATAATAGTTTTAACTCTGTCAAGGTTTCTGTTTAGAGAAGGTGTTTTTTACAATTTGATATTTGAGGGAGTAAAGGATCTTTTATGTAGTTTTTTTTTTTTTTTGAAGTTGGAAAGGTGTCAATGTTTTGTGGGATTGTATGAATAAATGTATAATCATATACAAAATAGATATTTCCGGGCTCTATATATTCATTGTATAACATTTCCGTTTTTTGCTAATCTGACAGACATTGTATGAGAGGATACAATCAGCAAAGATTAACTCATCATCTGCTGAAAGGAAATGGAGGGCTTCAAATGATACAAGTTCTACTGATCAATATGACAGGTGACATGCCTTGGAAATGTTGCATTCTATTATAAATTTAAAGATACATGTGAATATCCATGCAAGACTGAGGGTCTCCTTTATGCTACAGGTTCATGAATGCCCTTTACAGTTTGCTGGATGGTTCTTCTGATAATACAAAATTTGAGGATGACTGTCGAGCTATTATTGGAACTCAATCATATGTCTTGTTCACGTTAGACAAACTGATATATAAACTTGTTAAACAGGTCAAATGCAGAAATTCCTCTTTCTATCTTTTTGGCTACCATTCTATCTTTCTGACCCTTAAAATATGTCCTCTTTTATTTCAGCTTCAAGCTGTCGCCAGTGATGAAATGGATAATAAGCTTCTCCAACTATATGCATATGAGAAATCAAGAAAACCTGGGAGGTTAATCGATATTGTCTATCATGAAAATGCCCGTGTTCTTCTTCATGATGAGAACATATATCGAATTGAATACGTAAGATTTTATTTTATTTTATTTTTTACCTTTGTGTCTGCTTAGGTCTGCTCCTGAATGTAAGTTTTAAATAGTGTTATATGTTCTGAAACCTAGTTTATTGCATTGCAGTCACCTTGTCCAAAGAAACTGTCTATTCAACTGATGGACTGTGGACATGATAAGCCTGAAGTGACTGCTGTGTCGGTGGACCCTAATTTTTCAGCCTATCTGCACAATGACTTCCTCTCTGTTGTCCCTGACAAAAAGGAGAAGTCAGGGATTTTCTTGAAGAGGTAGAATTTAGTGCCATTGCATGCTAATGTTTGTGGGTAATATTTTATTAAATTTATTTATTTAGTTTATTCATTTTTGCTTGCAGGAATAAGCGTAAATATGCCTGTGGTGATGAATTTTCAAGCCAGGCTATGGAAGGACTACTAGTTATTAATGGTTTGGAGTGTAAGATAGCTTGCAGTTCTTCTAAGGTATTGAATATAGTAAGATTTACTTCTTTCTAATTTGTTGATATATGTCATTCTTCCCACAAGCCTAATAATTGGTCTGATTTTGCACATTTTGCTGATACCTGCATTTGATTAGGGTATGATTTCTGTTGGACTGTGTTTCTGAATTACCGCTCTTAACATTTTCTTCTTGGAACCCGTTGCATGTTGTTAGGTGTCATATGTTTTAGATACCGAAGACTATCTGTTTCGGATGAGAAGGAAAAGAAAAGCCTTGCATCTGAAGAGTTCATGCCATGAACAGTCAATGTCTTCCAGCCGATCACAACGGTTCCGCAAGTTGTTTTCCATTTGACGGTGTCCATTTTAAGCTGGGTATGGTATGCGAAGTTCTTTCAATTGATAGTTGTGTTATTTTGTGCTTGATGCCATACTTGCATTAAAAAAGATGCAGAGCACATACATTTCATTGGAGAACAATTGTTGTAATTGATTTTCTCTTACTGCTTTATCAATATTAAATAAAAATGCAACTAAAAGTTTTTGTCCCTTGTTTTTTTTAAGTTAATATGGATTTTCAGTAAACAAATAGTCTAATTAATAATTGTTGTTTGGTTGTCCCTTTCAGTAGTATTTTTCAAGCGTCATTGGCAGAGGTGCTGGATGAAAACGACATCCTATCCAAGAAGTTGATCAAAGGATGTTTTTCTGAAATGATATTTCCTCATATTCTATAAGCAATCTAATAAAGGTCACAGAAGGGGAGACGCAGCGTGGAGCGGAGAGGAGATTGTAGTATACTGTAATTTGATTGACTCACAATATACAATAATGTAAATAGGGGCGTAATTTGTGATGTAACTAGGTGACATTTTATTCCATTCATACATATTTTTGTTATCTAGTTTTTTTTTTTTTTTTCAATCCCTTTAGCTGTTACAATGTTGAGGTTATTTTTTATGGAACATTTGGTGGCTGCAATTGGCCCCCATTTTCAATTACGAAGTGCACACTGAGAATCCTGCCCCCCTCCCCCCTCTTCCTTGTCTTTTTCCCTTTATTTGGGAGATAGAATTTAACACGGAACGCTGTGTGCTCGGATCTGATGCATTTGGACTCGTAATATAAAACGAGAATATCAAAAGGGTAGAGAAGGCAATGACCACCAGTCAGAACTGTATTGGAATTTCTAGAGCGAGGTTGGATGGCTGAATTGGCTCTAGACATTTATGATGGGAGTAAATCTTTATATATATAAATGGAAGTGAGTGAATAGCCATATTTTCCCGTAAAAAAAAGGTTAATTCTGTCAATATATTTTTTTTAATTTTTTTAATTTAAAATAACTGATTTTTTTTGGTCAACAAATAACTGATTTTAAATTTTAAATTTTTTTAGTGGGTTTGGTAATTGTGAATGGGTTGGAACATTAAGGAGAGTTATTGTTGGAAGTCATTCCCCATACATTTCACGTGAAAGGCTTCTCATTTTTCATAGAACCTCTTCGTATTTCTATTGAGTGTAATATATTGTGTGAGACAGAGAGAGAGACTCAGATGCTAGGGTTTTTCGAGATTACTCTTTCTCCTTCCCTCATATTTTCTTTGCGTTTTTTTTCTCTCGGATCCTCTGTGGTTCCCCGTTGCGCTTGTTGGCCGCCCACGTCTGTGGCTGTTTCGTGCCGTTGGTCGCGGTCGTGGCTTCCGGTGGTGTTGATTCCTCGGCATGTCCCTGTGTTCCCTGTGAGAGGAAGGTTCTGTGATGATTTAAGCTTCTCAGTTTAGGGTTTTGTCTAAATTTCTTTCCCCCCTTTTGTTGGTTCGGTCTACTGAAAATATCAACGTTTAGGGATTTGAAATCTCTTTCCCCCCTTTTTTTCTTCGTAGATTCTATTTAATTGTGTTTAAGTTGATTTTTTTTATTTGTAATTTAAAATTTGTTATTTTTCTTCCACAGATTTAGCATTCGAAGTTTGGGGATTTGTGGAATTGGAGCACAAAAGGGACTTCATACTTATCAGCCTCGCCACTACGTAAGGGGATTGATTGTTTATTTTGCGGCCAAATTTTGATAGAACTGTGCAATGTTGTTGGTTGTATGTTGCGATCAGATTTAGATACCACAAATTTAATCACTTTTTCTACCTATTTGCAACCTTATTGTTCATTTAATGTTGCTTACAGATTCGGTTCTCATAGTTATAGGGTTTGCTGTTTTTTTTTTGGTTCTCTGCCATCTGAGTGCCTAAAAAATTATGCATCTCACAGAGACTGTTTATTAGAAAAATCTGGATCTTAATTTTAATTAATGATTTTCTCTTATGATATGGCATTTTGAAAAAAAAATGTGAATTTTAATCTTTGCTTTCTGTTTTCCTTTAAAGAAATTCTTATTCTTAATTTCTTTAAAAGTGCATTTGCCATGAACATGTAAAAATGGTGTTATGTCTACATTCCCACTAAATGACAATTGCTCTCAATTTTGAATTGTATATGTTTTTTAAGTGTGAATTTTTGGCAATGATTTTTTTTTTGTATCTGAATGTAAAATGCCAAATCATGTTACTTTGGAAGTCTGTCTTCTGTCTTTTGAATGATTTCTTTATAACTCATTTTTGCTTCTAGTGAATGACCTTTGTTTTTACTATTTAGACATGTTTCATGACTGATTCTTCTATATGTTTTTTCTTTAAACCCCCTTTTTTAATGCCTCTTTTATGTATCTC
This sequence comes from Sesbania bispinosa, assembly GCA_026901365.1. Taxonomy (NCBI): domain Eukaryota; kingdom Viridiplantae; phylum Streptophyta; class Magnoliopsida; order Fabales; family Fabaceae; genus Sesbania; species Sesbania bispinosa. The sequence continues at coordinate 106,095 of QLOH01000488.1, forward strand.
TAACTACTTATTAGACCTATAAAACATAATAATGTTTATTCTTTGACTACTTTGTTCATGTGTGTATGTGTAAGATTAAGCTATATTGATGTAAACTTATTTTTGCATCATTACTGTGTGTGTTTAAATTTCATTTTTAAACACTTTAAATTAATTCTGTCTTATATTATATTATCTTTGATTAATCATTTTTTTTGTTATTCGGTCATTTGTAATATATGTGTTTCTTTCCTTTTTATTTCTTTAAAAGATCATCTAAAATGCTTAAATACTCTGATTGTGTCAATATTATTGGAATAAATGATTATATTCTGACTGATTAAATGAAGTGGTGTTCTCTTTTGGGAGCACATAATTAACATTATTGACAAATCTTAACCATTGTCATGATTAGTCCAAAAAATGAAGTTGGGGCTTTTAAATCTCTTTTCCCCCCTTTACTTCTTCATAGATTTTGTTTAATCTGAATAGAAGTTAATTTTTTGGATTTGAAATTGAAAAATTTTTATTTTTCTTTTACAGATTTAGCATTCGGAGTTTGGGGATTTGTGGAATTGGAGCGCAAAAGGGACTTCACACTGTTCAATATACACTAGGTAAGGGGATTGGTTGTTTATTTTGCGACCAAATTTTGATACAACATATTTAATATTGTCGATTGTATGTTGCTTACAGATTTTGATACCACAAATTTAATCACATTTTCTACCTACTTAAAGCCTTATTGTTCATTTAATGTTGCTTACAGATTCGGTTCTTATAGTTATAGGGTTTGCTGTTTTCTTTTCTTTGCCTTCTGAGTGCCTAAAAAAACTGCATCTCACATAAACCGTTTATTAGAAAAATCTGCATCTTAATTTTATTTAATGATTTTCTCTTATGATATGACATTTTGAAAAAAAAAATGCATTTTAATCTTTGCTTTCTGTTTTCCTTTAAAGAAACTCTGCTTCTTAATTTCTTTAAAAGTGCATTTGCCATGAACATGTAAAAATGGTGATATGCCTACATTCCCACTAAATGATAATTGCTCTCAATTTTGAACTGTATATGTTTTTTAAGTGTGAATTTTTAGTAATGATTTTTTTTTTGTATCTGAATGTAAAATGCCAAATCATGTTACTTTGGAAGTATGTCTTCTGTCTTTTGAATGATTTCTTTATAACTCATTTTTTGCTTCTGGTGAATGACCTTTTGTTTTTACTATTTAAACACGTTTAATACTGATTCTTCTATATGTCTTTTCTTTAAACCCCATTTTTTAGTGCCTCTTTATGTATATTTTTGACTACTTATTAGACCTATAAAACATAGTAATGTTTATTCTTTGACTACTTTGTTCATGTGTGTATGTGTAAGATTAAGCTATATTGATGTAAACTTATTTCTCCATCATTGCTGCCTGTGTTTAAATTTCATTTTTAAACACTTTAAATCAATTCTGCCTTATATTAGATAATCTTTAATTAATCATTTTCTCTTTTTTTGGCTATTTGGTCATTTGTAATATATCTGTTTCATTCCTTTTTATTTCCTTAAAAGATCATAGAAAATGCTTAAATACTCTGATTGTGTCCATATTAATGGAATGAATGATTATATTCTGACTGATTAAATGAAGTTGTGTTCTCTTTTGGGAGCACATAATTAACATTATTGACAAATCTTAACCATTATCATGATTAATCCATAAAATGAAGTTGGGGCTTTCAAATCTCTTTTCCCCTTTAATTCTTCATAGATTCTGTTTAATTTGAATAGAAGTTGATTTTTTGGATTTGAAATTTAAAATTTGTTATTTTTCTTGCACATATTTAGAAATCGGAGTTTGCGGTTTTAGGAATTTGAGTGAAAAGAGACTTCTCACTATTCAGCATCGCGCCTAGGTAAGTGAATCACATGTTCATTCCGCAGCCTAAGTTTGATTCAACAAAGTTAGTATGGCTGATTGAATGCAACTTACAGATTTTTTTTATTGAATGTTTCTTACATATTCGGTTCTTATAGTTATAGGGTTTTCTGTTTTTTTTTTTTTTGTTCTCTGCCTTCTTTGGGACTTATAATTTTGAGGCCTGATTTCATGTTTGCTAACAAATGTATCAAATTTCCATGTGTGATGTTTTGTAATGTGAAATTTGTTATGTTGAATGAAATACTGATGTTTTGGGACTTATTTCAGCCTTTATTATTTTGTTTATGTTCTCCAAATTTAGTGGTTAGGGTTCTATAGCTTAGCTATGTTTTGCCCTCCTTCAAATTTTTATGAACTATAATAAGTATTTTGTCCTAAAAGAAAGTTATCAGTATTCATATAGTTCATCAAATTAGTTGTTTTTTGGGAGTTTCACATTTGGGGGAGAAGAAATTAGTCTCTGACTATGTTTTCATTAACAGTGTTTTAAAGAGAGGAAGTGGTTGGTTTGTATGAATCTGTTGGTCTGTTACACATAATGTTATTTAATTTGTTATTCATTTCGTTGATTGGCTTCATTGTTTATGGGTTATTCATAATAATGTACTCATCCTAATGGTTATAAACTGTTGTTTTAATTGCCCTCCTATTTTAACAGATACACCTCCCCTACCTGTTTTCTTTCATGCGCTTCTACTACTGTGTTCTAATCTTTCATTTTTATATTTTTATTTATACATGAAATGGCGGAATGCTACTCCAAACTACTTCTTTCCTTATGGGATGTTGGATTCATATGCATCTTGCAAGTTAATTCACTTATTTGGATTTGATAATTAGGTAAAAGAATTACTCTATCTCTTTCCTATTAATAGATCATTAGTCATGCTTAAATACTCTGATTGCGTCACTTTTTCAATGTAACATATTTCAAAGGAATTGGAAGTGCTATATTTGGAGATATATCTTATTCGATTGTGTTTTCAAATATAACAGGTTATATATTATTTTCACACATACTATTTTCCTTATCAAATATTTTTGCCTTCATGTTGATTTATGAAGAGAGGAAATTGATTTCTTATTTATACCATGTTCTTACATATGCAGATTGTAGACATTATTGTTAAAAGGGTAATTTGGGGCTAAATCCATTGTTCGTCTGTATACAAATCTAAGAGGTGAGTTTTATTTTCATTACAACACCTTTTGAGTTGTATATTGTAGTGCCTTAACTGTTTCATTGCATTATATTCATGCCTTTATTCAAGCTGGTTGAATTTAGTGTTGACTATTAAAGCTGGTTGCCTTTACTTTTATAATCGATGCTTTGAATGAGATTTCTAAATGTTTTATATTCATGCTTTTCTTTAAGTTGTAGTGTAAGTTTTTTATTTTGTTTATTCGGTGATCACTTTTTTATAGAAAAAATAATGACATTATAGCATATAGTGTAAAAAATTGGCCACCTGAATATTTCTGTTGCTACTGTTTGTTGAATTTTGCTTTCATGTGGGATTTTTTTTAAACAATATGTTAGAAATGGTTTGAACGTTCCAAAATGTAGCCTTCGTGTGGGATAATTTTTTAAACAAATATTTGAGAAATTTGAGTTGGTATTGTTTGTTGAGTTTACCTTTGTTAGAAAAAAAATAGGAAAAAACAATTGTTGTGTCGTGGTGATCCACTACCTTAAAAGCAAGAATTCCGGCAGACCAATGGTGCAACCTGATAACCGGTCTTACTTCCCAAGGTTAACACAACACTACTCCTGAACTTGTGCACTCAAGGCCAAGAGGTTGAAATCTCAAAAAGTAGCAGTTGCCCGGAAGAATATTTTTGAAGAATATAATGAAAGAAAGCAAAGTAATCAATCAATAATTTTTCACCGTGTCACAAATACTCTTGATTCAGCAACTTTGTATATAGACTAAAATTGATGTCGTTAGTCTACATAATTTCAGCAATTAATTGAATGATTTCAATATCAAAATGCAACGTACGCCTTTCAATAAAATTGATTGCAAAATCAAATTAATTTCTCAAAAAGGAATTTTAAGTGGAGAATAACGTGAGGAAATGAATTGATTTCGTAATATTTTAAATACGGCAAGTATTTAAATTGATTAGCTAATATACGTTTCTTCCAATTTGAATGCTTGTCCAATGTAAACAAAATCATGACCGTTGTTTATAAAATTATATTAAAATCATTAAAGAAAATTTCAATGAATTGACTGTTAACTTGATGCCATTATCTTGCACGTTATTCCAACAGCCTTCATGTGGGATATTTATTTAGGGTTTAATGTGAGAAAGTGGTTTGAGCTTTCCAAATGATGCCTTCATGTGGGATATTTTTTTGCTTTAAAAAAAGAGTGTGAGAAAATGGTTTAAGGAGGTTTTTTTTCTTAATATTTTTGTATATTGTAGTGTTTTTTCTGTTTCAATGCATTATATTCATTGAATGAGTTGTTTTAATGCTTTATATGCATGTTTTTCTTTGAGTTAAAGTGTTTGTTTTTTATTACCATTATTCGGTGATTAATTTTTTGTAGAAAAAATAATGAAATTAGAGCATATAGTGTAAAAACTGGGCTACATGATTATTTGAGTTGCTACTATTTGTTGAATTTTGCCTCCATGTGGGTTATTTTTTAAATAAAAAATATGGTAAAATAGTTTGGACTTTCCAAATGATGATTTCATGTATGATTTTTTTAATACTAAAATGTGAGAAAATGATTTGTTGATAGGGTTTAGTCTTTCAGCACTGTTTAGGGTAAATATCTATTCCAGTTTTAAAAATTCATGCATTTTGTTTATTTTCGAACCCAATAACTGTGCAACCCTCTTCAATTTGTTTATTGACTTTGTTTATTGACTTCTCACCAGATTGTCACTTTCTTCTTGACTTATCATCTTAACAATTTTCCTAACATAATTTCTTATTTATGGGTTAATTGTATTGTTTGATCTTGTTAACTATTTTTAATAGTGTAATGTTTCTTCAAATGAAGTTGAGCATTTGAAATTTAACTATTTTTTTACTAAACTGTATGAATGACATGTTTGATACAACATGACTAATTTGAAATGTTTGTTTGAAATTTACCTTCTTATCTAAAGTTTGTTGCCTTTTTCTTTAATTGTTGTGTTTGTTTAATATCACCTTTAATTAGTGATAGTGTTTTTACGGTAATAATGATATTAGTGCTGACAATGTAACAACTTTCCAACAGTTAGACAATGACATGGTTTGTTCAAAGTTTCTTTTTGTCCTTAATAAAAAAAACCTAATGATAAGTTTTTTATAGAAGTATTTGTTCTGCAAAGAAAACTTTTCCTCTATGTCTAGCCAATCGTAGTACGTTTGCTACCTTTGAAACAAAATTTTATGCTCTCAATGTTAACCTCCTCTACCTAGATCTTTGTCGGTTTTAATTTTGTAGATTATAGTTCTACAATCTCATGTGTTTCAAACTTCTCCATAGGGCATAATCAACATAGATATAAGGTTTTGGGGAAAATGGCGTACCCAATTATCCTCTGATGTTTATTTGACTGATCCTGCTGGGAATACTATCCCAGTGGGAATTAGTTCAAAGGGAAATAGTATTGTGTTTAAACGAATTGTTGATACGATGGTTAGATTTTATGGGTTGAACGGAAAGCACAATGTGCTTGGGAATCATTTTGATAGCTTAGTGGGCAATAGATACAAGATTGAAATTAAGTACCCTTAAAAGCAGAATGTTGATGTAGTTGTTATATCATCCAATGACGATGATAGTGATCCTGAAGAATACTCTTCTTGGACTGTTACCTTTACAAGGGTTGTTGCATCTAGGACTAATGCTTTGGTTAGTGTCTGTTTGTTTTTCCAAATTTCCAATGACAATTTTTTAGGAAGAAAGATCCCTTATTAATCAAGATTATTCATGACAATTTTTTCAGATTATGCCCGCCAAATTTGTCAAAGATGTCCTTTTGAAAAATCAGCAGTCTTTGATTTTAAATGATGAAAATGGAGAACAAATTGAATGTCAAATTTTGAAACTAAATAAGAGATCAACTGAATGATATCTTGGCAGGGGTTGGTATAACTTTTGTTGCCAGAAAAATTTCAAGAAGGGGGATATTGTTACATTTTATTCAAAGTGAGATCCCACTAATTTATTTATTAAGATAGTTTGATGTTAGTTTGCTGCAAATGACATTGAACATGTAGTCATTATCCTTAGCATAGACCCATTACTGTTCGTTGTTGGTATGGTTGATTACTTTTCAGTGATTTATGATATTTAATGTTTTACCAAATTAGTTGCATCCGTGTTGTTGCTTTGATATGATATTATTTTTTAATTGTTTTGCTGCATCAACGATGGTTTCTCCTGTGCGTTTGGTGCATCATCGTTGATGCAACAAAACTAATAGAAGCAAAACAATTTAAAAATAATATCATATCAAAGCAACAACACGGATGCAACTAATTTAGCAAAACATTAAATGTTATAAACCACTTAAAAGTAATCAATCATACCAACAATCAACAGTAATGGGTCTATGCTAAGGATAATGACCACATGTTCAATGTCATTTGCAGCAAACTAAGATCGAACTATCTTAAATAAATTGGTGGGATCCCACTTTGAATAAAATGTAACAATATCCATCTCCTTGAATTTTTTTCGGCAACAAAAGTTGTACCAACCCCTGCCAAGATAACGTTCAGTTGATCTCCTTTTCGGTTTCAAAATTTTACAATCAATTTGTTCTCCATTTTCATCATTTAGAATCAAAGACCGCTGATTTTTCAAAATGACATCTTTGAAAAAATTTGGTAGGCATAATCTAAACAAAATTGTCAAGAATAATCTTGATTAATAAGGGATCTTTCTTCCTAAAAAATTTTTATTGGAAATTTGGAAAAACAAACATAGGCTGACCAAAGCATTAGTCCCGGATGCAGCAACCCTTGTCAGGGTAACAGTCCAAGAAGGGTATTCTTCAGGATCACTATCATCGTCATCGGATGATATAACAACTACATCAACATTTTGCCTTTGTGGGTACTTAATTTCAATCTCATATATATTGCCCACTAAGATATCAAAATGATTCCTACCCTTGTACTTAAAAAGAACACTAGGCTTTCCGTTCAACCCATAAAATCTAACCATCGTATCAGCATTCCGTTTAAACACAACACTATTTCCCTTTGAACTAATACCCACTGGGTTAGTATTTCCAGTAGGATCAGTCAAATAAACATCAGAGGATAATTGGGTACGGCATTTTCCCCAAAAGCTTGGATCTATGTTGATTATGCCCTATAGAGAAGTTTGAAACATATGAGATTTTAGAACTATAATCTATAAAATTAAAACTGACAAAGATCCAGGTAGAGGAGGTTAACCTTGAAAGCACAAAATTTTGTTTCAAAGGTAGCTAACGTACGACGATTGGCCAGACATAGAGGAGAAGTCATCTTTGAAGAACAATTACTTCTATAAAAAAACTTATCATTAGGTTTTTTTATTAAGGACAAAATGAAACTTTGACCAAACTAAGTCATTGTCTAACTATTGGAAAGTTGTTACATTGTCAGCTCTAATATCATTATTACCGTAAAACACCATCACTAATTAAAGACGATATTAAACAAACACAACAATTAAAGAAAAAGGCAATAAACTTTAGATAAGAAGTTAAATTTTAAACAAACATTTCAAAGTAGTCATGTTGTATCAAACATGCCATTCATACAGTTTAGTAAAAAAGATAGTTAAATTTCAAATGCTCAACTTCATTTGAAGAAACATTACACTATTAAAAATAGTTAACAGGATCAAACAATACAGTTAACCCACAAATAAGAAATTACGTTAGGAAAATTGTTAAGATGATAAGTTAATAAGAAAAATGACAATCTGGTGAGAAGTCAATAAACAAATCAAAGAGGGCTGCACGTACAATTATTGGGTTTGAAAATAAACAAAATGCATGAATTTTTTTTAAATTGGAAGAGATATTTACCCTAAACACCGTTGAAAGACAAAACCCTATCAACAAATCATTTTCTCACTTTTTTGTATTAAAAAAAATCCGACATGAAATCATCATTTGGAAAGTCCAAACCATTTTATCACATTTTTTATTTAAAAAATAACCTACATGGTGGCAAAATTCAACAAACACTAGCAACTCAAATAATCACGTGTCCCAGTTTTTACACTATATGCTCTAATTTCATTATTTTTTTACAAAAAAAATCACCGAATAAAGGTAATAAAACAAACATTTTAACTCAAAGAAAAGCATGCATATAAAGCATTAAAACAACTCATTCCATGAATATAATGCATTGAAACATAAAAAGCACTACAATATACAAAAATCTTAAAAAAAACCTCCTTAAACCATTTTCTCACACTCTTTTTTAAGCAAAAAAATATCCCACGTGAAGGCATCATTTGGAAAGCTCAAACCACTTTCTCACACTAAACCCTAAATAAATATCACACATGAAGGCAAATTCAACAAACAATAGCAACTCAAATTTCTCAAATATTTGTTTAAAAAATTATTCCACATGAAAGCTACATTTTGTAAAGTTCAAACCATTTCTAACATATTGTTTAAAAAAAATATCCCACATGAAGGCAAAATTCAACAAACAGTAGCAACAAAAATATTCAGGTGGCCAATATTTTACACTATATGCTATAATGTCATTATTTTTTCTATAAAAAAGTGATCGTCGAATAAACAAAATCGATAACTTACACTACAACTCAAAGAAAAGCATGAATATAAAACAATTAGAAATATCATTCAAAGCATCGATTATGAAAAAGTTAAGGCAACCAGCTTTAATAGTCAACATTAAATTCAATCAGCTCGAATAAATGCATGAATATAATGCAATGAAACAGTCAAGACACTACAATATACAGCTTAGAAGGTGTGGTAATGAAAATAAAACTCATCTCTTAGATTTGTAAACAAATGAACAATGGATTTAGCCCCAAATTACCCTTTTAACAATAATGTCTAGAATCTGCATAAGTAAGAACACGGTATAAATAAGAAATCAATTTCCTCTCTTCATAAATCAACATGAAGTCAAAAATAATCAATAAGGGGAATAGTATGTGCGAAAATAATATATAACCTGTTATATTTGAAAACATAATCAAATAAGATATATCTCCAAATATAACACTTCCAATTCCTTTGAAATCTGTTACATTGAAAAAGGGACGAAATCAGAGTATTTAAGCATGATTAATGATCTATTAATAGGAAAGAGATAGAGTAATTCTCTTACCTAATTATCAAATCCAAATAAGTGAATTAACTTGCAAGGTGCATATGAATCCAACATCCCATAAGGAAGGAAGTAGTTTGGAGTAGCAATCCACCATTTCATGCATAGATGAAAATATGAAAATGAATAGTTCAGAACATAAAAGCAGAAGCGCATGAAAGAAAATAGGGTAGAGGAGGTGTATCAATTAGAATAGGAGGGCAATTGAAACAACAATTTAGAACCAGTAGGATGAGTACATTATTATGAATAACCCATAAACAATGAAGCTAGTCAACTAAATGAATAAAAAAATATATAACATTTTGCGTAACAGACCAACAGATTCATACAAACCAACCACTTCCTCTCTTGAAAACACTTTTAATGAAAACAAAATCAGAGACTAATTTCTTCTCCCCCATATGTGAAACTCCAAAAAAAAAAAAACAATTAATATGATGAACTATATGAATATTGATAACTTTCTTTTAGGACAAAATACTTATTACAGTTCCTAAAAATTTGAAGGAGGGCAAAACATAGCTAAGCTATAGAACCCTAACCACTAAATTCAGATTTCATAAACAAAATAATAAAGGCTAAAATAAGTCCCAAAACATCAATATTTCACTCAACAAAACAAAATTTCACATTACAAAACATCACATTGAAATGTTGATACATTTATTAGAACACATGAAATCAGGCCTCAAATTTATAAGTCCCAGGGAAGGAAGAGAACAAAAAAAATATCAAAAAACCCTATAACTATAAGAACTGAATTTGTAAGAAACATTCAATAAAAAAAAAAAATCTGTAAGCAGCATTTAATCAACCATACTAACTACGTGAAATCAAAATTTGGCCGTAAAATAAATAATCAATCCCCTTACCCAGTGACGATGATGAACAGTGTGAAGTCCCTTTTGCACTCCAATTCCACAAATCCCCAAACTCTGAATGCTAAATCTGTAAAAGAAAAATAACAATTTTTCAATTTCAAATCCAAAAAATTAACTTCTATTCAGATTAAACAAAACCTCTGAAGAAGTAAAGGGGGGAAAAGAGATTTAAAAGCCCCAACTTCATTTTTTGGACTAATCACGATAATGGTTAAGATTTGTCAATAATGTTAATTATGTGCTCCCAAAAGAGAACACCACTTCATTTAATCAGTCAGAATATAATCATTCATTCCATTAATATTGACACAATCAGAGTATTTAAACATTTTCTATGATCTTTTAAAGAAATAAAAAGGAATGAAACATGTATATTACAAATGACCGAATAACCAAAAAAAAACAAAGAAAATGATTAATTAAAGATAATCTAATATAAGACAGAATTAATTTAAAGTGTCTAAAAATGAAATTTAAACACAGACAGTAATGATGCAGAAATAAGTTTACATAAATATAGCTTAATCTTACATATACACACATGAACAAAGTAGTCAAAGAATAAAAATTACTATGTTTTATAGGTCTAATAAGTAGTTAGAGATACATAAAAGAGGCATTAAAAAAGGGGTTTAAAGAAAAGACATATAGAAGAATCAGTCATGAAACATGTCTAAATAGTAAAAACAAAGGTCATTCACCAGAAGCAAAAATGAGTTATAAAGAAATCATTCAAAAGACAAAAGACAGACTTCCAAAGTAACATGATTTGTCATTTTACATTCAGATACAAAAAAAAATCATTGCTAAAAATTCACACTTAAAAAACAGATACAGTTCAAAATTGAGAGCAATTATCATTTAGTGAGAATAATGGCATAGCACCATTTTTACATGTTCATGATAAATGCGCTTTTAAAGAAATTAAGAAGCATAATTTCTTTAAAGGAAAACAGAAAGCAAATATTAAAATTCACTTTTTTTCAAAATGCCATATCATAAGAGAAAATCATTAATTAAAATTAAGATGCAGATTTTTCTAATAAATAGTCTCTGTGAGATGCAGAATTTTTTAGGCACTCAGAAGGCAGAGAACAAAAAAAAAATAAAACAGCAAACCCTATAACTATGAGAACCGAATCTGTAAGCAACATTAAATGAACAATAAGGCCGCAAATAGGTAGAAAAAGTGATTAAATTTGTGGTATCTAAATCTGATCGCAACATACAACCAACAACATTGCACGGTTCTATCAAAATTTGGCCGCAAAATAAACAACCAATCCCCTTACGTAGTGGCGAGGCGCTGATCAGTGTGAAGTCCCTTTTGCGCTCCAATTCCATAAATCCCCAAACTCCGAATGCTAAATCCGTGGAAGAAAAATAACAAATTTTAAATTACAAATAAAAAAAATCAACTTAAACACAAATTAAATAGAATCTACGAAGAAAAAAAGGGGGAAAAGAGATTTCAAATCCCTAAACGTCGATATTTTTAGTAGACCGAACGAACAAAAGGGGGAAAAGAAATTTAGACAAAACCCTAAACTGAGAAGCTTAAATCGTCATATAACCTTCCTCTCACAGGGAACACAGGGACATGCTGAGAAATCAACACCACCGGAAGCCATGGCCGCGACCAACAACACGAAACAGCCACAAATGCGGGCGGCAAGCAAGCACAACGGTGAGCCACAGAGGATCCGAGAGAAAAAGACGCAGAGAAAATATGAGGGAAGGAGAAAGAGTAATTGCGAAAAACCTAGCATCTGAGTCTCTCTCTCTCTCTCCGTCTCACACAATATATTACACTCATTAGAAATACGAAGAGGTTCTATGAAAAATGAAAAGCTTTTCACTTATTGTGTGAAACGTACGAGGAATAACTTCTAGCAATAACTCTTCTTAATGTTCCAACTCATTCACAATTACCAAACCCACTAAAAAAAATGAAATTTAAAATCAGCTATTTTAAATTAAAAAAATAAAAAATATATTGACAGAATTAACCTCTTTTTTGGCAAGGAAAATATGGTACGCACTAACTTCCATCCATTTATATAGATAAAGATATTCCCGCCCGTGCTTTCCCCAATAGTTATTATCAATAACATTGTACTTATATAATATTTCATTTTACAATAATCACGATTTACATTTCACTAAAAATTTTCTCGCATCACACTACTGTATATATATAAGATATTGTAAACAGCATGAGATTGAGTAATATACACACAGTCCAGAAATTAAAATAAATTTAAACAATAAATTAAAATATGAAAATGCATGATTTAAAACTTCCAAGTTTAGAAAATAAAATCAAGAAATTTAAGTGTTAAATAAACAGATAACGAAAACAAAACAAATCTTTTGATTAAATAATCAATTAAAGAGAAAAATATTGATTTAATTTGATAGAAGATCAAAAGACATGTAATGCAAAATGAAGAAGAAATACATAGGAGGATATGTATAACTGTTATATATCTCACTCTTAAAAAATGATTTAAATTGCATATTTGTTATATAAGGGTTGATAAAAATAATACAAATATGGGTAATAATATCACAATAAAAAAATCCCGTAAGAGTCACAATTATTATTATATACACTAAAATTATCTTGTCTATTGAGCATGTATTTCTAAATACAAGTAGATATAAAAAAATATAAATTTAAAAATATTCAAGAGAATATTACTTTAATCAATAGAAAATTACTGAATTTAACTCCTCTAAATTGAATAATTCACTTAATATAGAAAAGTAGGAAATTTTAATTGTTGTTCAGAAAATAAAAGAGCATGCTTTAATAAATACATGATTTATTATCCATTTACATATGATATCAATGGTTGATTATCTTATCAAGGATTGAAATGTCATATTTTTCAGTTTTCGTTGAAATACCACAGGTATTCAAGGCAAGTCCAAGGGGAGGCTAATAACCCTTGTTTGTTTGAACAGAGATAAAGAAGAGAGAGTTGGTGAAGAGAGAGATAGAGTTAAAATTATTTCATCACAATGTTTGATCTCCCACTAGAGAGAGTTTGGGATGAGTTTTGAGTGGGTCCCACAAATTTTTTTCTCTCCTCAACGACGCAGGGAATCAGGGGAGAGATGAGGTAGTTTTATAAATTGACAGTTTTACCTTTGGGTGTATATACATGGTTTTGGAAAAATTTGAAGGGTAATTATGTCTTTTTAACTTTTTACAAATCTCTTTCTCTCTTATTTCTCCACAATCAAACAACTATCAAAATTATTTTCTCTTCTATTTTTTTAATACCAAACAACCTTTAATTCTACTTAATTTCTCTACTACTCTCTTTCTTATTTCCCTCTTCCCTATTTCTCCATTTAAACCAAACAAAGCGTAAAGCAATTGCTTAGGTCTCCCCTATTACAAGTCCTTGATTTTTGTATAGATATATATCTTATCTTATATATATTAAAATTAATAAAATCATTACATGCAATATAAAAATATTACTAATTCTTATTGGATTGATAGAAGTTAAAATTATTTTTTTAATAAAATTAGTTTTCTCACTTTAACCTAACTTTCTTTTGTTTAAAATAGATCCTCCATTTTTTAAATGATGTATCATTTAAAGGTTTTTATCTTCTAGAAATAAATCCAAATCTTATAGTTTACTTTAGGCCTACAGATATATTGGGTCAGTACATGTATCCTCCACGGGAAACTGTTCGAGTCGGCTAGGACCTTTATAGTAAGGTGAAGATTTATGTTAAGGATCCAAATCTAAAATCATTTGATTCATAATAATATATTAAAATAAAATATAAAAAATAAAGCGCTTTGAAAGTTTTAATTTTGTAATTTTTAAAATTTTAATTTAATTAATAAAAAAAAATTTATAAGTGATTTACAAAATATTATCGTAAATCTAATGCTGTAAAATAAATGTAATAACCAATTAAAAATTTAAAAGTTAATATTTTCTTTAAATAAATATTTAATTAAAAATATTACTTTTGTGCACCAACAAATTTTGGTTCAATTTAATATATTTTTTTGGTCAAGAATTTAATATAAGAAAATTTAAAAAAAAAAACGAAAATTTGTAACCCGAGCCCAAATGTCAAATCATTGGGCCTCATCCGTATACGATTTGGATTTTAGATATTTCGAAGATTTCGAAGACAAAAAATCGCAGAGAGAAAGCAAAAAAACCTCCCTTCTCCCGCCATGGCCATCGCCACCAACACCCAACTTATCCTCTCACTTCCACCTCGTTACCCTTCTTTCTCACTCCTTCCTTCCACTCTCCCTTTCTCTCTCCATCGCCAACGTTCCCTTTCTTCCTCTCTCAAGTTTCGACTCTCCTTCTCCTTCAAGTCCCCAACCTCAACCCTTCGCGCCTTCTCCGATGCTGAGGAAGACGACGAAGAAGACAATGCCGAAGAAGAAGAAGAAGATGATGATGAAGATGAAGACGAAGACGACGACGTTGCGGCCGATGAATACGACGACGTCGTATCCGGCGACGCTTCTGATGAAGGTGAGACGTTCGAGGTTGATGCATTGACACGGCATGACGGATTCAAGTGGCAGAGAGTCGAGAAGCTCTGCAACGAAGTCAGGGAGTTCGGCGCTGAAATTATCGACGTCGACGAGCTCGCCTCCGTTTACGATTTCCGGATCGACAAGTTTCAGGTTCAGCCACTTCTCTTCGCTTTTCTTCGTTTCATATTATTTGTTTGGAGAATTTCATGATTGATATCTGATTCGAGCTCGTGTGGTTTGTTTTCGGCAGCGGCTGGCGATTCAAGCTTTTCTGAGAGGTTCGTCTGTGGTGGTTTCCGCTCCGACGAGCAGCGGGAAGACTTTGATTGCGGAAGCTGCGGCGGTGGCCACGGTGGCTAGGGGACGGCGAATATTCTACACGACTCCGCTGAAGGCGTTGTCCAATCAGAAGTTTCGCGAATTCCGGTATGTAACCATTGAGTGAGATTATTCAAACCTTAGAATCTGCATTTCATTTGTTTTTGCTCTCTTCAATTTTGACTCATTACTGCAAGTGACAGTTAGAAGTTGAAAGGTTGGTGGTTTGTTGTGAATTTTCAGGGAGACTTTCGGCGACAGTAATGTTGGACTTCTCACAGGTGATTCTGCCGTAAACAAGGATGCTCAGGTTCTGATTATGACCACTGAGATATTACGCAACATGTTGTACCAGAGGTGTGTTATGTTTACAACTTGGATCCTAGTGTCTAAAACAAGATATATTGGGTTGGCAAAGCAGCAATCCAATAGTCTTTGCTCTATGTGGGCTATGGCTTTATGTTGTGTAGGTCTTGTGTTGTGTTTCCATTATTAGCTGTAGATCGAGTCCAGTGGGTAAGAAGTCTAGAAGGTGGAGTTGCATACACAATGTTGTTAAACAGAAATAATTGTGATATATGTTGTCTAATTTGTCTTGAGCTAGGAGAAATTCAGTTGCCTGTTCTAGTGGTTATTCTTTTAATCTCGTTTTGTATAATTTGATTATGAAAACATCATCATTGTTCTAACCTGAAAGCTGAAATTGTATTAGTATCAAGTACTAGTATATTATTAAGCCCTAACTCCTCTGTTTCACTGTGGATACCTTGTCTAATTATGGTATCTAGAAAGTTTCTCTTCCCAATCATTATTTTGTCATTTAAGCTGGTTGTTGCAAACATAATGCTAGTTAACCGTGTCTTTTCATGCAGTGTTGGTAATGTTTCTTCTGGAAGTGGACTTGTCCATGTTGATGTGATTGTTTTGGACGAAGTTCATTACCTTAGTGACATATCACGCGGTACAGTTTGGGAAGAGATAGTAAGCATGATTTGTTGTCTTTGCATGTGACTTTACTTGCTCGACTTCTCTTATTTATTCATGCATAAGTGGTCAATTGCTGCAGGTTATTTATTGCCCAAAAGAAGTTCAACTTATTTGTCTGTCAGCAACTGTTGCAAATCCAGATGAGTTGGCTGGTTGGATTGGTCAGGTATTCAGATTATGCTGGTGGTGTCTATTGCAGTTGCAGAATTTGTTAATATCAAGCACTTAATGTCAGTCATCATATAAAGATAATGTCACCATGTTGGTCATCATATAAAGATTTTGTCACTGTGGGTAGCCTTCTTCTCCTGTTCTAAGCCATGAAAGATTTTTTGCCACACTAACTTGAAACGCCTAAAAATATAAAGTCATAACTGATTCATCTGAACATTTCCCAAACATCATACTATTTCTAACAAATTTTATATAGTTGATCATCTTGATTGACTTATGGACAGTTTGGGATTTGAAACATTGCTTGAATGCTTGAAACTCTAATATTCTATTCATTGTTCAAGTACATAATCATGGGTTCTTGAATTCATGTGATGCTTGGTATTCAGCTTTTATTTATCATAAATTTATGCAAATTACAGTTGTGGAGAAAGAACTAGACAAATAAGTTACATCATTTTATGTAAAAGTTAAATTACCCTGATAATAAACTTCTCTGATTCTGGTTACATTTTATGTGACATAAGTTGACAACAAGTATTGGGTTCAGTATAATTGCATCTTCACTGAATTGACTAATGAAATTGTGTCTGGTGACAAAATTCATACAGTAAATTAATTATGGTCTTCTTTCATTTCATTTGGTCATCTGTCTAGGCTAAATTCTCTTTGTAACCCCTTCAAAATGTTTATGGCTTCCAGATTCATGGTGAAACAGAGTTGGTAACATCATCGAAACGCCCAGTTCCTCTGACTTGGCATTTCTCTATGAAGAATTCCTTGTTACCACTTCTTGATGAGAAAGGAACTCGCATGAACAGGTTGTATCTAAGACCCTTATTGCATTTATTCAGTTTAGTTAATTGTAACATATATTCTATATATATAAGTGGAAACCTTGGAAATTGCTAATAGTCACACTTGTTTGAAGGTGGTACCCGGAAGTTTTATATATATATTCTTTTCCATATTCCTGTCTTTTTTTTAGGTGTGGATGTGGTAATGGGTTGTTACTAAGAAAATAATGTTAGCACTTAGCAGCAAACAGAATCACATTTTGTTATTGTATAGCACGAAGTTTGGTAGCATCCTTATTTGGTGGTTTTTTATTTATTTATTTTTTGGTAATTCCTTATATTGAATTTTAGCCACTTACCACTCCCCTAATATGTGAAAGGTCTGAAAATATCTGGTTATGGGTCTTGCTCTGATAATATGTGAAAAGTTGTTCAAAGTGGGTGGCTGTTCTTTGTAACTCCAGCATTCACTGGATCACAGTGACACTAATAGTCAATAAATGGGGGTGATATTTGCCATTGTTAGTACTTGTAGCAATGAAGAATAATAAAAGGCTTGGATTAGCATAGATCTGGCTGCTCTGAAGTTCATGGTTATGGTGTGTAGTGTGCTTTAATAATAATTGCTCCAGGAGTCAATTGTTTGGATTTTTGTATATTAAGACAAGGGATGATATCCATAAGCTTTTTTTCATAAATGGCTAACAAAGGGTCTAATTTTGGTTAGTGCTGGTGTTGTTAACTATTGAGTGATCATACCATGTCGTGTGGCTGTGGTAGTGATGGTTGTATCATAAATGTTGTTCTTATAGAATTGTGTCAGAAAACAATATGCCAATGGTCGTGGTGGTGGTGGCTACAGCAGCAGCAGCAGCAGCATTTTGTGGCATAAATGATGCTGGTGGTGATGATATTGATTATGATTGCCATTTACAAATTTGCGTTAATTAATATGCAAATGCTAAATACAATGATAACTGCTAGATTTTTAATGGAATTGATAAATAAGTCAGTTGTAGTGAATATACAAGTGTTTTTTCCAAAAAAATGTGATGGCATTGGTATTCTGATATAATATATACAGCAATAGGCTATTTTGGATTTTTATTACTTAACAAATTTAAACCACTAAATACTGAATGCTATCATTATTTTATTACTGAATCAAATCAAAATGGAAACTTAGTTTCTTCCTTTATTTAAAGCAGGAAGCTGTCACTCAACTATTTACAACTTCAAGCTGCAGGAGTTAAACCTTACAAGGATGATTGGTCTAGAAAAAGGAATCCCCGGAAACGAGGAACTCGCATGAACTATGAAAATGATGATAGCTTGTTTGAACGTTCTCTTTCAAAGAATGACATAAATGCAATTCGTCGCTCACAAGTAGGGTCTCTATATCAATTCTCTCATATTGCTTTTGTGCTTTACATTGATCATAGTAGCCATCTGTTCCATCTCTTTTCACAGATAAAATCTTGTTGAAATGGGGAGATCTTGGCAACATTTGTATGTCCAATAATGACTCATGGTCATGGATATTGAATATGTAGTTGGGTTGTGGTATACACTTGGGCCAAAAAGCCCAATTTTTTGTTAGAGAAATAAAAAGACTCATCGATCTTGTATTTATAATAATACACATACATTTTGATATGGAGTATAATCTTGATATTTTTTCAGGTTCCTCAAGTAATTGATACGCTATGGCACCTTCAATCTAGGGATATGTTGCCAGCTATTTGGTTTATTTTTAGCAGGAAGGGTTGTGATGCAGCTGTGCAATATCTTGAAGATTGCAAACTCTTAGATGAGTGTGAAACAAGTGAGGTTGAACTAGCCTTGAAGAGGTTCCGCATTCAGTATCCTGATGCTGTCAGAGAATCAGCTGTGAGAGGACTTTTGCAAGGGGTTGCTGCACATCATGCTGGATGTCTACCTTTGTGGAAGGCATTCATAGAAGAATTGTTTCAAAGAGGACTTGTCAAGGTTGTTTTTGCTACGGAAACCCTGGCTGCTGGAATCAATATGCCTGCTAGAACATCCGTTATTTCATCCCTCAGCAAAAGAAGTGATAGTGGACGAATACAATTAAGCTCAAATGAACTGCTTCAGATGGCTGGGCGTGCTGGACGCAGAGGCATTGATGAAAGTGGTCATGTAGTCCTCATCCAAACTCCTAATGAAGGTGCTGAAGAGTGCTGCAAGGTACTGTTTGCTGGCCTCGAGCCTCTAGTGTCACAGTTTACTGCTTCATATGGAATGGTTTTGAATCTTCTTGCTGGTGTGAAAGCCATTCATAGGTCAAATGAATCAGATGACATGAGAACTTCCTCAGGAAGAACTTTGGAAGAAGCTAGGAAGTTAGTTGAGCAAAGTTTTGGAAATTACGTTAGTAGCAATGTTATGCTGGCTGCTAAAGAGGAAATTAAGAAAATTGAAAGAGAAATTGAGTTGCTGATGTCAGAAATCACAGATGAAGCCATAGATAGAAAAAGCAGGAAGGCTTTATCACAGCGACAATACAAGGAGATTGCAGAATTACAGGAAGATTTAAGGGCAGAAAAACGTGTGCGGACTGAATTGCGGAAACAGATGGAAGCAAAGAGAATATCTGCCCTGAAACCTTTATTGGAAGAGCCCGAAAATGGACATTTACCATTTTTGTGCTTGCAGTATAGAGATTCTGAAGGAGTTCAACATTCAATTCCTGCTGTGTTTTTGGGGAAGGTTGACTCCCTTAATGCTTCAAAACTCAAAAACATGATTTCTTCTGTCGATTCTTTTGCATTAAATTCAGCAGATGCAGAGCCAAGTGTTACTGATTCTGAATTGAATGAAAATCTTGGACCATCGTATCATGTGGCTCTTGGTTCAGATAATTCTTGGTATCTATTTACTGAAAAGTGGATCAAAACCGTATATGTGACAGGCTTTCCTAACATTCCATTGGTTCAAGGGGATGCTCGACCTCGAGAAATTATGAGTACACTCCTTGATAAGGAGGACATGAAGTGGGATAAGCTTGCTCACTCTGAACACGGTGGTTTATGGTTCATGGAAGGATCTCTAGAGACATGGTCTTGGAGCTTGAACGTTCCTGTTTTGAGCAGCTTCACCGAAAATGATGAGCTGCTACTGAAATCTCAAGCCTACAGAGATGCCATTGAACAATACAAGGATCAAAGAAATAAAGTTGCACGCTTGAAGAAAAAAATATCTCGTACTGAAGGCTATAGAGAATATAGTAAAATCTTAGACACGGTCAAGTTCACCGAGGAGAAAATCAAGCACCTGAAGACTAGATCTAAACGTTTGATTAATCGGATAGAACAAATTGAACCCTCTGGTTGGAAGGAGTTTATGCAGGTTAGCAATGTCATACATGAAACCAGAGCTTTAGATATTAATACGCATCTCATATTTCCGCTTGGCGAAACTGCAGCTGCAATTCGAGGAGAAAATGAACTATGGCTTGCAATGGTTCTTCGCAATAAGATTTTACTAGAACTAAAACCTGCACAACTTGCTGCAGTGTGTGCAAGTTTGGTGTCTGAGGGTATCAAGCTCAGACCATGGAAAAACAATAGTTATATTTATGAGCCTTCTGCAACTGTACTCAATTTCATAAGGTTATTGGATGAACAAAGAGGCGCCCTATTGGCAATTCAGGAGAAACATGGGGTAACAATATCTTGCTGTTTGGACAGCCAGTTTTGTGGTATGGTTGAGGCCTGGGCTTCTGGGTTGACATGGAGGGAAATAATGATGGATTGTGCAATGGATGATGGTGATCTGGCTCGCCTCCTTCGACGCACCATTGATCTATTAGCTCAGATTCCAAAATTGCCAGATATTGATCCATTGTTGCAGCGCAATGCAAAGGCTGCTTCTGATGTCATGGACAGGCCTCCAATAAGTGAACTTGTTGGGTAGTTTGTATCTGTTGTATGATCCATTTGTAAATATTGTATGATTAATTTCTAATTATGCATTTTGTGATATATCATTAATCATCAATTACTTTCATTAGCAAAAGTTCAGGGGAAAGGAAATTTGTTCCATTATTACAATGTAAAAATCGAACCAAGCTGGTGAATCTCGTCACCTGAACTAACTCTTATTGGCATTTTGCAACATATCTGCAAGTTTACACTTTTTACAAAGAAAGTTATAATTATAAACTTATGATATTTTATTCAAATTTTTATATTTTAAATAAGACAACTCTGATTTTTATGTTCGGAAGTTGTAATTTTATGTGTGCAGTATATGCATGTAGCAGGTAAATTATGATATACAATAATTTTAATGCTGCAGTATGAAAAAGTCTTATATTAAGATAATAAAGTAAGAATGAGAAATGACAAGCAATGATATTAAAATCGGACCGGCTGGTTCGAGCGGTCCGACCGGGAACCGGCCTGGTGACTGGTCCGTTTAACCCAGAAAACTGGATGAGCTTAGAACGGGTGCGAATTGGTCAAGAACCGGTGAAAACCGGTATAAAACCGGTTGGACCGGTCCATTTTAAAAAAAAATTATTTTTTATTTAATCTAAAATATTTTTAAAATAAATAAAGACATATATTTAAGAATTACACTTAGATATCTATTATTTTATTAATTATTATTAATTTTTTATTTTATAAACCTTATAATAAGGTTATTTATACTGATTTACAGCTTTATATATCTTAATTTCTTATAATTTTGTGTTATTTTATTAATTAAAATGTTATATAATATTAAAAAATATATTTAATTAAAATCGGCTCGACCACGGTTGAACCATTGAACCGTGAACCAGTACCTTCACCGGTTCAATTACCAGTCCGAGTTTTAAAACATTGATGACAAGGGTATAGCATATGTATGTAAATTATTCTCTTGCGGTAATGTGAGCAAGGTTCTTCACAAGAGATCTATTCTAAATAGGATTAACTTGTTTTTTAGTGAGAAATATAAATATTGAAGTATAATTATTAATGTTTTAATAATTTTATGATTTATAATTTAATATATATTCTAATATTCTTAATATTAATTACCAATTTTTTAATCAATGGTTCACAACTAAAGTAAGTTATGAAGAAGTCCACAAAATAAATCTAAAGAAGGAATAGATAAAAAAGGATGCAGAAAAGAAAGATAATAAATAAAATGAAGGATGATAAAATAAATGATTTTAGTTTCTCTTCTCTATTTATTTATGAAATGAAAGATAATAAATAGTTTGCTTCATATTACGTAACTAACTGTATTTTAATATTTTATATTATTAAAAATATTAAGTTATGTACAAATATTTTTTAAATTCACATCTAATTTAAAATTATCATTAATTAAATAAAGAATTATTCAAAAAATTATGCAAATGTCTGTGTATTTTAAACCTATAAGTTAGTATTATTATTAATGTTTTTTGGTAATTATTAAGACACATTTATTCTTAATTAAAAAATATTAGATATTTTAATTATATACTATTATATAGTATTAATCAAACTGACCCCAGTGCGATCATTGAATGGTAGAGCAGCCAATCGCACGGTAACGGTAGGTAACACCAAGAAAACCGTGATTGGTTAGAGCAATAGAGACTCGCATTTTGTAGTTGTCTGGAAAGACTCAAACCAATTACTACCCCACCCACTTTGTATTTAACTATCAAATTGCACAAAATATACACATATTGGAAAGTAATTATTATTCTTTTCTATTAAAATAATTTTTAAACTTTTTCTTTTATCTTTATCTCTTTAAATATTATTGAGTCTCATAAATTTTTTATAATAAATCATTTATTAAAAAAATATAATTATTATTATATTAAATTTATAAATAGAATAAAAACAATTTTTTTTCTTTCAAATTCACAGTTAAATAGGAACAAAAATACTTTTACTGTTTGCTCAACTCGTGGGACGCAAGGACACGATCCTCACACATTGGAACAAATTTTCAGTACACCAGAACCACCCACTTCTTAATACTCCCCCTTTATTATTTGACAGTTTTTTTAATTTTTATTTTAAATTAAAATTGGGATGCATAACTAATTATGTCATGTCTTAAATTTTAGAATTTTAAATAAAAGGAGTAGGAGTAGAGAATTGTAGATTTTTTCCACACATTGGTCACACACTTTTATTTTTGTTATCACAAGAAAAATAAGAAAGAAGAAAGAAAACATCATCTATTCTTTTTTGATCTCTCTCTGTCGCTCAGGCTTGGCCCTTTGCTGGTAGCTCCTCACCTAACCCTTCAAATTCAATCTTCGTTGTACCTTCTCTTTGATCAATTCAACTGTTTCCCCATTTTCATTCATTTCTTGAATAAACACAATCTTTTTTCTTTTCTTTTCTGTAGTAACAGATCGATATGGCTCTGTCACGTTTAGCATCTTCCTCTAATGGCGGATCCAATCTCCTCAAACCCATCTCCGCCGCCCTATCTCTCCGCCGTCCGATCTCTTCCGACGCGAACACTCTCACGATTGAGACCTCAGTTCCCTTCACCGCCCACAACTGCGAACCTCCCTCACGCGCCGTCGACACCTCCCCATCGGAGCTCCTCTCCTTCTTCCGCGACATGGCGCTGATGCGCCGCATGGAGATCGCCGCCGATTCCCTCTACAAGGCCAAACTCATCCGTGGTTTCTGCCATCTCTACGACGGCCAAGAAGCCGTCGCGGTCGGCATGGAGGCCGGAATCACCAAGCGCGACGCCATCATCACCTCCTACCGTGACCACTGCACCTTCCTTGGCCGCGGTGGAACCCTCCTTGAGGTCTTCGCTGAGCTCATGGGGCGCAAGGATGGGTGCGCCAAAGGGAAAGGTGGTTCCATGCACTTCTACAAGAAGGAAACAAACTTCTACGGTGGCCATGGCATTGTGGGGGCTCAGGTTCCACTTGGTTGTGGCGTGGCTTTTGCTCAGAAGTATTCAAAGGATGAGAGTGTGACTTTTGCTTTGTATGGTGATGGTGCTGCCAACCAGGGACAGCTTTTTGAGGCTCTTAATATTGCTGCGCTTTGGGACCTCCCTGCCATCTTGGTCTGCGAGAATAACCATTGTGAGTGCCCCTTTTAATCAAAATTTGCTGCTTTTGAAACTGGATTGGTAATGATTGGTTTATCTGCGTTTTGGGTTTGTAATCAGATGGTATGGGTACTGCTGAGTGGAGAGCTGCTAAGAGCCCTGCTTATTACAAGCGTGGGGATTATGTTCCCGGGTTGAAGGTGAGTTTCAGAACTCCTGTTTTGGTTGGATTATTTTTTTGTGCCATCTTGGTGAAAGTGATCAGTTACTAGTTAGTGTCATTGAAATGGTTTATTATTTTGGTTGAGGAATGCAATGCAATTACTGGATGTGAATCAGCGTGTGTGGAATCTGGTTTATTACTAAAGGGAACTTAGTTAAGTGGCCTTACCAATATAGCAATGACTTTTGAACTTGTGAATGAATGGACGTGATGAATTCAGTGCTTCAATTTGTCAGCTGAAAGGGTTTACTCTATTCATTCAATACATTTCTCAAAGCCTAATGATTGAGTATTTTTTATGTTGATTGGAGTAATGAATTTTGTTATGTATGCTTTAGAAGGTAATATTATGAAGGTTTATTATATGTAATTTTATGGAGAAAGCGTGTTTCACATGTGGTGTTGCTGAATTTAACATGATGTTGGTACAAAATTGGGCATTGTATGCTTATTGCTTAGTTTATCTTGCCTTTGAAATCAGTTCATCGAAATGTAGGTACATGATGACTGTAAAATTATATTATTTTAAAAAAATTCCCCCTCTTCTTATTTCAATCAGATTTAAGCCTCTTTTATGTTGTCTTTCACTTTTTTATTTTAACATTAACATCTTTAAGTCTTGTCAAACCTCTTCTGAGAGTCTCAATGAAGTTTTAATTTTTTAGGGATGGACATTTTTCTTGTTTTTGCATTGAATGTTGATGTTTTTGTGGACTCTTTTTTATCATCCTCCTTGGGCTCTATTCCTATTTTCATATTTTGATGTCTAAATGTATAGGACTATGTTGGCAATATTTGTGGTCTGTATTGGTTGGCCATATTAGTTCTTTGCTAATGAAGTGTGTATTTTAAGAGTGTGGGTATGTAATTGTATGCATGCCTCTCTGCACATCTATACATGTGTTAATTGAATTATAGTAGTCTTTTTAAACAATCTTTTTAAATTTTTTTAATGAATATTTATACTTTTTACAGGTAGATGGCATGGATGTTCTTGCTGTGAAACAAGCATGCAGATTTGCAAAGGAGCATGCTTTGAAGAATGGACCCCTTGTCAGTAAATTTTTTCCCCTTTTCTGTTATGTATACTTTTCTCTCTTAATATTAATTATTAGAAGTTGGATGTTATAAGTTAACCATTCATCTACAAATGCTTGACATAATTCTTTACATTATAAGGGATCAACTGTGGCCATCGTATTGGTTATCTATCAGATT
This sequence comes from Sesbania bispinosa, assembly GCA_026901365.1. Classification (NCBI taxonomy): domain Eukaryota; kingdom Viridiplantae; phylum Streptophyta; class Magnoliopsida; order Fabales; family Fabaceae; genus Sesbania; species Sesbania bispinosa. The sequence continues at coordinate 131,519 of QLOH01000488.1, forward strand.
AGATTTAGCCTTAGGGATAGGGTGCTATACTTATTCATAATCCAAAAATAATTGAAGAACTCCTTAGAAATGGTTGAACTAAGCATGGAAATTTTATTAGCCATCAGACTCAGTTGAAAGTATAGATCTTTGAAATGAGGCATACTTACTGACTACTGAGTGTATATAAGATGAGATTTTTTGGGCTTTCTTGCTGCAAAAGTTACATATATGATATAAGATTGGAGTTTTTTTTTTTTTGCCTTCTTGCCAAGTGTTACTTTCCCATTGACTTGGAGTTGGAGATGAGGTGAGTGCAGTACATCCAATCTGGCCTTGTCCTGGATTGTTATAGTCAGAATTTAGTAGATATTTAAATATCACTTGCCTGATTAGTAGGACTCCAATGACATTGAAGCTGTTTGGTTTGATTTAGACATTTAGTGCCTGGTGTGTATCTGGATAAGTGTTTCTTCAAATTTATAGAATTGACAATTTGCTTGGAATTTCCCTTGATTATACAAAGTCTGTCAGTTGAAAAAATGATTATCTGAGTTAGAAACCATTGAAGAAAGATAAATTTTGTCTCTGATACTTTACTAATTAATTGCAGTTTGAAGTTTGAACCTTGCTCGAAAGGAACGTTTTTATTGGAAAGTATTTAAATATCATGGGCCATTGATCTAAGCAACGCATTGGTTCACTTTTGGAATGTTTTCTTTTTTATTATTTTATCTTGTTTTGTTTCAAATAAGTTGAGGATGTGGTTTATTATTAGATAATAGTTTGCATTCTTCAAAATGTGGTTTGGTTTTGGCATATACTGGTTGTCCTTGTGTCAAATACAAAAGGAGTTTACCGTCCTTTGCAAAAGCCTGTATGACTTGGCCCAACAGCAGTGGCCTTATTTTTCTTTTCAATCTTATAGTATAAAAACATTGATTGCATGGCTGAAAAGGATTAGTGTATTATATAAGTAGCTTTATTTTAATATAGCAGAGCAGTCATTACTCACTTTAGTTTTGGTTTAATTATCAATGTTTATTCTCTGCTAAATTTTGATTATTTTTCTTATTGATCATTCTGTTCAGATTCTTGAAATGGACACTTATAGATACCATGGCCACTCCATGTCTGATCCTGGCAGCACATACCGTACACGTGATGAAATTTCTGGTGTGAGACAGGTCCGTCATGCTCCCCAGCATATAATGCCCCATTAGTTTAATATCTTGAGGAGTTCATTTTAAATTTTTTTCTCTTGGTTAATGCGACTGTAGGAGCGTGATCCAATTGAGAGAGTACGAAAGCTGTTATTGTCTCATGAGATTGCTACTGAAAAGGAGCTAAAGGTGATTAAATGAAAATGGATTTCATTCTTGATCATTTGAATCGTGAAATGGGCTATTTTCAAAATTGGTTGTGCATACATACTATGACTTTCATCCTGATATCTGTTACCAAATTTAATCTGTCATTTTTTCCTGAAGATGGTCCATGAACCATGAATAGAAATACTTTCTTTATTATAATGTAGGGCATCTGATTTAAACTTTTTTTTATGAACTAGCACATACAATTCAGCTTTATCTTATATAGGCACTTTGCTTCTAAATATGTTGATTATAGTTAAATGTCAGCATCCTAATATCTGTTGATAAGCCTCCGCCATGGTAGTTTTGATTCAACATCAACAACGACGAAAGGTTTTTCCCGCTAGGTGGGATTAGTTACATGGACTAAATGACAACATAATGTCCTATCATAATCGTGTTGACAAATCATTTAAATTCAAATCTTAATGGTTTGATCTATAAATTTCCTTGGTCTCCTACCTCTAATTATTGGAGTATTCTACATTTGCTCCACCCTCCGTACTAGTGCTTCTACAGATCTTCTCCACACATTTCCAAACCACTTTAGTTGAGACTCTACCTTCCTATAATAGGTGCTATCCCAACTCTATCTTTAATGCTTCCATTTCTAATCCTATCTTTCCTTGTGTGACCATTGATTCATCGTAGCATTCTCATCTCTACCCCAACTCTACAACATTTGAGCTTACTTTATTGTTGGCTCTTTACTACTCAACATTTAGTCTCATACAACATTGCAAGTCTTCTAATTGCATGGTAAAATTTTCCTTTTAAGCTTGTATGTACTTTTTCTGTCACAAATTACACTGGAAGGATTACTCCATTAATCTACCCTGATTGAATCCTATGGTTGGCATCTCCCTTTTATCTTCTTGTCGTTTTGTATAATGGATCCAAGATAGTTAATTGGTGGGACTTATGGTGTGATTTGATTGCTAACTTTCTGATGGAAACCCCATCGTTGGGCCTGGTGGGCCTCCAGTAATGGTCTACCAAAGAAAGAAGAGGGGCAGTAATGATATGGGCAAGATGGGAATTGCGGTGGAGGGGTCTGTTAGAGAGGATCCTAAAAGAATGGACAGGTGGCAGCAAATCAATGGTGAAAGGAGTGTGGAAAGCATGGGGAGTCGAGGGAATATGAGGGAGGGAGTGGGAATAGAATAGGCATCGAATGTGAAAGGGAATTCTGTGAGGCTTTGGCCTAGGGTCGGAGTAGCGTTTTTTGCTTCTCTGAGTTTATCTCTATTTTCCATTTTGATCTGTTATACCTCTTGTTTCTGTTACTGTAAATAAAGCACTTCTCTATCATTTCCCTTTAATTTCAGTGTCAATACCATATTCTATCACTTTCACATTAAGATTTGTGTGTCTCATGCTAAATTTATTTTCCCTATACTCCATTTTACTTCTACTTAAACGAAAACCATATGCTTCTAAGGTTTGTCTCCATACCTTTAACTTGTATTTCTTCTCTCAACTCTCTAAGTAGAATGATATCATTTGCAAAAAGCATGCATTGTTGCACCAACTCAACGATATGGTCAATAAGCTCATTTACAGCCAAAATAATAAGATAAGAGTTCAATTCTGCACGTCATCACTGATCCATCATAACATTTTCATCTCTGTAATATTGAGCTTACTTTTTGTTGGCTCTTTACTACTTAAGTCTTATAACTATGCGGTAAAATTTTCCTTTAAGCTTGAATGGCACTTTTTTGTCACAAATTACATTAGATGATTTACTCCATTCATCTACCCTGCTTGAATCTTATGGTAGACATCTCTCCTATCTTTCCATCTTTTTGTGTGATGGATTGGAGATATTCAAATCGTAAGACTTGTGGTATGGTATGTTTGCAAACTTACACCTCTAAGTTAGCCCTTGTTTGGGGTGGTTGTGAATTTTCAGTTTTGATTTTTTAAAATTTTAAATCAAATTTTTACAACTCAAAACTAAACACTAAAAACCTCTTTTTTGTTCCTCCAATATCTCTCCATTTGTCTCCGTAGTAAGTTTATTGCTTTCATGGTTAACCTCCTCAACATAAAACCAAATTAATTTTCTTTGATGAGTCTCTTGTCTTAATCCCTGCTCAATTACCCTCTCCTATGGCTTCATAGTATGACTTATGATTTTAATCTCCTCATAATTTGCACAATTTTGCATGTCACCTTTGTTCTTAAATATATGGATTAAAGTACCTCTCCACCACATGTCTGACGTGTTCTTAGACCACATAATCTTGTTAAACAACTTTGTGAGTCTTCTTAAGCCTTTCTCTCCTAGTTCTTTCCATACCTAGATAGGTATATTATCTGGTCCAATTGCTTTACATATGACTTTTTTAGTATTTTTATTATGTGCAAGATGAAATAGCAATTTTTGTGGATGACAAATAATATTTTTTATTTCTTTTGATTTTTTGTTATATTTACAATATTCTGCCTATGGGATTTTAGGAATATTTTATTGAAGTTTGAACAGTTTCTAGCTTATTATGTAAATGTCTTACACAAACACAAGCACACATTAAAACCGTTGAATTTAATGTGATGCTGAAGATACTAATTTCACTTTCTTATTTCAGGACACTGAAAAGGAAGTCAGAAAAGAAGTTGACGAGGCCATTGCTAAAGCAAAGGTGAAAAACATACCTTTTCTGAATTGCTGTTTATTCTCTTAGGTCCTGCTTCTCTACTGTATAGTCTATAGTGTAGACCTTATATGGTTGACAATCTTAATTATTAAAATTCTTTGTGTTCTTTGCTGATTTCCAGGAAAGTCCAATGCCGCCCCCCTCTGATCTATTTTCAAATGTATACGTTAAAGGTTTCGGGGTTGAGGTATTCATTTCATCCTATTTATTTACTCATTTTATGAATTTGTAGTATAAGCTAATTAAATGATGTATGCCATATTAGGAAGCCTTTTGCAGCTTTGCTTTAAAATTAGGGAAAATATTGTTTTTGATATTTGAGATTATATATAGGCTTTGAAATATATAGGAGAATGGATCTAGTTGAATAGTTTCGGCGTCTAGACATAGTTCAAATATCAATGTGGAGGAAATGGCAGGATCATTTGTTTTTAAGATTACATGAAAAACGGATGTGCATACATCTAACCCACCCCAGACCCAACAATGGTGTAACCCCTATTACCATGCTTCCCTTTATCTGCATTACTTGGTAGATGGTAATGGTATGCTTTGCTCAACTCTTACGATTGGTGGTTTTCTGAATTGCAGTCATTTGGTGCTGATAGGAAAGAATTGAAAGCTACTTTGCCATAATTGAGAACGTTGTTCTTTGAATATCTTACTACCTTGGTACCAGACTGATCAAAATAATGAAGAATAAAAGGTTCTACAGCAGGTCATCTCTCAGCCTATTGGTTGAGTTTCCCCCACGTATATAGGAAATTTTATTCTTGAGTAGCAATGGGGTGCAAATTAATACTTTTTGCCATGTAATTTTGGAGGAGCTAACGGCCATAGCATTACTGAGATTGATTCAACTGGGTGTTCTGCAAATGAGGAATTCATTTTGTACAACTCCCTTGAACCTGTCTTCCTTAATTGTTGGGAAGTTTATTCATCAGATTGTGTTTCATCAAAACCATTTTTTGGGTGCCAAGAATTCCCGTTTCTTATGAGAATTTTCATGCAAGCAATTTGCAGATTGAATTATTTATACAGATGCCTTTTGTAGCTTGGATTAGTATGTTAATTTAGCTGTCTCAACTCTCTTTTCCTTTTTCTGCGGTATGGCTTATTTGAGAAAGGGATGAAGTCACAAAGTTATAGTGTGTTTGGTTTATTTTAAAACCACATTTCAAACGTGGATCTGGGCATACGCTGACTTCTTCTGGATCCATGTTTAAAACATGATTTTAATATAAACAACACTATTAATCGTGCTTTGCAACGTGAATGATGACAAGGGGAGTTTATATAAGGGACACGACTAATTTTTTTTTTTTTAAAAAAGTTCTTGCAACGTCAGTGAGAAAAATTATTGTGGTCTCTTGCTGTCGTAAGAGCTTGGGATGTGTGTTTTTACTTTTGGCCAAACACAAACTCGTGTGAAGTGATTTGCTGTGTATGAAATGAAATGACTGGTATCTTGAAGACTAGATTCATCAAATAAACTATCATTAATGCAGTGTGCAATTTGCATATTCTCATATGAATTAAGTTCATACTTCAGTATTCATGATTCACTGATTGAGAGAAGTATATATGCCTAGGAGGAGTTGCTGGTAAACATTTTTACATTACATTGGCTGTAGCGTGAGCAGTGCCTCACAATGGAGAATATTGACCAACACGGCTGCATGTTATGATAAAGGAGAACTAGAGAGTGAGAGATCCATGAAAGTAGGGTTTCCAGCATTTATTTATATTTTTGTTTAAGAAATGCATCAAAACAATGTTGTATAACTTGGCGAGTCTGAAACTCGTTTGGGGTATTATGTTTTTTAATTTTCAAAAAAGAGTGAAACTTTTGAGTTTATTGAGTTTGATTAGTTCTATTCAGATTTGGATGATTTATGACCCAAGCAACTCTTAAGGGATCGTGTTGCCCAGATTCTAGCATTAAACGATTAACCTGATAAACATTAAACACCCCTCCTAATCAGAGAGAAAGCAGCTGAAGATAATTGAAGTGTGAGGAATTTAAAATCTTGAAAGTTATAAGTTATAACTCCATGCTTCCTTTAGTTTAATATATCATGAATGCGTCAGAACTCAGAATGGAGAAAAAGTCAATAATGCATGTACTTTTAAAATTTTATTGTCAGAGTTGTTAAAAGGAACTTCAACCTTCTGTCACTTGCCCAGAATCATTAATCAATTTAGATAGGTGTTTATTTATGACTAGCAAACCCAATAAATCACTTCATTAGCAGCAGATAATTCAAAGCCCCATAACAAATTTCTCAGTCACTGGAAAAAAAATTCCAATTTGATCATTTTGGAAAATCAAACTAATCGGACCAGGAACTGTTTATCTCTTGAGTTAGTTCAATTTCTAAAATATTGTTATAAACGAAACAAAATCAATACAAATAATTCTTGCTTGTCATCAACACATTCGAATAAAGTGAAGTACACAACCAACCACTTTTGTTCTTTTCTCTCTTGTTTCTTTATCCCTTTCTTTTCTTTTCTTTTGTAACCTCCCGGACACGTTGATAATTAAGCTTAATTTTATAGTATAATATGAAACTCAAATGATACGATATACACCAATGTAGCTAGCCACTTGTAATACTATGCACCGTCAGTTTCATCACGAAAGCAACACACATTCTTTTTGAATTATGAGTACGTTAAGTACTCAATTTATAATTGGAACACTATTTTGTACATTTCATTATAAAATATGAAGTATGTAAACGTATATATTTGTGTGTCAGACGTATATATATAATATGTCGAATATCAATATCAAATATTTTATAATGTGATACTATATTAATATAAGTATGTTATCATACACATACAGAAATCACTACCAAAAAAAATACACATACAGAAACCATCAACAAATTTTGCTTGAAACTGTCTAGAGCTATAGCAGGAAATGGAATCACAATCACATGCATATGGAGGTGGCAAATCATGAAGCCCGTTGTGTTTCACGGGTGAGTTGTAGCCGTCAGATGCATAGATTAGTTTGATCAGTGATTGATGATTAATTGCAATTGCATTCGAATCTTCTGATTATTTTTTCTTATGTGGGTCCCACTTTCAGCAGTGACACGGGCCACCCCTGAGAGAGAGATGGGGTCCATGTTCCATGATATTTGTATTTCCACGTGGCAGCATCTTATGTGAAATTCAGAAGAGGACAAAACCACCGTAGATGACTCTTTCTGGATGGACCATTATTCCATTAACTATTGTGTACCAACGCTTCAGATCAGAGTATCCAATGCACTCTTAAACAGTGTATATTAGTTATTTACACATGTTACAATTACAGACTCACAGTATTACTCAGTGGTCAGAACCCACCCCTCATCATTTCTCCACATACTTCAACCACTTCCCTCATTAATCCTCGGTTTCTAGTCTCTACTTATATTTAATTTGATAGAATAATTTTACATTCAATATTTTTTACATTATACATTTATATCAATATGAATATGATAAAGAAAGTTATGATCATTACAAAAAAAAAAAAAGTTATGATAGAAATAGAATATGTGATAAAAAACGAGAGAAATAAAGAGAAATATGGAGTAAGAATGAAAAAAAAAAACAATTTGATATATAAGTGGATATGTAAAGATATTCATACATAATAATAAAATTATTAAAATAATACGATACAAGTATTTTTGTTTGAAAAGTTAAATCGCTCATTAGATATGGTTAGTTATTTTAATACATATCTTCAAAAATTTTACAATTTTTATAAATGCAAATATTTAACTTGAAATTTCGTCAAAAAAGTATTTAACTTGAAATGATAGTAGCCCTTATAATTCTCATCATCGGCCAATCTCAGTAAATACAAACTTAACACTCCAGTGTTAGAAATCAGAGTTAGAATGATGCAATTAATCACAGTTTAGTGTCTTAGATGTTTAGTGTAATAAAGCAAGATGTTTTCAGTCGATTTGTATCAATTTTAAGTTCTAATCATTATGATTTTATTATTTTATTATTCGACCGATTTTATATTTTTAAATCTGATCCAAATTAATCTTAATTTAAGTTGGATAGAATTGGGTTGATTTTTGATTTTTTAATAAAATAATAAATATTAGATAAAAGTGATAAAATTATGAAATAATAATAAATATATTTATATTGAAACTTATATTTATTAATATAAATAAAATAATATATAAAAAAGAACATGGGATACGAATTGATATATTTATAGAGATATTAAAATGATATTATATAATAAAATCATAAAAAATATATTACTGTTCGTACCAAATTTCCTCGCGCCCTTCCCCGGTTGGTGGTGCTGAATGTCCTTGCAATCTCCGGCTGATCATGGCGAATCCACGACGGAGCAGCGTGTAACTGCAGGGACTCCGACGCTCAAGTCAGTAAGATATCTAATAAAGCGTATGAAACATAGAATGAAAGTGTACCTGAAATGGGTCTCCCGCTATGTATTTATAGGTGAAAATGGCGGGAGAATTAGTTAGGAGGTTATAACTACCTTATTAAGATGTTATGACGTGGCGCTGCGAATATGCCGGCTTGAGAATATGTCGGGGTGCCATTTTCCTCCAGAACAATTACTATAAGTAATTTTGTAAATATATACTTATATAAGTATAATATATCAGTGCAACAAAAAAATAAGTATAATATATCATTATTTTATAAATAAAATAATATGTGTATATAAATTTAATTTGAATTGAATTGATTTTTAACGTATAATTTAAAAATCAATATATCCAATTCAAAAAAAAATTCAATTTAAATACTTTTTTTGTTTGGTTCGCTTCAATTTTACAATTTACATTAATTGGATATAAACGTCTTATTTATGACTAGTCCTCAAAACACACCCCTCAACCCTCAAAACACACCCCTCAATTTTATTTTTTTTTGGTTACAAAGGAAAGAAAAGCAACAAAGACAGCAAGCTAAATAGAAGAATCAGAACTCAAGATATGCAAGGCCTCAGCAGGAGGAGTCTTCCAAAACATAGAGGTTCTATCCCTTCTAGAGCTGAATTTAGAAAGGAAATCTGCAAGAGCATTGGCTTCACGCAAAATGTGTGAATAATATAAATGTGAGTTAAATATGCCCTCAATTTAAATGTGAGTTAAATCTCATGGTTATTAATAAATGGATTAAGTGAGAATAATATAAGTATAATTAAAGACCCAGTTCTGTTTGGTTTATAATTATATAAAATTGATTTTGATAGAATTATAAAATTAGTGATAAAAAATAAATTATGCACGATTTATGAATCACATAAAATAGAAATTATTTAAAATCAATTTTACATAATTGATTATGATTGTTCCCAAATAAAAAACAGACACATATTTGGTGAAGGAGGCATGACTCCCCAAACTTCTTTCATAATTTATATATATATATATATATACCTTATTCAGTTGTTCTATAATATTTATTTAATTGGGGATAATTTTTTTATTTATCTAAATATTATTTTAATGGTTAATTTTGTGTTAACGCTATATTATGAGGCTTAATTGCACTTGATTCCGTTTAGATTACTTACAATTTTTGTCCTTCAAGTTTTTATAAGCAAATTAAGTCCCTATACTTTTAATAATAAACAAATTTAGTTTGTCAATTGTCTTTTATCTAAATCCTTTAAATTTTTACTTTCTACTTAACATCGCCACAATAGATAAATACTTTTGAATTAATCTTATTAAGTTAAAAAACTCACCAATCTAAATATGAAATTTCACCTAAAATAAAAAAAAAATCCCAAATTTTTGCCTTATTTGAACCCTAATTTCACCTCCCACAAAATTCTTTAATTTTTATTAAATATCTATTATTATTTTTACTTGTGAACTATTAAAGTTATTTCATATCTTAAATCTATCATAAAATTTTTAGATTGAAAATGAGAATTTGAGAGTTTTAGATGGAAAACAATTGATAAGAAGATTAAGGAACTTAATTTACTCAAAAAAAATTGAAGGATCAAAATTACATATAATCTAAACCAAAGAGACAAAAAAGATAAAACTATTTCTATAATATTATATATTTATTTATACATTAAAATCTTATTTCAGCCCCAAATATTTTGGTCAAATTCTGTCACTACATATATTTAAAGTCTTAAGATATTTAAGTTAAGATATAATGTGAAACTCATTATTATGATCCGTCTCTTAAATTCATTGGTAAAATTCTCTCCTCTTATGCTCACGTGGTCAAAACTTACATAAGAAAAAACACTATATCATTTTCACATACTACTTTCCAGGGCCAATTTGTATCATCACTTGGTTAGATATATTTAAGAGGGATCGGAATAATATTAATATTTCATTTATTATATACATTAAATTACTTTTAATAATTAAATATTATAACTTTTTTTCATTTAAAAAATCAATATTTATATAAAAATATAATTTAATGAAATATTAATATTGTAATAAGAATTTGATATAATTATAAATATTAGAAGCGCTCAATAACACGTTTACTTAACAACAAAAATGTCCATTAATACTTTTGCTACTGTATTTACCACTTACTATGGTGCTTTGATCTTTACCTAGTTTTTTCTCTACAGAGTACAGACACCACCGCGCCACTTGTATTGGGAAAAAGAAATTTAATTTTTAAAATCGAATAAACAAATAAATCCCTCGTATTCCTTAAAATGTTCATTGTGTTGTACTATTACCTTCTATCTCAAATTCTAAACTCCCATGCATGTGCAGTTAAATTGGTCACAGTTTTCAACCCTTTATATAACAAATTTTGATTTGCAGAGTGGGTGAGAGACAATTTGTTCTGTTTCTTTAAGAGCCAATTTGGAAAGAAGAGCACCCATTTTCTTGAATTGAACTACAAGATCAGCCTGTTCGAGCTTTACATGACCTTGGCTTATATTTTAAGGTACTATTCAGTGATTGCCAAACAAGGCATTGGAGGAATAAACTTATCTTAATCATTAGTCACATTATTTTACGTCAACTTGGTAGGTCTCCAGATCTCAAACCCCACCCAATCCCAATTTAGAGCTTGTATAATTATTCACCTCAATCGATATTATAAGCTTTACCTTTCCACTTTCTAGCATAATATATATAGTAGCTGAGCATAAACTATCATTTGAAAACAGCTAACTGAACGAACATCATTAAAAAAAAATTATACATTATAGTAGTACTTTCATTTGGAGCTATTATTTTTTAATATCAACTTGGGTGTGCGTTGAAACTTGAAACTGTCACGGGGCAATTGAATGTTTGTGAACAGCTTTCATTTGTGACAAACTTGGAAATTTTGGCAGAGAGCTTGGATTCGGTTAATATTCTTCCTGCTAGCACTATCCAGAAGCTACCATTCAAACTTTTTTTTTAAGAAAAAATGAATTTAGACACATAAAATGAGTCTAAGTAATTTATTTAATTTTTTTTAGTCCAGGTCAGTTTAGTATTTGGAGGAATTTTTTAAATTTTAATCGAATTACATCGATTATATTTGAATTAGTTCAAGTCAAGTGATATCGATATATATTTTCCTTTTAAATTAAATTACATTAAAAATAAATAATATTAGAAAAATAAAAAATCTTTATACTAATACAACAAGTCCATCGAAACACTTAAATCACATTCATCTTTTTTACTGTACCGAAGTGTTTTTTTTTTTTTATCAGGTTTGAGGTTTATGAGTTTGGACTCGCTTGCAAGTTGGAACCCTACTCTCACTGAAAAAAAGAAGAGATTAGTTCTCATTTAATAAAAAAAGCACACAATTTAAAAAAGGGTCTTGCTAACTAGTGCCCTTAGGGCACTCGTTAAGGATCTATATACAAAAAAATGTTTTTATTGGAAATCACAACATTGATTGCATTTACAACATTCAATGCTACACACTCCAATAAAACAATTCTATTTTTGGATCCTTAACAAGTGCCTAGCATTTTCCTTGAAAAAAAAAGAGCAACTAAATGTGTGTTATTGCTCGATGGCTCACATTTCACATGTTTCCAATATATACTCGTCGTAGTGTTTGCTTGATTTATTCCAAAAATCACGTTTTAAACGTGGATCCAAACAAATATTACTGAGTGTTTGTTTGGATTAACACCTGCAAACTTGAGTTTGAATGAACGTGGATTTAGTGAATATGATTTTGGGTAAACTCGAGTTTGCATACATGTGATTTCATGTTAGAATAATTTATTGTAAACATGAGTTTAAGAAAATGAATATTGTTTGAATGATATCAATGGAAATCACGCTTCGAGTTGAAAATATTAAAAAGGACTTGATGTTCTAAGTTTACTATTTTTCTGTTTTTCTATAATAAATATATTTGATATTAACACTAATAATGGAAATAAACATATTGACATCTTTTTTATATTTTATGACAATTTATTGAATTAAAAATAAAATATATACATTATGTTATTAAGAAATAAAATCTAAAAAATTATAAGTATAATAAAATCAATCTCTAATTTCAAAAAATATATACGACTTCTTTCTTTTTCAAAAATTATATAATTGTTATAAATTTTTAAAAACACATTTTCTAACTAAAATAATGCTGGTCTCTAAATAAAACTTACATGATTTTATTTGGTTCTCTGTTAATGCGTGTGCTAATGTATAATAATTTTATTTTTACATTCCATTAAAATTAAATATAACAATAAAATATTTCTTTTAAAAAATAATTACATACTGGGAAAAGATTAATTTTGTTTGAAAATAGACAAGTAACTAGTGTGTCTCTGTTTACTTGTCTGAGTTTGTCTCCCATAGTAGTGTGTCTTTGTTTTGTAGCCATTCTCATTTCTCGGGCTTCCTCATGTCTCCTAACACTCGCATACATCTTTGCCAAGAATAAACAAGACCATTTTTGTGAAAGCAGCTCAAAAATGGGAAGGGCTTCATAGAGGGGCAACTAATATAACCTTTTATGAGAAATGTCAGGACCAGCATATGGAGAATGCAGAAAACAGAGAATGAGGAGGAGGAGGAAGATGAGTGTTCTTTGGCTTCAATTTCTATAAGAAAAGTAGAAAAACTCCAAATCATTTGTTTGATCATTGTAAGGTGATGCACATATTTTGATGGTGGCAAAGAAGTTAACAACAATTGATTTGTCTTGTGATCATGTTGTTGTATGAAGTCCTCCATGTATTATTCGTACTTGCATCGTTTCTCTCCTGCTTATAGCAACATGCTAGAATAAAGGGCCAGGCGCATTGTATTTTCAACAAAGTCTGAGACACACATATGTTTAGACTCGAATTTGAGACACAGAAGCTATAAATTTCTGCATCTTCCTTAACTCACGTTTACCACCCATACGTGCATATCACACACAAAGCCAAACAAGATAAGAAAACATGTAACTCACGTTTAAGGCACAAAACGTGGGTATAGGATTGGCAAACGCCAATCCAAATGAGCATTGAGAGTAGCTTCTACCGGATCCATGTTTGAAACATGGATTCAGTGTAAATCAAACATACTAATATAGTTGATAGGTTGGGTTCATCATCATGAAAGTAAAGACTCTACGTAACTAAAGTTATTCAAACCCAAGTTTACATATATAGTCTTCTTGACTTTTCACCTATACAGACCTAAATTTAGCTCAAAAACACATTTTAGTTCTCTTAAACAAAATTCAAATATCACACTAAGAAGATTTATATACACCAAACATCCACTTAATTACCTCTAAGACAAATCTTATTCTTTAATCAATGATGAAACAATACACAATTACCTCACCTACAATTGTTTATCTCCTTAATATAAAGATTATATATCCCTCCCTTTATCCATGAAACACAATTTTACCACTAAGCTTCAAAGTTTCTAAAATGGAGACAGGTCATAGTTAAAGAATTCTACGATTAAGTTAGAGCTAACACATAAACAATGGTTCCTTTACTAGATGGCAACATTACATTGGCTACAAATTGGAATATGGGGATAAATATAAACCTAATAACTTTATTGAAAGATATGAAGCCATATTAGTGATTAATGGTTAAATGTGATAGGCAGGTATCGTCTTTTAAAACACATATTCTTCTATTTTTATGTTAATTATTGTATGAATGCTTCTAGTTGTAGTTGCAATCAGACAATGGCAATCATTATAGATAGACTTTAATATATAGTGCATTCATAAATAGTGATATATAATTGAAGAAGATGTCTACATGGATTTTTGAAACATTCAAATAAAAGAGAAAAAATAGCTTACAAACTCAGTAAGTCATTATATGGTTTAAAACAAGCATCTATATAATTGTTTTGTAACTTCTTTTCCACTTTGATTCCAAATAAGTTTATTTTATCCAACAAAACTATTCCTATTCACCAAGGGATGATATAATCTTGTTTGGTCTTGACAAAATCTTGCCCAAGGTATAATCCTTATATTAGAAACTTCTGAAGTTGAAAATTCTTGATAATTTTGAGTGATTTCTTTGATTAAATTTTCTAAATCATCTAAATTAAAGTGATTCTCTTTCCTAGAGAAAGTATACATTGACTCTTTTTAGGTGATATTGGGTTCTCAGCTTTAAAACTAGTCAATATGCATGCCATCATCCTGTTAGGGAGTGAGGGGAGAGACCTCCAAAATTGGGCTAAGGAGCAAATCACACAATTGAGTTAGACACCACATCCATCCCAAAACCTTAAGGTGCTAGGTTTATGTGTCTTGTCACTTATATAGTGTTTTTCTTGCTCATTTATGATTCTATCCAATGTGAGACTAACACTTAATATCCCAACAATCTCTATCAAGTGTGAATACATTCATCTAGTGCTCCCCTCAAGCAAAAGTTTTTTCATCATGAGTATTTTGTGGTGGCATTCAAGTTCAACTATTACCGTCAATGTTCTCTTTATACTTGCACTACCTTTGGCTCACATCAATGGGACACGTCGCCTAGCCTCCACATATCGCTAGGAATAGTTTCGACACAAGGATCACCATTCACCACATAGATCTATGACCAATTTCTCATCCGAACTGGTCACTTGGTCACACTATCGACTCTGATACCAGTGTTAGGGAGTGAAGGGAGAGACCTCCAAAATTGGGCTGAGGAGCAAATCATACAAGTGATCTAGACACCATATCCAACCCAAAAACCTTGAGGTATTAGGTTCTTGGATATTGTTATTTATATAGTGCACTTATTGCTTATTCATATCCAATGTGAGTCTAACACTTGATATCAAAAGAGATCTCACTACTAAACTCATTGTAATAGAATAATGATATACATTTTGATGTCCCTATATAAAACACTCTTTAGCAAAGTAATGTATTTTACCATTTGATGACCATATTAGTTGAGTTGTTCATTAGTTGAATGGATATTCACCAGCTCCCTAACTCTTCACCTTCAAGCAATCCATTATATGAAGGGAATCAAGCATGTGCATGGTCAGGGTGCAGCGGAATAAATGAATTCCCTCCCTTGTTATGATCATTAATGCGAAAACACAAATTAAGGCATAAAAGCTATGAAACAAAAGGTCGTATCTTTTAAGGATTGCAAACAAGGCAATAGCAGCCACGTCTCTAGTGGTGTCCACGCCAACAGGGGGACTAGGAAACCCTCCTCAACTCTGCTAGTAGTGTTTATAGAGTAAGAGCGATTGCTCATCTTTTCATGTGTATGGGGTAATGCATCTCATGCTCTATTTATAGAGTGGTGGCTAGGGTTTTACCCCTTACTCACTTATCCCTAACACATATGGGTCTGACCCATTAGGTTATAATTCTAATCAAATTAGAATTATTATCCTTTCCTAGTGGCTTGTTGTATGCGTGTGACCCAATAGGCTTTTAATATTTGGTTATGATATTAAAATAAAACCCTTTTATATTTAATATCATAAATAGTGAGCGATATCCATCAATACATCACCATCCAAATATTGAGATTATCAACAACTTTGATGAATCCTATTTTATGATAATAATTTATATGATCTGTCCCTTTGTCCAAATATCCAATTGAACACAAGGGCATGAATTGTGTCAACCTTGTATAGTTCAATTTATGTTTTCTTAATCCCCAAGTGGACTGTATAGAAAATAAACATCTCATGTTTATCCTCCTGAGCATGGCCATGCATTTTGCAGTCTCACTTTATCAAGAGGCCTACAGATATAACTCCTGTTACACAGGAGGGACAAATCCCATATAGGTCACTCACATTCCTCCACATAGTTTATTATATGTCCAAATACCAACTTTATGATTACCTGTTACAGGAAACGTTTGATGATAATTAAAACATATAATTCCTTATGTAGGAATCATAGTGATTTCAGGTCAAAGGACTTCATATAATATCTATCAATTTAAGAAATGTTCATGACACTTATGTAACAATCCATGCAACGTTCTTAAGGTGAGTCTGTCCAGTACACCATTACTCTTAATGTGTACCTATGTGAGCACATGATATCTCATATCCATGATCAGTGAAATGTGATCATCAATGAACTCACATACTAGTTTAAATGGATATTTGTCCTAAGATGATACTTGACCAGAGACTATTTTAAGAATAGTTCTTCATAAGATCACACGATCAAGTCATCTACTTGATTTCTTATGAAGTTTGAGCTTACTATTCTAAGGACATTAATTGTATTCTTAAAAGAATGAATTGCCTTTATAAAATAATATGATACATATGATGGATGTTTCAAAAACATATAAGTCTCTAATGCATATACCTAACATAATCTACTATAGTACTAAAAAAGAGCTATATGTTGATGCTTATTATTTCTAGCAAAATTTGTCGTTAAATTGATTAGTTTTGCATATATGGATAATTAGGAGTAGTTGCTTGGACATAATGATCTTTAACACACATTTTTCCTTGATGATGCTTTGATATCTTGAAAATCCAAAACGAACAACCTACCATTTCAAGTTCCTCAATTGAAGTTGGGTATACAACCTTGACACATGTTATAAGTGAGGTTATTTGACTTCAAACACCACTTACCCACTTTAAAGTTTCTATTTCTTTTACTGCACTTTTTGTGATAATCAATTAGCCATTCATCATTTGCTTCTAACCTTGCATTTTATGATAATTTTAAATATATTAACATTGATTGTCATTTCATATGAGAGTTGGTATAATTTGGTAATTTGAAATTAGTAAAAGATAATTTAATTAAATTAAATATAAATGTTTTTATGAAATTAAATTATTTAATAATATATTCATTGTTTTGTTATACATTCTACAGAGAGGATAGTATATGGAGTAGCACAACCCATTAACTTACCCTATAAATATATAAAAAATCATTTTATATAATTTATCTAAATTTAAAAATAAAAACTACTCAACTTGTTTTATTAATTAGTAGGAATGGAATCTAGTAGGCGGTAGGTATGACAATAAAACCAGAATTCGTGGGTGTCGACCCATTCCCGCCTCGACTTTAACGGGGAAAACCGGCTTTGACTGGATTTAAGGAAAAACCCAACTCATACCCGCCCCGCCTTAATAGGGACAAGGCGGATTTGGGGGCGCAAGAACCCGCCCCGCCCCCGAACCCGCCCCGATATAATAATGAAATAATTTTACTTATACTACTAGTTAAATAATAAAGGTAAATTTATATATTTTCCTTAAAATACAATATAGTTCTTATGTTCCTTATTTTTTTAGGATTCTCAGCATCTATATTTACATATTATTTGAATTAGGAATATATTAAATATATATGACCTATTTAAAAAATGTGTTTAATTTATTCAAAATAAATTAAAAAATAAAAAAAATATAGAAGGTGAGATCCCCGTGGGTTTCCCCAAACCCGACGGGGATCAGGGGATGAGGTTGGGTTACATAATTTCATACCCTCTCCCCTCTCTCTAAAAACCCGCTCTCGAACCCGCCCCGACAATTTAACGGGGACGGGGAGAGCAAAACCCGCCCCCGACTCACCCTGTTGCCATGCCTAACATCTAGGATACAAGTGTGAGGGGGAAATCAAATTTTAATTTTAAAACAAGAAGTGAGTAGAAATTTTTGTACAAAAAATACATTTTATTTTTTGATTCGACAAACATATTTCTTACAATAGAAACTTCCAAGAATATTGGGTCAGTGTGGATATAATTTTTGTAGAAGTACTTCTAGTAAAAAAAAAATAGAATAAATGAAAAAGGTAAAATGAACTCAACTTCTTCCTTAAGTTGAAATTAATTATTTATGGAGAAATTAAATGAGAGATCTTCTTAAAATGTTGAGTGTAGAGATTAATTTCAACTTACGAAAGAATATAAATTATTTTACCTTTTTTATTTATTGTGTTTTCTTCTCTTAAAAATTTTTATGAAGCTAGAAGTGTATCTAGTAGTGTGATTCAGTTCAAAAGCCATCCATGTGATGGTTTCCTTTGCTTGTTAGTTGGGTCCTTCTTCATTTGAGCTTTGAAGGACAGAATAATATTGGAATAAAATTTTCCTTCGTCGCTACACTTTACTGCGCTTTAGACACGCAGTGAAAAGTGGAGTGCCACTATACATATGCAACAGCTAGCGTTGGACTTGACATTGAGTCAACCATTATATTTGTATGGAAGAGATTATATTATAATAATTTCTCAGATATGTTTGCAAATTTTAAAGCAAACATCCCAATCCAATAATTGGATGTAAAAAAGGCATATGCATAACGGCATAAATACGTTGCACACAGAAAGGAGAATAACATACCCTTACGGCAAAGACACGTCTATGAATTTTGATACTCACTCAATCCATGTCTATGAATTTTCATATATATCTACTCAACATGCCTATATATATGACTTTCATTTCTTAATCACGTATGAGTATGAGGTAAGTATAAAACAGAATTTACCATAAAAAAACAGTTAGTTACAAAAGTAAAGAATGTAATAATTGGTAATTAATAAACCCATTAGTCCCTTACTCCCTAGCTACACATGGAAATTTATAATTAGACTCCCTTATATTTTCTTTTTTATTCAACTTTTTCCTCGCAGCTTGCAATTTTTTCATGAAGAAGTTTGATAAATAATCCACAGCCAAAAATGGCACTATAACAAGTCTCCTTCATTGGCTTACATTTTTATGTGCTAAACCACATATTTAATATATGCAAAATAAATAAATAAATAATAATAAAAAATATCTCTGTATATAATTTTACCTATAGTAGATATTAGTCTTCCACCATGTTGATGCCTCAAGTCATTGCTTGACCAAACTGGATATATATATATATATATCTCGCATGTGAAGCACGTACAAAAATTACCTACCCTTTTATAATTTTTGTTCTTATTATTTTGCTAGTTGAGTGATATAGTTTTACTTATTGATTGACAAAGAAAGCCTCAAAGTCTTAGAGATTAAGAAATCATAACAGAAAATAAAGAAAACTTGCCTTGAAACAAGATTAATATAATCATATTGATGAATTATTTTAAATGTATATAAATTGTAGGTAAGTACATATATATATATATATATATATATAACATAATCAATAATCACAGTTTTTATTCAATGACTTAAGTAACAGTAACAAGTTAGGTGTTGTTGAACATCAATAATTCAGTTTATGATTCTTCAATTATAACGTTCAGAGAAATAATGGGAACACCAAAATTAAAAAAAGAAAAAGAAAAAAGACTTGAAAACACCACAATTCTGTCTTGAACGAAATATTTTAATAAATTATTTAAATTAAAACGTAACACGCAAACCGTACGAAAAGGGACTAAATTGAAAGAACCGTTGAGCTAAAAATAAAAGAAATTAAATCGAATGAAATGAAATGAAAATACACAATATATATATATATAAAAAAAAATGAATCATAATAAACTTGCAATATAATAGCATATTCCATGGACTCCTGAAAGTTCCGAATTGGAATTGGAATGAAATGAAATTAGGAAAGTCCAAACAGTGCAATTGGGGGGTGCACGTGGTCACATGGGATGTGTTGCCACCTGGATGTTTGAGAGAGTTTGGCCAGTGGGGTTTTGCCAGCCAAGCAATGTCTGCATCACTTCCATTTCAACTCTTTAAATTTTTCAAAAATGGCTTTTCCATAGCTGGACGCAAAGAATATTACCTTTTATAAAATATTCTAATATATATACATTGTTCTTATTATTATTTTGAAATTTTATTTCTTTATTTATTTAACTCAATTCCCATGCTGCTTAGCTGCCCTGTAAAATTAGGAAAGTATATTTAATTTATCTCTTTTTATATATGTTTGGATTTGCGAAATTATTATGTGACCTGTCACTGATTTATTTTTTATGTTGGTGGTGGAACCTAGCACTGCCACTGAAAATGCTGTATATATAAAGTGTCTCTTAGCCATCATCATCATGAATATTGAATAATGTCATTTTTCTTGCTGACCCATATATATATATATGATATACCTCACTCTTCATTAGTGATCTGTGGTTGTTGGGTGTTTGTTTTTCTATTGATCGTCAACTTGTAATATGTTTTGGGGGTAAGCTTTACCGGTTGTAAAATGAGTCTCAATATTTAAATTAATTAAAACTACTTGATAATAAATTTCTAAAAAGTACTAGTAAAGTTTACCAGTGTTCTTTATTATTTAAAAACTAAAGTAAAAAACATCTTTAAATTTCTAATATATTAAATATTTTTATATAATTAGTGTATTAAAAAGTTAACAAAATTTATATATAATATAAAACCCTTCATGATAATTTCTTCAGGGTTATGATCTTGCATTTATATCTTTTTTATATATATGTGCAACAAAATTAAGTCTATATTCAGGAGAGGGAGATATTTAGTATATATATAGGCAGAATAAAATAGAAAATTTTATTTTATTCCATTCTCTTTATTTCTACCACTTTTTAGTGGAATTAATTGAGATATATGACTTTTTTCATATTACGTCCTATTTTGTTATATTTTTAATATACATAAAATGTTAAACAAAAATCATATGTTTTATTTTTGTTCCATTTTGTCATGTTTATCAAATGTTATCTTACTTTTTTTATTACACAATTATGCGTCTACTTTGATTTGTAACACATGACTTTTGAATTTCGTATTAAAATAGATGAATATCTTTCTTGCTTAATAAATTATTTATTTAAAAGAAATTTTTAATTTTCTTAATTTCCTCAATTGATGTTTAAATATTTTTAATTAACATTAGACATTGTAAGATATTTTTCAAATCATCAATAAAATAATTGTTTATCAATATTTAATCTAATTTATGTAGATTATTATAAACTGAGAGTTTTAAATGGCTGTATTATTTTATTTTACTTTTTAAATTATTAATAAAATTTCTGTTAAATTCTATTTAATTTATTTATTATATTGTAACATGTATTTAAAAGTATCCGTGTGATACATGAGAAGCTTGTACATGAAAGGAAACCAATTTGATGCAGATGCTTCACTAAATAATCAAGGTTCATTTATATTTAGAGTGTGTTTTATAATAATGAGAAATTAAATTATAACAAAAAAGATTACGAAGCTGAAAATACACATTAATTATAAGAGCAAAATTTAAAAATATAATTAAACCTAATAAAAAACACATTAAAAAATGTATCATTGACCATTAGAATTGATGAGAAGACTTTATTATGACAATGATCTAAAGTCTTCTGGACATTGCATAGTATTTTTTAAAATTTTAGATTATTTTTAAAATATACATTAAAGTTAAATATTTTAAAATATGAAAGAAATATGTATATATTATATATTTTTTAATTAAGAAAAAATTATAAATAAATTATGTGAAATTAGATTTATTATCTGCATATATCAATTTAATCTTGAATTTATTAAGGAATTGAAAAACTTCACATTAATTATAAGAGAAAGTTAAAATATAACTAAATATATTAAAAAACATGAAGAAATGATGAGCAAACTTTGTTAATGATAATGAAATGTGAATAAATAACTCTTATAAGTACTATTTTAATTAAAACAGAAGCAGGGAGTAGCAGGATTTCTCTTTACTTTTACATCGAAGTGGACAAACACCATTTATGTTCATTAAAAAGACTTTACACTTTACACCATTTCCTATAATCCAACCTGGAGATGCAATTGCAATTTACTCTGCCATTAAGGTAACTTGGAATTTGAACCAAAAATTCTGAATGTGGCCAAGTGTGTATGTTCATAGCTGTCATAAACAGTGCATGTCAGATAATTCAAAACCTACCCATTACTAATTTAATTTTGATTTTGTTAATATATGCTATTACTAGTAATTAGTAGTAGTAAATATTTTACATTAAATATCATCGCATATTCTTTTAAGTAATTTATAAAAATAATAGATATAATTTTAACATATGTTGTAAGGACAAATGCCAACAACATTATTATTCTCTTTAAAAGTTGTGATTCACACACAAAAATAAATATTTTACTTAAAGGGTTTACCATTTCAGTGAACATTTTTGGCTTGTGGGGTTTATGTACTAATCTGCATAAATGTTTGACATTGCACTATTCAATTCAATTAGAATACATACAGCTTGTGACAGCAAAAGTGCTTGGCACGTAACCATTCTTTGCGTATCCACCTGTCTCTCTTGTCTTGTGGTTCTATTCTATCCTTCTCTATGGAAACAAACGTTTAGCCCTTTACCCCAACACAACCAAATTCCCCATCCTATTTAAATTTCCCCATTTAACATTCTTGATCTTGGAGGCGTGATTTCAAACTTAAATATATGTCAAAATTTAGTACTATCAAATTCAAATGAACACGCCTTATTTATTATTTACATAAATCATAAAAGTGAAAAAATGCAATAATAATTTTAACAATTAAAGCAGATTACAAAAAGAAGAGTACAAAAGGAAATTAAAAAGAAAAGAAAAGGAAATTCCTTACTTAACACTAACAGTGGTTTCAGCAAATATGTTAAAACAGGACACGTTCTATGTCCTTTTGCCCTGTGATGAGAAATAAAATTAGAGAGAAGAGAGAGAATAAAGAAAACGGAAAAAGAAAACAGAGAGAGAGAGAGACAGAGACAGTGATGAATGAATGAATGAATGAATCTCATATAAGTAGGTCATAGATTTCTCTCTTCCCCAGCTACCTTCTCCCTCTTACCTCTCTGGAACTTCCCTGTACCCTGGTTCCAGAGAATACCAAAAACCAAAACCGTGTTCTACCCACCAGCACAAAAGAAGGAAAAGAAAAGAAAGAAACAAAAACAGAAAGGCAAGAAAGAAGAAATGGCAAACATTTTTGGCCTTTTTGCTATGTTTCCTTTCACTGCAATGCAATTCTAACACTTCACAGCTAGACCCATTGATTTTCTTCCATCAAGAACCAATTTTTCCACCGACCCACGAACTATAACACCCCTCTTTCTCCTTCCTTTCCTCCAGCCACACTTTACAAATGCTTCCTCTCCGGTTAAGCGTCGTCGTTTTATCCCTCATTGTGTGTTGCATCTTTCCTCCTTTCTGCCTCGGGATTCGGTCTTTTCCGACCACCGGCGGCGTCACCGACAGTCCCTTCCAGTATGCGGAGGCACCGGAATATCGCAACGGAGCGGGTTGCCCTGTTTCAAGAAACAGAGACTCTGTTCTTTCGTGTGACCCTTCTCTTGTTCACATCGCCATGACCCTCGATTCGGGTTACCTCCGGGGCTCCATCGCCGCCGTGCACTCCGTTCTCCGCCACTCGTCGTGCCCGGAAAACGTGTTCTTCCACTTCGTCGCGGCAGAGTTCGACCCGGCAAGTCCCCGGGTCTTGACCCGTTTGGTTCGGTCCACGTTTCCTTCTTTGAACTTCAAAGTTTACATCTTTAGGGAAGACACAGTGATCAACCTAATCTCCTCTTCAGTTCGTCAAGCACTTGAAAACCCTTTGAACTACGCGAGGAACTATCTCGGTGACATGCTTGATCCTTGTGTGGACCGAGTCATTTACCTTGACTCAGATGTTGTAGTTGTTGATGATGTAAGCAAGCTCTGGAACGTGACACTCACTGAGTCACGGGTCATTGGTGCACCTGAGTATTGCCATGCTAACTTCACAAAGTACTTCACTGATGAGTTTTGGTTGGACCCTTTGTTGTCACGAGTTTTTGCTTCTAGAAGGCCTTGTTACTTCAACACTGGGGTGATGGTGATGGATTTGGTGAGGTGGAGAGAAGGGAACTATAGGAAGAGGATTGAGAACTGGATGGAGTTACAGAGAAAGAAGAGGATCTATGATTTGGGTTCTTTACCTCCTTTTTTGCTTGTTTTTGCTGGGAATGTTGAAGCTATTGATCATAGGTGGAACCAACATGGACTTGGTGGGGATAACTTGAATGGGGTTTGTAGGTCATTGCATCCTGGCCCTGTTAGTTTGTTGCATTGGAGTGGAAAAGGGAAACCTTGGGTTAGGCTTGATGCTAAACAACCTTGTCCTTTGGATCGTCTTTGGGAGCCTTATGATCTATACAAGCCACAACAGTTTCATAGCAGGGCTAAGGGTCAGAATCAGATTCAACCTTGGACCTTCTCTTCTTCCATATTGGTTGGGTATGCTCATGATTTGTTATGATGATGATGGTGATGATGATGATTCTTTGGTACGTTTGTTGTTGTTTAGAGATTCTTTGGTAGCAGTGTACAGATTGGTCATAAGAGATTGATCGGAGGGGTATTTTCTTCATCATTCTTTCTGTAGAATGGTTCTAATTTTTTTTTTTTTTTTGTTTTGTTTTGTATTTTTTAAATCCATTTAAATTCTTCTTGTGCTTTTACATATGAAATTTCAATTCTTTATCTGCTGGGGGGTTCCATCTCTTGGAACAATTTTGGTGGGTGGATTCAGTTCTTTGTATGGGACCATTGATTGTATGTGCCAAACAAAGTGCAGAATGACAGACAGTTGTTCATTGTTTTATTTGGATTGTGTTTCTATCACCTTTTGTTTGCTTTCCTTACCTCTGGCCAATAGGCAATTAATGATGGTTTTGTGTGTTGGTTTTAATTTGTTTTTTGTGTCCTTCTACTAAAGAAAAAAAAAAAAAAAAGAGGAAAAACACAAATGTTAAGTTGGGTGCTTCTGATGACATATTGCCATTTATCAAGTTATGATTGGCAATTGATCACGGATTTACCATGATTTTTAAGGCTAAGGAAGAAAAGAAGTATAAATTGTCACTGCAATTGCTATTAGGTACTCAATCACAACAGTTGGTTCCTTTGCCTTAAGGAAACTGAAATGCCTTTCCATTAGTGATCGTAATTTTCATTTATCAACTACTTTAGACCCCACATAGCTCGTGTTAATTGGAAAGTTCTACGCGTAAGGTTAAGCTTAAAGCATTGCAATTTCACATTGGCTACCAGTTTCTGTAGTGTAAATCAATCTAGTCCTGAAAGATTCGAACTTTGTGATTAGTCAAAGAAATTACATCTATATTTTTTAAAAAAAAATTAAAAAAAAATTAAAATTAAAATGAAAGAATTTTCATTTTTCAAGGAAGGCATCGTGTAAGAAGAATAAGAATAGTAGTAATACTAAACTTTCGTGTTATATGTAAGAGCATAGTAAACTTGTATTTCTCTTCCTCTGCGTGTGTCAATACAAAATTAGTGTGCCAAGTGTCCTATATGAAGTCACAGCCTCCTTTCTGGGTTTACAAAATTTGACCAGATGAGATCCAGTTATAATGTCAGTTTCAATGGAAAACTTTGCAGTTGCTTACGTAATTAAAATAAATGGAAAATTGAAATATTTATAACTTTGATTACATTATTGGAAGCATGTCTGCAGCAAAACATAGGAATAAATAACTTTTGCTTTTTGGAAGATTTTGAATGAATTTGATATAACTAATGAAAAAATTGGTTAATTTTATTGAAAATGTTTGGTAAATTAATTGAAAATAGTAAAATGATATATACAAACATTATTAATTAGTTAGTTATAGTTAGTTGAATAATGAGTGAGAATTATTAAAAGATAAATTGTAATAAATTTCAATTAGTAACTGAAAAAAGAGTCTTTAAAAAAAGTTATCTCAAATAACTTATTTAATAAAAGGGGTAACTACCAGCGATTTCAGCTTTTATTTTGCTGAAATACTTTACCAAACACACTATTTATAAATTATAAGGGGAAGAGTTTGGTACTCTCTCAAAATCACCACAAGACATTCACTTTTTCATCATCCTGACAACAAAGTGCCTGCTATTTAAATTGTGTTAACAAAATAACAATACAAAAACAATCCAATAAAAGAGGGAAGGGAACAAGCTTACTTCACTCCACAATAATAGTCTATACATGACTCGGACCAACCATCTGGTTTTACTTTTGAATATTAAACATGTAATGTAATATGAAGGTTTGGATGTCTCTTTCTTTTCAATTTTAAATATGCCAATCTAACATCATGTTCTCACCTAGGATCCCAAATACCGTATTTTCAAAAGCCAATAATAAATGAAGTATATGAATAGCCATAATTGAATCATAATCATCCTTCAAGGTTTCTACGGATGATTTCCACATCTTTGCCGCTAATTTGAAAAGCCTTCTTAAGTATTTCATCAGGAATTGAAGGCTTACTAGCAAATGTTGCAAGTGATGCTATTTGTGCACCTGGGTTCTGGCTATTAAGACCAGACAGTGCTATTGCTGGTTGCTTAGAGTCACGATTGTATAGGAAATGTATCAGGCCCCTTGGAAACACAAATGACTCACCGGGCTGTAAGTTTTGGGTAAAGACACGGTTAGATGTATCAATAAAGCCCACAAGAAGCAGGCCTTTGAGACAAGTGGTAACTTCTGAGGCCCGTGGGTGTGAGTGAGGTGGCACAATCCCATTAGCTGCTATATCAACCCGGACTAGTACAAGGCCCAATGTGTTAAGCCCAGGAAGATTAACAGTGTTGGTGGGGGTAACACTGAAGCCAAATTTGTTAGTGGTGTTGCCAGGCTTGGATAAAGCAGATGTGACAAAATGGGATGAGGTAGCTTCTTTTGGGTTAATGCAAGGCACCCCATTGATGAAAAATGAGTTTTTGTTATCTGCAATGCAGTAGTCTTGAATTGGGTCAGGGTCAGATCTGCATTGGCCCAAAAGAAGAGATATACTGAAAAATAATAGTGGAAAGGAGTGAAAATGGGTTCTCATTTTAGCTATCATCATAGAGGAAACAAGTCAAACAAGTGAAATATATATATATATATATATATCCTAGTTTGATTGATAGTATGGACTTTAGCAGCATAAGCCTATATATATACTACACACACATGTACAGATAGAGAGCAGGTGGTGGATGGTGATGTTAATTTAACTTTGACATGTGTTTTGTGGGGTGAGGTGATTGAGTAGCTTGAGAGCATAGGATGAGGGATAAACAAGGCAAGCTAAAGAAACTATGATCAAGTCAGAATAAGCCACACAAGGGGATGATGTCTACGTTCTATTCAACTGAAAAAGACTTGTCTTTTTTTTTGGGGAGGTGAAAAAAGGACTTTCCAACATTGGGCTTGGACCCATTTATGGACTGGCACCCTACCAGGAAACGCTGTCGTTTGAGGTGGGTGGGATGAATACGGCATCGTTTTTTGTTCTTATTATATTTTTTTAGTTCAGCCAATTTAATCATGGTCCACATGTGGCCCAAGTGATATGTATAATAAAAGTTTTTGAGACCCGTCACATGCAACCTTTCATACACCGTCGCAAATGTGCAGCTTTTCTTCATGTGGGCCTCACTTCCTTGCCTTGCATTTCATGGTTGATCTGATCTGATCTGATCTGATCTGATCTTAATCATCACCCTCTAGATGTTGTTATTGGGTCTTTATCCGTGAACCCTATATATCAATATTCGTTGGTATGATTAATGGGAAGAAAATTGTTAATTATAGTTATTACTTGTGATTCACCTTGTTTTATTATTCAATGCACGCCCACTTTGTTTAGTTGAAGCTCCTTAATTTGAGACAGCTAATCTTATTTATCCGAATAAATTATTTGCTAAAAATGGTGTCTTTTTGTTTTTTTTTTGTTTTTTCCTGGGACAGGGTTTTCTCTTCATAATTCTATCTATGCCCTTTTATTATTATTATGATCTCTAAAGTCTAAGTCTTTACTGCTTCATTCAACCTTGGCCCTCACTCTAAAGCAGTGGTACTCATTGCCATTAAAAGTTAGGTCATCTTTTAGGAATACAATATACATTTGTGATCTAGAAACCTGGACTAACTTTGCACTTTGATCTCATTCTTGCTTTTGTGGAACATTGGATTGGATTGCTTTGTCTTGATGATTGGTTTTTCATCTTAGGATTTTCCTCAAGTACCATAAGCAGACAAAGGATGTTGTTACTGTAGAAAGGTGAAGTGGAAATTGAAGTAAAGGAAAAGAGGGGTATTCTCTCACTTCACAATTCACATGCACTTGTCCCTGCCATTCCTTCACTCATCATTTGCTACAAATTATTTTAAGAGTCTTCTTTTTGTCCCATTGTGACCATTCTTACTACTGGTCTTTTCATGAGATCCCCAGGAATGATTATTCCCCAATTGCTTGTTTACAGGCCATACTGTGCATATCCTCTGTGGCTTTGGGGTGTAGCTGAGTGGTAATTTACTTCTGTGGGTGAATTTGTTGTAGGTGCAAGAATATTTGCAGATAAGGTAAACCCATTTGTCATTAATGTTGCTTCAGATTAAATATTAATTCTTTTCTATTACCATTATTGTTCCTTGCAAATCCGTCTTGCTGTCTTGTTGGATCATACCCCCAATTTATGATTGTTAAAATTATGTGCTTTTTGGTGTTGTTTGTGAGTTGTCCTTGTGTTGTTGTTTGCCTGCAATTATGCACACAGTTTTTTGTTTTTTTCTCTGCTTTTTAACCAGATGGGAGAGACTGCTGCTTCCAATCCTGCTTTGCAAGTGTCTGTTTCGTTTGGCAGATTTGAGAATGATTCATTGTCTTGGGAGAGGTGGTCGTCTTTTTCTCCAAATAAGTACTTGGAAGAAGTTGAGAAGTGTGCCACTCCTGGATCAGTAGCCCAGAAGAAAGCTTACTTTGAAGCCCATTACAAGAAGGTTGCTGCCCGGAAAGCTGAATTGCTGGCTCAAGAGAAGCAAACTGAGAAAGATTCTTTCAGATCAGAAGATCAAAATGGTATAGATCTGAGTGGTAACACTTGTGGGAATGATGCAGAATTTGATATATCCAACACTCAAGGTTCCATTGAAGTGGTTAAGCAAGAAATCAGCTCTGCTGATGAGATCAACAGGAGCCATGTGGATAACTTGAAGGAGGAAATTGCAGTTTCAAGAGATTACCAAAGTTCATCAGTTGAGTTAGAGAACAAGGAGCTGGAAAATATATCACATAGTTCCCTCCAGATAGATGAACCTGAAGCTGAAGAAGATGTGTGCATAAAACAAGAAGACAATCTTAACATTGAAGCTGAAGATGTGAAGGAAATTTCACACGTTGTGTATAAGGAAACAGAAAAGGCTTCAGAAGTTGAAGCAAAAGATGTAAATTTGGATAAGCCAAAGGAATCTAAGGTTTGCTTTAACTCTCATATCCATTGAATTCATTTTCATTGGAAAAAAGGACTAGTGAAGTCATAATATATATTGCTTAAAGGTTGAGTATTTGATTACCTTGTTTCTTATTTCTCACCATCTATTTTGGATAGGTTACCTCCGTGAATAGGGAAAGCAATGCAGCCAAGACTAAGAAGAAAACAATGCAACCTAAACCTAAGACATCTCAAATTTCCACACCAAGAAGTTCAAAGCCTACAACAACTCCGACCAGAACATTGGCATCTGCCCCTTCAACTAAAAAGGGAAATTCTCCATCTTTATCTAGGAGGCAAATTACTTCCGGTGGGGAGAACAAGAAAGTTGCCAACAAATCTTTGCACATGTCCCTGAGCTTGGGTCCAAGTAATCCTGATCCAGCTCCTCATACTACCATGAGGAAATCTTTAATTATGGAGAAAATGGGGGATAAGGACATAGTCAAACGAGCATTTAAGACATTCCAGAACAATTTCAACCAACCAAAAACTTCTGGTGAAGACAGATCTTTGGTAAAAAAGCAGGTAATTGGAAAATCTTTTATGGACAAAACTGTTGTTTATTGTTGATAAATTGGTCTTCTTTTTTTTTTTTACAATATAAATGGTCAATTTTTTTTACTGGGCAGGGGCAGGTTCCTTCAAGGGGGACCGTATCAAAGGTTCCAAGTCCAACATCTACAACTTTGCGGAAAGAAAATGGACGGTATAAACTTTTGAATCTGCATTCATTATGTGTTTTCATTTGCTCAAATAAGGTCTTTTTAATCTGATGATGTCATGTTTTTGTTCATAGTTTCTTTTGGTAGAATTCCAACCAAGGAAACTATAAATGAATAAATGAGGAACCATAGGAAGTTATTGTTATACAGTGATTAAAATATATCTATAACTTCTGATTTTGTCCAACAATATCTCTTCTGACTCTAATTGAAATTTACTTCATAAAACAGTGCTGTGAAAACCAACCTTGTTTCTTATGGAATTGAAACTGCCTGCTTGTTGATTTGATCAAATCTACCCCTTCTTGCCATTGTCTTTCTCATTTTTTTTGACTTAAGGTTGTTCAGTTATCCAATAATATTAACTATCAACTTACACCCAAATATTTTGTTTATTATTTAACCACATCTATTTGCAAACAGGATTTCTATTTTTATACCAATTATAGAAGGCTTCTAGATTTCCCTGTTGCAGTCCACAGGCTTTTTCCCCTTTATTGAATTGATGTAAAATGTTGATAATATAGAGAAAATATAGGTCAAATCCCTTTCCTTGACAAAATATCTGATAAGGTTTCTATGAAACAAATCTGATGAGAACCATTTTGATGAAAGTATATGGAATTCAATTTTCTGTATAATGACCCTCTCGAAGTTATTTTTGAATAGGCCAAATAAGGTTGAGAGTATAGATAAAAGAAGTGGAAATGCTGTACGAACTACTGTAGGCCCAAAAAGTGACATTAGAGCAGAGAAGGGGAAAGAGGTAGGACTATCTCTTGATGTTTGAAAGTACTGCTTTCTACTTTTCTACTGACTAAATTATGTTCTTTCACCTTTTTTTTCTTAATCAGTCTTCAAGAAAAATAGAGGAAAAATCTATTGCAAAAGGTGTAGAAAGAACGCGTCTTCAATCAAAATTGAAGGTAAAGGTAGTCTTCCATTTTCCACAAGGGAGGGGATCAAGTTACTCCAAGAATAACTCTTGGCAAAATAGAGATCAAGTTACTCCGCTTATAATTTTTTGTAGAATAGGAATTTAACAAATCTAATCGTTAAATAATATGATATTAACATGATAATCATACACAGTATTAGATAAATTGGACATTTACATGTATGTAATCTTATAGTAGACATTTACTTATATTTTAAAAAACATATTATACGTTAAATTGAAGTTCTTTGATGGAGTATCAAATATTTTTTAAATTTGATGAAACTGGAAAGTTTATCTACTTAAAGAGAACTTTCATTTCAACTAGTAGATTTGTTAAATTCCTATTTTACAGAAAGTTATTAAATGAAATAACTTTACCAAGAGTTGCTCGAGTAAATTGATCCCCACCCATTCCTCAATGTTTCTCTAGACATGACTGGCATTTCCTTTATTCCTGCCCATGCCTTCACTTTAGTGGGTCTGCACATATATTTATAGTGTAACAAAGATAACTGTTTGAAAGATAGCCGGCACAATGATACTTAATTTTATAGAATGTCTGATCTTGAGCTATAAGATGGGCATATTGGTATTTTTGTCTATATAATATGCATAACTAGCATGTCTGAACTCTGTATTCCTCAACCCAGGAGGAAAAAGAGGCAGATATGAAAAAGCTAAAACATAATATCAAGGCCACACCCCTACCAGCTTTTTACCGTGGTCAAACAGTATCAAAAAGTCGTCCAGAAAAGGTATGCATTATACTTCTGATCTGATACATGATTGCCATTTCCTATACTTAATGTTTATTTTCTTTTTCTTTTTTTTTTTTGGGGGGGGGGGTGGGGGGTTGTGTGGGGCTGTGGAGGGGGAGTAACAGCTGACTCCTTCCTTTCTTTTTGCTCAAGGCGATAAAGAAATCTGAAAAACACCTGTTACTGCTTGCATTCTAGAGATACAACTGCCTAAAAGTCTTAACTTACTTTTAATTGAAGTCAGCTAAAACTAGTGTTCCACAAGACCACAGGTCCACAACTTATAACTGGAGTTTGTGATTGTAGACAAGTTAGGGAGATTTATGGACCTGACTGTCGTGTTTTTTCACAGTAAAAAATAATTCTGTTTAGTGTTTTCTTCCAAATGAACATATAGGTTGGTGGTTCATACTAGAGGAGAGGTAATGATAAAAGTTCTTTTTTACAGTCTAACAGCATTTCTAGGATTACATTACCAGTAAGAATGTAGGATATCAATGTCCACTGATATATCTTGTCAGTCATTAACCTCTAGTATTTCCCATGAAGCAATCTAAATAATGTCCTCGGTTTCCTGAATCAACGCCTACAAAATCTAGCATTGTTTGCTTCTGGTTTATTTTCATAATCATTGACATTCCAGAATATGCTGCTCCATTCTATGGCCTTATTTGTTATGTTCCATTCAATGGGCTCTGAGGCATGATTTGTATACTACCTTGGAGAATTTTTGCAATGATGTTATATCAATTATTTATTTCCAGAATATGCTACGCTCTGAGTCTGAGGGCTCTAAACTACAGTGCTATATTAATTATTTATACACATAAATATGTCCCAGGAAAAGGGGGTGGTGGGGGGGGTGAAAGGATTAAAGTAAGCCTTGATATGAGCAGTATTTTCTCAATTTGTATAGCAGCTAACTATGTTCTGTTCCCATATCTAATCATTCTCTATTGCATTAACTGTTAGTGTCATGTCTACTCATGCAGGGTGGTGCTAAGACTGAGAACCCTCGATAACAGATAACCCCACAAGTGAAGGTAAAGAGAGGGGGGAAGAAAATAGAGGTTAAATACACAAGTGTGTCAGGCAGTGTAAGTTCAGGGGAAACGATAATGGAAACAATCCAACGCTGTGATATTCTCGTGTAGTAAGCAACAGTGGAGCAGTATTCTAGTTAAATAGGAGCTTATGAACATTGTGAGGAGTAGGAGGAAGGAGCATGCATCATTTACTGGTGTGATAAATCCCTTCCTCACACCCCTCCCGTTGTAATATGAGTTAGGAAATAATGTTGTATAATGTCTGTAATGTAAAAAATGCATATATTTCTTGTAATTGGTTGCACCACTTTTCTTAATTCTCTATCCATATGAGTGATTGAGATGGTTTCTAACTTGTTGTAGACCATATATCTCTAAGAAGCCAAGGTGATATAAACCCTGACCCTGTAGGTCTATTCTCACACATCTCCCCATTCACATGCACTGAATGATGCAAATTAAGTACAGTATCAAGCTTAATACCCTTCTTTATTCTCTGCAATAATCACTAACCAAATATAAGATCTACACCTTTTGCTTTTCTTTCTTTCTTTTTTTTCACATTTTGTAGTTATGCTAAGGAGAAACAAATCTGCACAATTGCCTTAATTTATGGGAATGCATGTATAAGTAGAAAGGTACAGTTGTCAGTAAAAATTAAAACCGCCCAACCTGTGTTATAAAAAGAAAACTTGGTTGGAAAAATCATTGTCTGTGGGAAGTCATTTTATGAGTGTTTTTTTGACGCAAACTGAGCTTTGATGTTAAGCTAGTAATGTCAAATTTACTGTGTTTTGTGCATACAAATCTGATTCCTTTGATTCACCCTGTCAACTCTTTTCTATTAGTCCATTCACTCCATAACCACTGCATAATAGGCCTG
Organism: Sesbania bispinosa; assembly: GCA_026901365.1. Taxonomy (NCBI): domain Eukaryota; kingdom Viridiplantae; phylum Streptophyta; class Magnoliopsida; order Fabales; family Fabaceae; genus Sesbania; species Sesbania bispinosa. The sequence continues at coordinate 165,585 of QLOH01000488.1, forward strand.
TTTCCTTTGTGAGCTATGCTAAGCTATTATGGCTTCTCTGATAACTGAAAAGCAAAAATTTTCCATTCATCCAACTTACAAATACAATAGAACATGAGAAGAAATGAAACAAATTTTGGTTGATGCCAAAAGAATATTCTAACATTTTTATACACGTGAGTTAAAAAATGCTCAAGAATAGTTCTCTACACAAAGTGACACATACATATAGACGATGAAATGTGGAAAAAATGATAACATCACAAGGATGTGTTTAGCTTTTTGAATTTGCCGGACATATCATTGCAAAAGCATACCCTGCTTTCATAGCATTTCAGAAACTCCAATGGTTAGCAGAACTAATGAATGCTTTTGGTTATCAGCCCTAGGCTGGATCCAGGCCACTCTCAACTCTTCAGCGCCACCATAGTTTGGGACCTGCCTCATCCATACTATGAATGAAGCAATGTTATCATATTAAGTTCTGACTTTTAGGACTTCAGCTCCTTATGTAAATGGTTCAGTCTGTTATGTTCCACCAGGTTTGAAACCTCAAAAGAACCTTGTGCTGGTGCCTCTGCTGACTATCACCCAGAATTTGCTTTAGGTATCTTCTTCTTTTGCATGTTACGAGCAATCTCTATGCAGGCTTGATCAACCATTCCCAGAAAATCCTTGACTATGACAAATAGATAAAGAGGGTGTTCTGCACTATCTTTGGAAGCTCCTTGATAGTAATCTGTTGTTCTCTTCACAAGCTGCATTACCCTTGTTTGCTCTTCCCTCACTGATTTCAATTCCTCCTCGGCAGTTTCAAGAAAACGGTTCATTTCTCTCACAAATTTTCCTCCTTTATCATTTCCACACTGGGAAATAAGTTGCCTAGTTTCAAATATCCTGGCTGAGAGTGCTGAGATTGAACCAATAAAATTGTTATAATCTGTAAGTGCTGCTTTCTTTACATTGGAAAACTCAGAACTGACCCCTCCTACAATTGGTAATCCTAGAGTTATATATTCCCTTTGTCTTTGTTCATTTAAAGCAGCAGAGTTCTGAGGATCTTCAATGCTGTTGTTGTTCCTACTGCTACTACGACTAAAACTGTGGTTGCGGTTAAGAACAGCACGTTTTCCTTCAGAACGAACTACTTCTTCAACCACAAAGTGAAGCAATGTGGTTTTTCCATCAATGCTCTTCACATCAGAGAGCTTCCTTAGAGATGCCAAGTTGAAAGCTTGAGCATTACCTCTATGAGTACCTGCATTCATGCGATTTCCAGCCTTAAGTACTGCTTCAAGAAGCTTCACAAACACTCCTTGGTTCCGAAGCTCCTTACACCCCACCTCAAGGGTCTGTAGAAACTCCTTGATTTCTAGAATCTCAGAGTCATAGGTCAACCTGAATAGCATGGCATGCAATCGTTTAAATGCTGAAGGAACAGCTTTGAGGATGTGATGCAAGAAAGATTCAGCTGCAGCAAGTTTTGATGGATCTCCTTTGTATTCAAGTATTTGGGATTGCTCTTCTTCTGTTGGTGCTATTCTGGCAAGCTTTTCAATGGTGTCTGTATTAAGGCCTTGACCATCAACAAGTGCTTCAATAATTTCTTTTCTTGAGACTGCCAGAGATTTCAAAACTATAGCAATGTTCTGTGATTTTCTGGGGTCAAGAAGGAAGGCATTTGTTGATGGAGCAGAGGCATCCTTGCTTGGACTCCCTGAGTCATTTCCTTTTGGTATATTATTACTGTTTGGTTTAGTGGCAACATACCCGAAGAGAGCTTCCATAAGATCATCATCAACCCTGAAATTTTAGATATCCTTAGTGAATGCTAAAATGGAGAATCAAAGTTTACATGTTAATTTTTGAAAATCTAGTGCATTAGGATTACCTGAAAGAACCATGGTCAATTTTGTCCCACACCATGGAGTGTTCAAGATTAGTATTCACCTTATCCCAATGCAATGGCTTCAGTTTTACTTCACCTGAAGAACTTTCTTGCTTGCTGGTGGAAACTGGTTTTTCAATAGGGATTGGTGGTGGTTTTGATGATGACTTAAAACCACCTACCTTTGGTGGAGGAGGAGGTGGTGCTGAACTCTTTTTAGAAGAGATTGGTGGAGGAGGTGGTGGTGGTGCAGGACTCTTTCTAGCAGGGATTGGTGGAGGAGGAGGTAGTGATGCTAAGCTCTTTCTATCTGGAATTGGTGGAGGTGGTGGTGGTGGTGGTGCTGGACTCCCTTTATTTGGGATTGGTGGAGGAGGAGCTGGAGGAGGTGTTGGTGCTTGACTCTTTCTATCAGGTATTGTTGGAAGGGGAGGTGGTGGTGCAGGAGTTGTCATTTTTTGAATTGATGAGAAAGAAGTGGAGGGTCTTTTTGGTGATGAAGGTAGAAGGGCTAGATTAAATGGTTTAGTAGGAGAGTCTTGTTTCTTAATACTCTTGCTAGAAATAGAAACAATGGGAGGAGGAGCAGGAGGTAGAATTCTCATAATTGTATATGACTCTTCTGGAAATATATCCAAGTGGGAAGTTGAAGATTTCCCTCTAAGCAGAGGAATTTCTTGAATGGACTCAGATTTTTTCCCTTGTTTTCCTTCATGTTCATCATCTTCTTTATTTTTGGGACTATGCAAGACCTCCTTTTGAAAACCCTTGTTTGAGTTTTTACCTTTACCTTCAAGTTTTCTCCAATAAACCACATCCAAACCATCCTCATCAACAATAAGTCCCTTGATGTTTCCATCCATTCTCTCAAACACACTAACCTGAGGCACAACAGGCCTTTGTGCAGCAGAAGCAGTGTTGGTCATCACCTTTCTCCTCCTTGTTCTTAAGCATCTTTGAACTAAAAGGAAAATCAAACCAGAAACAACTAGAGTACTTGCTGCTGTTGCAGCTACTGCTGTTACCACCTTATTGTTTGATGAAGAACTTGATGATGCTGCCACTGGTCCCGGCCCTGGTGATAGTGGTTGCTTTGGTGGTGGCTCAGGAGGTTGTGTTGGGGGAATTTCTGGTTCTGGAGTTTCAGGATAGAAAGTTTCAATGTTCTGAGGAGGAAAACTGATCTGGCAATGGCAGGTTGGTATTACAAAACTTTGTAAAACAACAAGGCTCAGAAGAAGCATCACCTTCAGACCCATGACAGAAGAGAAGCAAAGATTACAATTACAACAAAGCTTCTAAAACCAGATATTCTGACCATTGCAAGTTTCCTTTGTCTTGTGCTATTAGCTTTGGTCGCTGACAATTTCAATAGAAGTAAGCCTAGTTAAATATTGAGTAATGTGTGTATTAATTTCTAATTTCCTATGCAATGACCAACATGACCCTTATCCTTGGATTGAGTTTATTATGCAGTTTAGGGATGATTTAGAACTTTCATGCTAAGATTTGGTCATGCGTTGAAATTCACTAGTGGACATGCAACTGGGTTGAATAAAACTGCTATACTATGTCAAACCTATATATGTACTAACTAATATTGGTTTGAACTTTGAAGTGGTACTATAATGGTTCAAAAGGCTTTTTCAAATGCATTAAACTTGTCCTAAAGTTATCCAAATTTTGACTTAGCTTTTGTCTACAAAATATGATTATGAAAATCTAGCTACTCCTCTTAAACTAATATATTTTGAAAGCTTAAAATAGGAAGAATGGGAAGGGAACCAATTCCATTGTACAACTTTTGGCTGAAGGTTTTCGTTGACTTGATGGTCTTGCTGGGGCCAACCTCATGATTCAATATTTAGTATTGAAGAGAGTGGCTCACCGAATTAGCTTTCCATTTGCATTATTCAATGCCCTTAACAATATGGTTATGTAGTGGTTGGAATGTAAATATGCGGGGTATCCTTCATAGTATACTACTACCTATCCTATGTATGTACTGCGGGATATATGCATGTGCATGCTTTGTTTGAAAAAATATCCAATTCGCAATATTTGTTCTTTTCATTTAAGAGTTGCATAGAAATGTAGAGTACATACAGCTATACAAGTAGGGGTGGAAACAGGAGGTCAGGCCAGGCTTGGCAGACCTGACTCATAATTCTTAAGCCTGAGTCTGACCTGTTACCTGTTACAGGCCTTTTGTAAGGCCTGGCCTGGCCTGCGAAAAAGCCTGGTCTGGCCTGTAAGCCTATTTAGAAGTCTGTTTTATAACAAGACCTACCAACAGGCCTATAAGCCTATGCAGGCCAGCAGGCCTTTTAAGCAGGCTTTTTTATATAATTAATTTATTATATTCTATTTTTTTACTATATTATAAATTTTTTAATTATATTTATAGTTATTTATATAATTAATTTAATATATTATATATTATTATATTAAACAGGTCGGCCTGTTAAGCCTAATAGGCTTTTTCATAGGCCTGAAACCTGACATATTTAACTAAACAGGCCTTTTAAGAAGCCTTAGCCTGACCTTTTTAATAAACGAGTCAGGTCAGGCCCTAAACAGGCCAGGCCGCAGGCCCCTGATAGGCCGGCTGGCCTATTCCCACCCCTATATACAAGTATATAGTTAATGATTTCTTTTAATGATGTTTCACTACATGTATTTAATGATTATCACAAAAAAAACATGTATTTAATGATGTTATAATACATTATTTGGTACATAATATATACGCTATACTCTTATTTTTATTATTACAAAAAGTGAATTCAATTTTATAAGAGTTTAATATATATACACTTTCAGTGTAAAGAAGTTTTACACATATACTCAATGATGTGCCGTCATATCATTTATTGAATTTAATAACATGTGATGTGTCACATTCATTAAATGATGTGATGACACACCATTGGATGTCTGTGTAAAACTTCTTTACACTGACAATGTATATCAATTAAATCCATTTTTAATATATATATATATATTATTAATTTTTTTAATAATATATTTATATTATTTATATTAAAGTTCTACAATAGATTTTGCGCTCTATCCTAGAATTTCCGAGAGTGAAAACACCATGATCACGAGGATTACCCTCATGATTCATTAATTTGGTCATATTTATCAGTTTAATGTATTCCAAGGCCTTTCACGCTTGTTAGTTGCGTTTCATTTTCACTACCAAATGCTTTTGTTTAACGCACCCACTATATATTTATTTATTTTATTTGTCATTTTCTTATAACGAAATTTAATCTTTTCAAAAACAATTTATATTACATTTATTATACGTAAAATCATATAACCTAATATTTTCAAAATTGAATGGTGGATGTTTACTATATCTTCCAAGGTCTTTCGCCCTTGTCAGGTTTCGTTCCACAGGCTTTTTTTAACGCCCCACTTTTATAATTATTTATTTATTTTAATTTGTCCCTAATTTTTTGCTAACGACTAAAGTCTAACAATATTTACGAATAAAAATGTAAATATGTTTAAATATTTTATTTATAACCGGACCCAAATTCTCCATTTGATAACATAATACTATTAGGAAAAATAAATGAGTTTCAATGTTAGAACAAAAGTTATTTTGGAATTCTCAATTAATGTTAAAAAAATTATCATGATCATTTATTTTCATCCAAATCATAAATTTTAAGAATTCGCATCATTTGATTTTTTATTGAAGCGGGGCATTGATTTTAAAAAGGTAAAAATCATAAGTTTTAACAATTTGTATCATTTTACATGTAAATGAAGCAGGACATTGTTTTTAAAAAGCTAGCTTTATTTTAGATTATGAACCCAAACTTCCTAGAAAAGGAAAAAAAAAAAGTTTCCCTCAACTACACTTTTAGTTTATGCCTTTTAATATACTATGAATCGTTTATTTTTGTACAAATTGAACGAGTTAGTGAAATAGTTAGAGTTTGATATTTGGTATTAATTGATGTTGTCTCTTAATATGCATGTGTGAGAGAGAAATTAAATTAAATTTTAAAAATATTATTGAAAAAAATTGACACTAGTTCACTTTATAATAAATTTTATAACACGAAAAGCATTATGCTTTTTTTCTAAGCAAAAAGAATATAATTAAAGGGGTGCAAGGGATACTTCAACCCATAGTATAAATATATTTTTATTTTTTGTTTTATATTGTTTTTATGTATAGCTAATTAGATCTTAAAAAGTCATTTTAAAAATTTTAACACACCAGTTCAGTTTGTAATAAATTTTAAAATAAAAATTAGTTTTATGCTTAACTTTAATTTAATAAAGGATTTTTTTTATAAATATTGATTTATATATAAATTTTATGATATCAAAATAACGCAGACGTATTTAGAAATTGGTATGATGCACTTATGTATGATTTCTAATAAAAATATTAACATAAATCTATATATAAATCACAATCAAGTTACTTTTAAAAAATCACAATAAAGCTGTTAAAAAAAAAAGCACAATCAACCATATAAATTAACAAAAGAGTCTGAATAGATAAATGCATATATTTATATTTAATTATCATATCATATCTAGGCATGCAACGGGACGCACGGGTTTTGCTCTTTCCATCCCCATCTCGTAAAAATTGGAATGAGTTTGGGTTTAAAGAAAATGGGTATGAAATTATGAAACACAACCTCACGAGTCCCTCCGATTTGGGAAAACTCGCGATAATTTCACCTTCTCTAGTTTTTTTTTTTATAATTTAAATACATGTTTTAAAATAAGTCATATATATATATATCTTAATATATTTCAATTCAAATAATATATAAATATAAACATTGATATTCCTAAAAAATAAAAACTTTAGAATTATACTATACTTTAAGAAAAATTAAGTTTACCTTTATTATTTAATTATTAGTATAATAAAAATTATTTAATTATTATACCAGAGCGATTCAAGGGTATGGAGGGTGGGTTCTTGCACCCAAATCCGCCCCATCACCGTTTAATGTGGGACAGGTCAGGGTTGGGTTTTACTTAAGTCTGATCAAAGCGAGTTTTTCTCCATCAAAATCAGGACAGGGTGGGTCGGTACTCACGAGTTCAGGTTTGATTGTCATGTCTAATCATATCTAATAGGATAGTCCTAAGGCATTAGTTAAAAAAATTATATATAAAATTTTTTATTAGAAACTATACAATCTCACAAAAACTTTTTAAATTTAATTTTTTAATTAGTACCCTTATGTACTCATTAATATTTCTCTATCTAATATAATGTGTCAAAGGAACTCTACATTTAATCGCCATTATATCACACTGACAATGAAAACCTGAAATGGTGGAAGCTGAAAAACTTCCCTCGTTATCTATGCCTATGACCATAGCTTCGAGTTCAACCCTGAAAAAGCTTTAACTTGGTTTGTAAAGTGGTCAAAAAATTGTCTTGAAATGATGAATATTAAACTTTGGGATACGACCTAAAAGTTTGAACAAAACAATAAGTTCAGTTACACCTACCTAAATCTCCTGTAGAGTCAGAAAATGGATTTGGTAATTTAACACTCCGAAAACAAGTTCTTGTTGAATTGTGCAAGTTTGGTTCAGAATTCAAATGAAATTGGATTTCTATTCTATAATTGAAGAGGGAGCATGGCAGGGGATACTGATTGATTGGATTCTGAACGTTTGGAGATTGGTTGTACCAATTGTTCCCAGTTGGTCGGTGAGTGGTGTGACTCAGTTCATTAATTTCATGTACACATAAAACTTCTTCAAACTTGCGTCAATTTCGCCTTCTAATCCCTACCAATTAAGACACAATATTACCTTTCATACTTGAATTGAGGAAAATATTGTGAAACCTCAACTTTTAAGGGTAGATTTTGGCACCTTTTTTTTGTTCTTAACTTTCAAGTGTAGATCGCTCAAGGGCTCTGATATATTTAATTTTTAATAAAAAAATTAATAAGGACCGTTTGTTTAAATTTAAGAACAAAGTGATTTAGAATTATGTAAAAGGTTATTTAGTATGTAGCGATTTTATGAAAATAAAAATATATTTTTAATTTGATTATAATTATAAAAGCCACTTCTATTTTAAAAGGTAATTATTTTGTATACAACTTTGGAATAAGCAGAAATCTAGTTTTTATTTTCAAATTCTGACTTTAAAAAAAACCTTAAATAAATGAGTACAATTTTTCAAAAGGTTTTTTTAAGTGACTCTTTGTGAAAAGGAAAAAAAAAAAGTTAGAACAAACGGCCTCAATATGTTTTATTCAATTTCTAATATTTTGTTGGCATCGTAAAATACTAATTAGGTAGAAAATCCCAACAAAAACTATTGAGTAATGATGTATTTTGAATATTAATAAAAAATTTCAATTTAAATAGTAATACCTTAAGTCCTTAATTATTTTTTTAATCTAGAAATCATAAGTAACCGCAATCATACTCGAACTAAATAGGATATTTATGAATCGATTCATAAATATTATTCTTTATTAAATTATTTTGTGTATCAATATTATTTCAAATGCCAATCGTGAAACAAAAAATTCTCAATTTTTATTATTAATTATACCTAAAATAAAAAATAATAATACAATTGTATTTTTCTATGAATAAATTATGTTATTTTTAGGGGTCGTTCTACGGTGTTTCACTGCATGGGTGAAACATCGGTGTTCCACTTTTTTTCTTGTGTGTGACCTGTTATCACTTGTAAACTAATCAGCTGAGTTGGTTTTAAGTTTTACCCCATTAAAAAATGTTATTTGCTGGCACATCCCTATATAGTCAAGTAGCGTCTATGACCACTGATGATATCGTCAGAGCTTCCCATTTATTTGACAAATACATTTGCATTCTCAAGGTTCCTTCTCTCAGTTTTTTTTTATTTATGACTCTCGAGTCTTTCTGGGGTTTGATTTTTCAATTCATTGCATCTAGCCACTTGATATCACATTTTCTAGGATTTGTTTGTCTCGTCGATTAGAGTAAAAGTGCTAAAACCTTGGTTTTCATGACATTTTATGATTTTGTAAAATTGTTTGTTATTTTGTGTTTGAATGAAGAGTTGCAGAGAACGAACCTGGAATTGGAATCATACAAAGAGAATATAAAAGCTAGAGAATCAGGAGAAGATTAAGCTTAATACGCAGTTGCCCAACCTCATTGGCACTTGGTGGCAACATTGTTGAGGTCATTTATATACTGTCCCAATTGTTACCTGCACAAAACTCGTCCATGGTCATGCATAGATTTCTGAAATCATACTTTACTTACACCACTTTATTGATCTTCTTTGATGGTTTCTTATTATTAGCCCGGGGATCATGTTTTTGATTATTTGCTAAAGCAAGTAGTCATATCCCGCTTAAAATCCTTTCAATATAACATGGTACTGTTTTGAAATCATCCAACTTGGTAATTACAAAATTCTAGTTAAACATGTTGAATTTTGTAATCGTTTTACGGAATTCAAGTTACAAATTTAAAAATATTATTTTTTAGTGATCATTATGTCTTTAAATTAACAATTACAAGTAAGTTAATTTCATCTTTAAATTAATTACTACAATATTTTACATACATTTAACGTTGAATAAATAAATTTAATTTGAATAATCAGTTTTATATTAATAACTGAGATTAACTAAAATAAGTTAAGCAATCTTTTAGAAAAAAATACATGGGGATCAACTGGCAAAATTACTAAGTTATTATCAACAGGTTACAGGTAATAAATCTGGATCCTTGATTAAAATATTATTAAATCTAATGGTTAAAAAGGGTGTAATACCGGTGTTTCACCCATGAAATGAAACACCCTAGACAAAGCCTATTTTTATAATTAAATGTCTTAACTCTGTTTCAACCCGCACCTAATTAGAGCTGGCAAAACGGACTTGCCCGAATAACTCTTATTTTACAAGCCTGAATAACTCTCAGGCTTTTCAGTCCAGCCTAATAAAGTATGCTACCTAGAAAAAAAAAAGTTATGTAGCCCACAAAATCGGCAAAAAAAAAAAACCCGCATAAATGCAAGTCCTGGATACTTATTTTAGAAATTCGAATAATTCACGAATTTCTTAGCATAGCCTCATGAAAATCTGTTAGTCGGGCCGGATCAGATAGCCTGAATTATCTACTCATTTTTAATTCTAACTGAAACTGTTCCTCTCAATTCCAAATTAAGTCAAATATTTGTGTCATTTGATGAATTATACATGTATTCTAGAAGAATATTATTTGTTTGTTCACATCCTTTCTAAAACGGATTTTTTTTCTCTATAATGAGTTTTTTTTTTTTTCACTTTTTAGGTGTGAGACTAATTCTCATTTACTAAATTTTTTTCACTTTTTAGGTGTGAGACTAATTCTCATTTACTAAAATTATCCCTTCTCACAAGAACCTAACAATAAAAAGAAACCCTCAATCGTTGGAACAGTACCTGCACTTAAAGTTAATTATTATTTTTTTTGACGGATAATTATTATTAATTTGAAACACACTTTAAAAGTTAAAATTAGTTTTGAAAGTCTTGAATTTAGACTAAGGTTATCATTGAAATATATGAATAATATTTGTTCATGCAAAGTCTTTAATAAAATTATGTATTTCTACAAAAATCAATGAACTTATATAAATTCAAATTTTATTTAAATAGTATAAAATAAATGACAACCTTTTGTGTAGTTTTATCTCTAATATTACTCCACCATGAATATCTATTAGGCATGCAGAATAATTGGTGAATGCTGAGAACATATGATGGAATTTCTTTATTAGGAAATTGGGTCATGATGATTCCAGTTTTAGCCTCTAAATTTAGCCTAATTAGGCAACAAGAAATATATGTCATCCATAATGAACTTTTGTCTACAATGATAACAACAAACATCATAAGGCCCAGACCATGGTGACAGAATCAAACAAAACAAAGCAGATTTTACGTATCACAATTTTGCCTAACACGAGCGACATAATTGAAACCAAACTTCCCACAATGATAATTTAAAGGGCCCTGGATTGGATTATGGGGCCAGCCAGCGGATTCAATAATATCAGAAACTTTATCTACTTCTTTCTTCTATTATGCCCGGCAATTTGGGTTTCACGGACCCCCAATATGGTTAACTGCATAGGCCCAACCAAAGTACTAAAATGGATTGATTATAATAATTAACCTCATTCGACCAAAAACAAAATAATTAACCCCATACGTTCCTCATTACTATAAATTACCTTTTGTTTATCTACTTAAATTGCATTTACAAGATTAAATATATTTCTAATATAATTTTAATTTTCAATGCTCAACATATCCAAAGAGAAGCTATCAATGACGAGTTTGGTGTAAGCAAAAAAAAAAAATCCAACCACATCAATTTTATTATTTTAAGATGGGATTTAGGCAACGTTGGGGATCATCACGATCAATCTTCGACGTTGTCCTCCTGAGAACACTCAGGTCATTTTGAATATAGTTCCGCAAAAAAATAAAAATAGAATAAATTAAAGAGTTTTATGAGTTGAAATTAATTACTTAAGAAAAAATTAAATGAGAAAATAAAAATTAATTTCAACTCATGAAAAATTAAACGCATTTAATTTCTTTAATTCATTCTTTTTTTTCACTTAAAAATATTTTTGCAGTAGATTGATAATTATTAGATACATGTATCTTGACTTGGTACCTAAGTTTTGCTTCTGGTTATTATTTATGCAAAAGGAAAGGTGATTAAAACTAACAGGTGTCCATATGCGGTGTATGTGGTGCCACATTTAGTTCAGTAACTTTTTCTTAGCATGAATATTTGTTGTACAAATGTTGGAATTTTCACTGCAGTTTTGATTAGTACTGTTGCGTCTCTAACCACAAAAAATGAGCCGTATTGTTTGTCAATATTGTGTCAAAAAGGGAGGAGCAGTCTAAAAAAGAAAGGTAAGGGAAAAAGATGAAAAGAGGCAAATCTACTATCAACAACCAAATATTCTGGTTCCACTTCCACATGACACTGGCAATGTTTTCTGATATGGCAGAGGGTTTATTGCAGTGAAACCTCCTCCATTAGAGACAATTAGACAAGTACAGCAGTCCCAATGACCCCACAACACACCTTCCTACCCTCTTCCTTTAAACATGTCCAATTCACATCCCCATTCTTCATAGCAGGCAAGATCTTGCAAACCTATATTCCATCTGTTTCACATCATTTCCAGACCCAAATTCATTGTTCACTCTATTATTATTTTATTCCCTTTGATAAAAAAAGGGCATAATCTTTTTAATTCATCTTCACCTTTCCTTTTAAAAAAGGAAAAAGGAAAACAACACTAGTAACATAATACTATTTCAATAATAACTTTAACCCACCTCCATACAAAGAAACAAAATAAATTAGGCAGAGATAAGAAGAACAGGGCAATGCAATGCAACAAAAACCGTTACAAACAACGGGTAATTGCAATTGGAAGCCCAAAAGAGGAAAACAATAAATCTTAAAAGAAGATTCTGCTGCAGTGTCCACCAAAGAGAAGGAAAATGTGGATGACATCACAACATAGAGTCAATCGGTGCTGCTACTCATTTTAAGCCGTCTGATTGGAGAATCAAGCACGCTGGGTGAAGATGAAGGAGAGGATGACGGTGAAGAAACAGACGGTGATGATGAAATTGTTGATGAGGAAATGGACGGTGGTGATGATGACAGATCAGTGGTTTCTTGTAACTTTCTTTTGTTGTTGATCCCCACACCACCGCCACCACCTTTAACCTCCCTCGTTGTCATGTAATCCTTCAACCGTTTCACGTCAGATAATTTCACTGGCTTCACTATGAAATCCTCTGCACCTTCCTCCAAACATCTACATGTTTTCAAAAATTCCAAATCTTATCAATTTTCTAAAGTTCTAATATATGCTCATTAACTTGGTATTTATAATGTAGGAGCGTGACACTATTAATGTGATGATAATAATAATATTAATACCTGTCTATGCGCGGCAAAATGTTTTCAGAAGACATAATCACTACGGGAATTTCTCTGAAGGTAGACGATCCCTGCTTCAAATTTAAAAAATTCCAAATTTCAACCAGTTTTCACTAACATTATCAATAACATGGGAAAAATGAAAGGTTTAGGAATCCAATTTTTAACCTTGATTTTCTTGAGCAACTCATAACCAGTCATTCCAGGCATGCAATAGTCTGTGATAACTAGATCCACCTTCTAAACAATACAAAGCAGAAAATTAAGTTCTCATTCAGATAGAAAAATAAATAAATAAATAAATTCAGGAAAAAAAAATGAAATTCCATCTGACACATACAACAAAACCATCAGATTCAGTGGTCTTTCTCTGCTCATCCAGCCCCAAAAATTGCAGTGCTCTGATTCCACTATCCACAGCAGTAACTGCAATTTCCCCACACCAACCAAAAAAAAATCTTCAACCCCAAATAAAGAGTACCCATTTTTGTTTTTGTTAAAACTAAGCACACTCACCTTTACAAGCTGAAATTTTGAGTAACCGCTCAATGACCTTTCGATCAACGAGGCTATCATCGACGGCCAAGACATGAACCTCTTCAGAATCCTCCGGCAAGACATCAAAAGAAACGACACCGTCCATCTCCATCACTTAGCCAAAAAAAATTGAGGGAAAGCGAAGGAGAAAGAGAAGGAAGAGAGAAAGAGGATTCCTTAACGTGGGTGGCCAAACCTTAAATACGATGGTAATGCAATTGCAATGTAATGTAATGTGACATCTTATGTTGCTTTGCTTCTCCTTTATCCATCTGGCACCGCTCTCTTTCTCTCTCCAACATAGCATAATAAAGTCTCTTGCAAAAATCAAATCTTTCTCTCACTAACAAATCTGAAAATCTATTTTTTTATATTTTTTTTAATTTATTTTTGGAAGATGGTGTTGGAGATAGCGCTGAGATTCTGAAATGAATCCACTTTGGTGTGTGATCTCAAAGACTTTTTTTCTGATCCCTACGCTACGCTACTAAGTAAAGTACTAATGACGCACCCACAAACACGATATCTCGCGGGTTATTCACGAGATTTTGGTCAATCTTGGGAATTTGTGTATGATGTCTCACATTGATTGGTGGGTAGGGTGGGCAGGGTTGACCGGAGGTCAATGCTGAACCGCACCGCGCCGTCAAATCCATGAACCGGTGGCATAAAAGAGAACCGCTTTTTTACGACGTCGTTTTCCACTATTCCCTGTTTGGTAATTCGTCAAAAGTGAGAGCTGTAACGAGATTGTGTTTGTCGTATCTGTTTTTTATGGGATTGTAATAAGATTATTATGGGAGTAGAGTATCTATGCTAATCTTTTTGGAAACGGTGTCGTACACGTGCTTCTTTTTTTTAACCTCAATTTGTGTTGATTTTTATGCTGATGTTGATGTGTTTTTTGTGGTGAAGATTGCTAATGTAGAAGATATTCTGATGATGGAAATTATTAAGGATATGTGATTTCCTTGGGATTTTGCATTGTATTTTTGTTACAGGTTTTCCAATTTTAATTTTAAACTTATGTTTATTTAGGTCATATTTTAAAGAGATTTCTTATACGGAGAATAATGGGTAGAGATTGGTCAAGACTTGAAACAGTGCCAGCTCAAATAAAAAATAAAAAGAAGAAATCAAATATATTTTGTCCTTGTCAATATTGTATCTCTTATTGAAAATCGTAACATGTAAAGATCAGGGGCTAGTACGGTCGGAGGACATGGAATGATTTCAATTTTCATAAAGTCGGGAAGAATATATATATAAAAAAAAGATTAAGATGACGCAAACCCCGAGTTTGCTAAATTAACTCAATTAATCCCAACTTGCATGTGTGAACAATTTAGTGATATAGTATATGGGAAATCAATCTGGCTTAAGGTTTACATAAGCCACGTTTTGAATTTTTATAGGAAACATGGCAATAGGAGTAGAAATATTGGATTTGATTAGATGTAGCACACGATTGTTAATGAAAAAAAAATATAAGTGAGTATACTTTAATATATTCATAATTTATCACACATATATAATATTAAGTATTGATTTTCTTGTTAATAATTATAATATATTTTTTCGCTAAATTGGATAAATTTTAAACGAGACAAAGCTAAAAATATTTCGTGACAATGATATTGGAATCATAAATTGTAATTGTGTTGCAGGTATTCCCTTTAATTATATCTCTTATTATATGTTAGGAATTATACACATAAAAAATGGTTTTAATAGGATTTAGGATAAAAACATTGAAAATAAATCAATATTAAAATAATATAATATTTTATTTTTAGGGATAATTAATCCTAGTGAAATTTAATACAAAGACTAGTAGTGCAAAATGGGAGAGACTAGAGCTACTAGGAGTTTTCTATAACTAATGAAGTTAGTAAAAAGGGCTAATATGGTGTGGTGTGATGTGGGTTACAGCTTATAAGCTACCATATGTTAAACAAATCTGAATTTAATGTAAACATTAAAAATAATGTTCAAACCCTCTTACATGTGAGTTTTTTTCACAATTTTTTTATGGATTTTATAGGTTAAGGTCCTCATTTTTTATAAAATAAGATGTGTTGAAAAAAACCTGAATTCAATTTGAAAGTTGTAGGATTTTTTAAAAAACTAATACATTACAATATCTATTTCTTAATTTTTTTTTGGGATCGAAGAGAGTATTAAAAATTACAGTTAAAATATTCTTAATTTTTATTTATGTATCAACGGTAACATTGAACTTTTAACAATTTCTTCTTGAATGACTGATATTATTCTTCAATTTATTAAACTAACCTCTCAATTAAACATTGGTAGCACTTAAAAAGAAAATATTATATGACGTTGATTTAAAGGAAATCAAGATAAGAATTTTCCCCCCTTTTTTTCACTTAATTCTAAAAAAATTAAATTAAATAAAAATAATTTACTATATAATCCTTAAAATAAAATTAAAATGAAGATAAAAATAATATTTTTTAAATTTTATCACATCATTTTAAGAGTCAAATTTAAATAAAATCAAATCAAAGAAAATTCCTTTTTATTTTTGAACATTCTTATTTTTTATCATACACTTTTAAAAATTAAATTAAAATCAAATCAAATATTTTTTAATTTTAAATGTCACCTTATAATTTCTAAATAAAGAAAAATATTTAATATAAGAAATATATAAAAAATAATAAAAACTGAAAAAAATATTTTTTAAAAAAATATAAAAATAAATAATGAAATAGACATAAAAATATATTACAAAAATTATAAAATATTTGAGAAAATCAAATTAATAGTAGTTAATAAAATATTTTCTATAGAATCCATATAATTAATAAAGGATATAATAAATATATATTGATGTCAATCAATAATATGTCATCACATAATTTATTGAGTTTAAGAATGTATGAATATGATGTGTCATACTTATTAAATAATGTGATAATATTGAGTTTAATTAGTATGCACTAACAGTGTGAAAGAGTTTTACACTGACATTTAATCATGATTATTCATTTATATGACTTTTAAAATATTAATTAGTAAAGTCAACAAACTCACCATAAATCAAGGGTTGTGATTAACCGTCAGTGTAATTTTTTTTACACTGTCAGTGCACAATCCTTTTTCTCATAAATCATTGGATGACATTATTAGTGTATATTACTACCTCCGTTCCTATTTAACTGTCCACTTTCAAAGAAAAAATTTGTTCCTATTTAACTGTCCACTTACAAACCCAGTGCACTAATAATTACACTTTTCTCCATTTTACCCTTATGTTAATAAATGACCCACTATTGAAAACTAATGAGAACCAATAGTACTAAGAGAGATAAAAGGGTAAAATAGAAAGTTTAAAATTTATTTTCATGAAAACAAGAGTAATAATTGCATTCCTTAATATGTGTGTTTTTAGTCAAAGTGGACAATTAAATAGGAACGGAGGTGGTAATTAATCTTCGTAGTAAAAAGCAAAAAGCTAACGAGTGCCCTCAGGCATTGGTTCAGAAACCAAAAATAGAAAGTTTTAATTAGAGTGTGTAACATTTAATGTTATAGATGTAATTAATGTCGTAATTTCCAATAAAAACCTTATATATATATATATATAGCGAGAGAGAGAGGAGGGTTCAAATTACACCGGTTTAAGTTACATCAAGTATTACACCGCTAATAATTACAAATCGAATATGTTTTTTAATAATTCAACCGTTGAATTATGTTTACTCATATTATGATTATATGTGTCAATTTTCGTAAAATTTTGACATTAATAACTTGATAATCAAATGATTAGATTTTTCATATATTTCAAATGTATATATAACGTTAATCTTTAGACATCTCAATGACATATCAAATAATTTCAGATTAATGTAAAATTTTATATGTATGATCTATGTAATAGTAACTTTCAATCCAACGGTGGATTATTTAATATAACGATCCGTTAAAAAATTATTTAGCGGTGTAATACTTGGTGTAACTTACACCAATATAATTTAAACCTTCCTCTTTATTTATATATATATATATATATATATATATATATATATTCTTAACCGGTGCCCGCCCGGGACACTCGTCAGTGGGATTGTAATAAAAAAATCCAAAAAATTTGGTGATAGTGATCTTTGCTGACCCTTTAGACTATGATTATTTCCCTTTACCCTTACACCAAAAAATATATTGAAGTGAAGAGTGTGCATAAAAATCTTATTTTAATGAATTTTTAACGACGAGATTAACAACTACATCCAATGCAATTTTATTAACAAGGAGTAAATCCTCAATTTAATACTCAAAAGATTTAAAATTGGTTACATTAGTTTTTGAAAGATGAAAATTATATTTTTATTTTAAAAAAATAAAAAAATAATTCAATTTAATCATTTTTAGGGACTAAATTGACATTTTAAAAAATCTTTTAAAGATTAAAAAGGATAATTTTTCAACTTTTAGGAATTAACAAAAAATATAACTTTTTTATTTAAAAGACTAATACTAAAATGAGATTTTAGTATATTAACCAGGGTAGAAAGGCTCATCACTCACTCAATGTGTTGTTTGCTATGAAATTGGAAAGAGAGATTTAGAGTGTGTTTAGTAAAACTAGCTGAAAAGCTAGTTGAAAGCTTAAAGTTAGCTGAAAGTTGAAAATCTCGCTAAAAGTTTAAAGCTAGCTGAAAGCTGAAAAGCTATTGAATGTGTTTGGTAAAACTAGTTGAAAATGGTAAAATGACATTTAAGGACAACATTAATTATTAAATAATAATAAGTGGGGGTGGTTGAATGTTAAACTTGTAATTAATTTTCAGCTAGTTTTTTAAGAAAAGCTTATAGCTACCCAAAAAAACTATTTTCCCAAACACTGCTGAAATGGTTTCAGCTACTATTTTCAACTTTCACTTAGCTGAAATGGCAAGTCAAACACACTTAGTAGGGAGAGAGATGAGAGTGAGATCATAAAAAATGTGGGGGACCCGCGGAGAAAACAATCTCTAGTGTTAGTCGAAGAAACAAGGAGAGAGAGGTGGTCCAACATGAAGTTACCATTTTACCCTTATCTTTATAATAATCATTTTTTATTTATAAGGATAGTTTAGTCTTTTTATTATTTTTACAAATCTTTCCCATTTCTCCACAACCAAATATCTATAAAAAATAATTTCTCTACTATCTCTCTAATATTTTTATAATACCAAATAACATCTATTTCTCCTTACTTTTTCTACTATTTTTCTCTTATTTATCCCTCTCTTTCCCATTTCTCTGTTCCTATTTTCCTGAATAAACCTAACACAGCGTCAATCCTGGGGTAGTTCCGATAGCTCTAGACAAAATTAGACTCGTGATACCAAATAAGGAAATTCCAATTGTCTATTATTTTTTCATTTTTTAAACTTTTAATATAAATGGTTTGAATATGGAAATTCAAAGCCTTGAGTTGAGATGGGATTCAGATTATATGCAGTCGAGGTTTGATGCAGTTGTGTGTAGTTTAGTGAATCTCCATCTTACAATTCATCTAACCATCCACATGTTGCCATATCACCCATTTTTATGACAAGAAACAATTGAAGCTAATATGAGGAATCCCGCAAACTGCTTCAATCAAATATTCACCACGCCAATACACTGTTATTTTCTTTTTTTATTTCATCACTCCTTTCAATTTTCATACCTTTTGTACCGTAAAAAAATTTCATACCCTTTAAAAATAATTTATTTTTGTTTTGAATGTTAGACACCCTTCCGTGAAAAAGAAAAACTGTTTTTATTTTTTTTGGAATTGGATCATGAATAAGATTATTTTGGTTTGGGAATTATTTTATGGAGTTTAGGCCCTTAGATTTATGCTCCAATGTATTTGCTTTTCCTTTCCTATGCATGTCAGTATTTAATTCACTGCAATTAAGTAGTTTTAAATTATGTGATTATCCATTACATTTATAGTGTGTTTGGCAAGTTTAATAAGCTAGTTATTAGCTTATTTGACTAGTTTATAAGCTAGTTTCACGAACACAAAAGTGTTTGGTAAAGTATCTCAAAGTAGCTTATGTTAGGAGTTTCTAGCTTATAAACTACAAGCTACTTCACCTAGCTTCTAGCTTCTAGCTTATTTAATTTTCTTCCATCACTATTTCTTATATTTTAATACATTTCCCTTATTATCATTAATTTCTTTTTTATCTATTATTACCTATTTCAATTTTTGTGACAAGAACCTTTTAATTTCTTTTTACCTATTATTACCTATATAATAAGTAATTTAAAGAATAATGAATTAATTAAATTATTATTTTATTTTCACTATTTTATGAAATTGTTTTTATATTATATTATACTATTTATTTTATCAATTTCACTATTTATTTTAATTTTTAATTAAATATTTTATCACTAAAAGGTTTAATAAGAATTTAATTATTATTTTTAAAATCTAAAATTATAGTTACATAATAATATAATTTTGTCTAGAAACACAAATAGAATTTATATAATAAAACTTATGTAATTTTATGTTTTTTTATGTCATTTTACATTTATCAAATAACTTATCAACTAGTTGTATCAAGTACTATTGAGAAGAAGTTAATATTTAAGAAAACCCAACACCTAACTAAAATGTGGAAAGCTTGGTGAAATTTTCCCCCTGACTTTCGCTTCATGTCTTGTTTGCATAATACTGGTAGGAAATGACTCTGTTGTAATTTGTAAATGTTTCATTGTCTTATACACAAAACTTGAGAACTTTGACTCTCATTACCGCTGGACTCACGTGGTTATGAGGAGAAAATAATAATTATTTTTATAATTTCATTTACTGCAACAAAGGAAGCCTTCAAAGAAAGGAATTGTAGGAAAAAAAATCACCTTTAAATAATACTCATTGAAAAAGAGAGGCCTTGAAATCAAGAATGTTGTGAGTCTCAGAGTGTTTCCTAAAACTAGCTGAAAAGCTCATTGTAAGCTGGAAAGTTATTGAATGTGTTTGGTAAAACTAGTTAAAATGGTAAAATGACATTTAAGGATAACATTAATTATTAAATAAGAAAAATGCTAGGAACACGCTCTTTTGAACACTCTCCCTAACACATTTCATGTGATTATTAAAATTCACATGGGTCTCACCACTTGGGAGTGGGACTCACAAATTTGGTGGGACCCATGTGAATTTTAACCAATCACATGGAGTGTGTTTGGAAGAGTGTTAAAAAAATGTGTGTTCCTAGCACTCCTCAATAAATAATTATATAATTATAAATGAAAGCGGTTGAGGGTTAAACTTATAATTAATCTGAAAATTGGAGTTTTTTTAAAAAAACTACCCAAGTAACTCTTTAAGAAAAGCTTCTACTTACCCAAAAAAATTATCTTCCCAAACACTGTTTAAATGATTTCAGCTATTATTTTCAACTTTCAATTAATTTAAATGACAAACCAAACACACTTTTAGTATAAGCAGCAGCAGTGTAGTGTAGTGAAACAGTGAAACTATCCACACTACTTGCGGGAAAGAAGCCTGAAAAAAATGCTACCCCTCTGCCTCATTTTGTTACACATTATTTCTTCTTTTAATAATGGGTGATGTGGCAGCATGTGGGTGGTTAGATGAATTATATGGTGGAGATTCACTAAACTGCACACAACTGCAGCAAACCTCAAATGCACGTAATCCGAATCTGTTGAGATGAGGGCAGTGACAGATCAAATCAGGGAAATATTTTCTCTGGAGTCGTTTTCGCAAGATTGATTTTACCATTGCTACAATAATATCTCGTACGCTTTGTTTGTTTTAATAGGAATAGGGAGGAGAGAGTTGCGGAAGAGAGAAATTAACCACCTTGTTTGATTTCTCAAGAGAGAGTTTGGAGTGAATTCTGAGTGGATCTTACAATTTTTTTTTTGTCTCCTCAATGGTGGAGAGATGGGGTAGTTTTATAAATTTATAATTTTACCCTTGTGTGTATTTATATGGTTTTTGAAAAATTTAAAGGGTAATTCTGTCTTTTTACCTTTTACACATCTCTCTCATTTCTCCACAATCAAACAATTATCATAATTAATTTTTCTTCTATCTCTCTTATTTCTCTAATATCAAACACCTCTATTTCTACTTAATTTCTCTACTATTTCTCTCTTCCTTATCTCTCTTTCATATTTCTCTCCTCCCTATTTTATTCTTTAAACCAAACAAGTGTAGTCAGATCCGAAGCACTGTTAAGGATCCACTATCTCGTAATCAGAAGCACTGTCACGAATCCATAATTCAATTCCAAGGCTAAACAAAACAAAACAAACACTGAACTGAACTACTGAAGTCTTGAGATTGCAATATGACATTTCAATCAATATTTTTAAATTTGAATTTATCAGATAATGAAAATACTACCTAAATAACGATTTACTACATTAATTTATTCCTAATTAAAAATTAAATAATAACAATTCGATCAGTCCTCCGCTAATTTTGCACTAACAACGAAGTGAACGAACAAATACTCCAGTATAACTAGTTCAGCAATTTTCTTAATCAAAGTATTAGATCCAGCTTTTGTTTTTAATCAATCATTCCAACGTTGAAGCGTGGAAAAAAATGGAGTTGGACTAGTCATTCGCTTTTCTCTTTCACTTTCACTTTCACTGTGTTTGATTCATCAGGTGTCCCATTGTCAGTGTCAATGTGACGTGGTCTTCCAACTTTTGTTGACTCTTTCTTTACATTCCGTCCGGTATTTATGGATTTCAGTTTTTCATTAATATATATTGTATAAAATTATAATTTTATGTTTTAAAAATAATTATATCAGAACTGATCATTATTTATATTTAACACTTATTGATTTTAATTTCATATTTTTATAACATGATATTATTGTTTTAATAAAAAACATTAGAGGATTTAAACCTTTTGTTTAATATAAATTTAAAAGAGATAAGAAAAAAATAAGAAGGAATATGTATGAAAGTAATTGTAATTTAATTATGTTAAAAATATTTGTAAATATATCAAATTATAATTAATTACACCAAAAATATCATCATATGCATTGTATATATATTTTTATCATATTTAATAACGAGAATTATTAAATCTTTTGATAATGTGATTCTTAACAATATAATATATAATTATTTATGATAAAATATAAGTTTTGATATTTATTAATCCACACATGAATAAGTATATTTGACATTATATCAAGGGCGAAGCCAGAAACTGAAATTAAGGGGGCCAAATTTTAATTTTTTTTCAATCAATCCTTCCATCCCTAAATGCAATTTATTATATATGTGTGTGTGAGTGATAAAAATTAAAAACTAAATAAAATATAATATAGCGAATTAAAATAAACACTCATAATTTATATATATATATATATTATAAGTAATTTCAAAATTCTATGTATTATTTATGATTCTCTTTTTACTATTTATTTTAATTATTTTACTATTGATTTTAATTTTTAACAAAATTGTTTATCATTAAATAAATTAATAAGAATTTAAAATTCATAAAAAAAAATATAAAATTACATATTATTACCTAATATTATATTATATTTTGTCGAGAAAACAAAAATAGTATTTATATAATAAAATTTATAAAAATATGTTATTTTACATAAAATAGATATTTAAATAATTCTGATTTAATAAGTTAGCTTATCAAATAATTTTATCAAATATAATCTATATCTCGTTTTAAGACTTATAATTTATTGTATCTACATATATGTGTGTATAATATAGTTTTTAACAACAACAAATATATATATATAGTATTTAAGTTAGAAAAAGAAGGGGGTTGAGGGGGCCATGCCCCCTTTGTCCCAGGGCAGCTCCGTCCTTGCATTATATATATATATATATATATATATATATATATATATATATATATTTAAAGTTTCTACCACTATTATGAGTATTGTGCTTATATATAATCATTGTAAATGTAAATGGTTTTAAACAATCAAATAATTTAAACAAAATAATTTCTTATAGTAAATTATATATGTACTTTTAAATATTTTAAGAATATTTGACATTATTAGTATTCTATATAGTTGAACTAACATGTGTTTGTTTATTATTGCTTTTGGTTTTTTATTTAAAAAAATTATTAAAGCATCAAAATCAAAGAAAAATATTTGTTTTTATTTTTGAAATGTCCATAAATATTTATAATGAATATATTTATAAGGAATTTAACAATTAATAGTTTTAATACATCTAAAAATGAAGTCTTACTTAATGAGTGATGGTAGAAGTATATAAAATTAATGAGACGAGTGGGAGTTGAAATCCAACATATGAGATCTTGTTTTATTTCATTCAACCAACTTAGGATTATCAATTAATTCTTATAAATATGAAATACTGCCACCACATTTATCCATCAAAACTAATGAAATGAAAACTTTTGAAAATTAAACTTGCACACGATCATCGTAACATCCCACTCTTTCATTATTTATAAATCTTACATAGGTCCTACCTTTATACATTGTCAATTTTTTTATTAAGCACCCCTTATTTCCATCCTAACACCCCATTTTTTACATTTATAAATATTAAATGGATCACACTAATACTATTATATATCACCAATTATTTATATTTTATAAATTTTTAATTTAAAATATTTTAATTAAAAAAGACCATCAATCTGCAGGCAAAGCTGCTGCACGCCTTGCTTGAAGCCGCGGTGCTGTGCTGGTGCCTAAGGTATAGATTTTACATGAATTAAGTTAAAAAGATTTCAGTAACTCGATGAGACGAAAGGACAATGACACACGAATTATTTGAAATCATTGTCGCCCATTACAGTTTAATTTTCATAATTTAGTGCAATAATGTGGCACATATAATGGATTTTTCATAACTTAGTGCAAAGAATGTGACATACTTAATACAATAGTAAAGTTGAGGACGTGACAATTAAAATTGATAATCCACTGAGCAATTAATAGATCAATTGTCAAAAACATTGAATTTTATATAAGTATATGATAATTTTTATATATATTTAATGTAATGATATAAGTGAATTTTACATAGGTAAAAAATAGATATTGATATAGATAATTAACAAGAACAAAACTCATGAATTTATCTGTCATTTTCTAGCATGTGATTATAATTTTTTAATTATCAAAGAAGGTGAACATACAATTGCAAAGAGATAAAATTATGATGAAATTAAATCTCTGGATTATATTGGTGAGTATAGTGGGATATCACAGGCCATATGTAAACAATCTCAACTGCCATCTAACTTCACACTGAAATTATAATAGAAATAGTATAGACTATAGACACTAGCTGAATGCACTGAACCAAGACCTCTCCTATGGTAGACATTGGAAACACATACAATTAGTGCAAGCATAACTGTGTTTTCTTTGTACCCTCCAAATCCTAGCTACTTGGTTGACCTTCCTGCACAAGATTTATATTTATTGCATACACGAGACACATATAATAACATTAATTTATGTATTGCGATCAAAACCTAATTATTTAGGTCCACTCTGATATATTGGTCAAATGGAATCTCACACCCCACAAAAAATTATGGCCCCCTCTTATTCCATTTCCATCCATCCATACTTGTGGGCCTGTGACTGTTCACCACACATTTGAATAGATCAAGTTCATCTAATTTTAATTTGTCTTTTGGGAACTTAATTTAATTTGTGAGAGAGGGTTGTTGGTGAAGGCTGAGGCTGGGGTTAATTGGCTAATAAGTTTTGAGTTTGGATTAGCTGTAGCTGATCAACAAATCCGAACCGTCTAATGGAGATTGGACAATTCAGAGGTCAAGATGATTGATTGCACATTTCGGTCATCGGATGGTCTAGATTTACTGACTACAGTGACTGCAGGGAAAATCGACTGCAACGAATCCATTCCATAAGTTTCATACATATATAACTCATTTACATATTATATTTTTTTACTGTATATGGGATGAGATGCATTCTATGCCCGACCAACTGAACAAACTGTTTGGATTAGATCCGATCGATCATATAATTTGAGGTTCAAATATTCAATAGAATCATGGACTCTTACGGTATATAATAACAATTAACGCTACCTTTTGTAAAGGTTTAGGGGGGAAAGGAACCCACCGAATAGTTGGTATTTTATTTGATCACTCAAGATTTGGCATTTTTTTTTTCAATATTGAGTGTGATTTTGGGTATCTTTTTAATTTGCTTGTACTATAGCAATATCATATGAACTTTGGATCTCACTTTACCAAACAGGTAATCAATTAATCAAAGCATTTTTCTTGGAACGTCAAGCAGAACAAGAAAACAGAGAAGGAAAGGTGGAAGCATCCTTCATCTTTTCAAACACTAAAGAGATACGGGACACCGAAGGTGGAATTCAAGGATATGCTATAATATTATAGGAATACCAATGTTTAGTAGGATGATATATGTATTAAATATATAAATATTGGACCGCCTAAGTGACCTTTCAAAATGAAATGGTTAAAGTGTGTTCTGTTTCATGAAATGATATGATGGTGGTTGAAACAGAGCAGAAATATATAAATAAATATAAACATTTCTTTTTTCATTAGGGAGAAGGATTAAACCCTTTTCGGTAAAGGCGAGAAACTTTAAAATAAAAAATTGAAAGGTCAAGAAATGCTTGATTCATTTTGAAAATCGATTCAATATATTCAGGTCACACTTGTTAAATTAGTATTTATTTTTTTATTTTATATTTATAATGTGGCAATATCGTATTTAGCTCGGATGTTTTACAAAATTTTAAAAATTAAACATTACAATATTGACAATTAAAGATAGAATCGGATAGAGTATTTTTTAGTTTATATGGAAAGCAATTAGATTTGAATTAAGACTCATTATAAACTATCCAAACCCCAGGCTGATCCTGGTGGGTAAGCATGGCAACAGGGTGGGTCGGGGAGGGCTTTGCTCATCCGTCTCCGCCCCGTAAAATTCGGGGCGGGTTCGGGTTCAGGTTTTAAGAGAACGGGTATGAAATTATGAAACCCAATTCCATCCCGTTGGGTTCGGGAAAACCCGCAGAAATTTCCCCTTCCTTATTTTTTCATTTTTTTCTCTATTTTTTATAACTTAAATACATGTTTTACATAAGTCATATATATCTAATATATTCTAATTAAAATAATATGTAATATAGACATTGATAATCCTAACAAAAATAAGAAACTTATATTATATTTTAAGGAAAATATATAAGTTTACATTTATTATTTAACTATTAGTATAACTAAAATTATTTAATTAGTATATTGGGGCGGGTTCGTATTCAGGGGTGGGACGGGTTCTTGCACCCATACTCGCCCCTGCTCGCGTTAATGGCGGGGCGGGGCGGGGTCGGAGTCAGGGCCAGGTTTTACTTAAACTCGGTCAAGGTGGGTTTTCCCCGTTGAAGTCGGGG
Source organism: Sesbania bispinosa (assembly GCA_026901365.1). NCBI lineage: Eukaryota > Viridiplantae > Streptophyta > Magnoliopsida > Fabales > Fabaceae > Sesbania > Sesbania bispinosa. The sequence continues at coordinate 192,436 of QLOH01000488.1, forward strand.
CGGGGACGGATCGATACTGCGGGTTCAGATTTGATGGTCATGTCTACTGGTGGGTGACGATGAGAGAATATAAAAGAGCCCGCAAGAGAGAAAGACAACCAAACATGTGGATCAACCGGTAAAGACTTATTCCATGTGTATTAAATACTTGTAGGGAGAGTTTTGCAGCCCATAAATATTTTATCTGACTTGAAGTCTCGGATTCGACTGTCTTTCGTGGAGAATAGTCTTACACCAAATAAAGAGATAGAAAGAAAATAATCATATAAAATCTCCAATTTTCCATTAATTTCATATTTTTGAAATGTACATCTTTTTAGTTATAATGTGGCAATAAAAAATACGGTGTTTTATAGATGCTTTTCAATAAATTGTTAAAAAAAAAAAAAAAAAAAGTGATATATAAAGACAATCAAGAAAATAAAAAAGAGGATAAAAAATTTAGAATAAGAGAAAAGGAAAATAATTTAGAGATCTTTTTAATTTCATAATTTCAATATGAATACAATTGATTCATGGATTTTTGTGTAATAAATTATCGATAATTTTTATTGTTTTTCTTATTTTATTACCAATAATTGATTGATTCAAATAGTACATGTGTAATTACTTCTCAACAAATAATAAATTTAGACCAAACAAACAAGTAATATATTTTTTTCAAATCGAATTATCATGGAACAATAAACACATTGATTCATGGTTCATAGACCAAAATTGTAATTCAAGAGGTGATAATTAAGTATACAATTTAATATTATATATAATATTAAATAATAAACTAATATAAAAATATAAAATTAAATTGAGAGAAGTTAGTACAAAAGGATGTCTAAGATAAAAAAATAACAAGATATTAAATAATAATCACCTAACAAATACTATGTGAAGTAAAGTAAATAAAAGATAATCATTAAGTCTCTTTCGTACACATCCCACATCAATCTCTGAATGAAGCATCCAAACATAAAATGTGTATATAAAAATTAAGAGGATATATTCTATTATTTTTGTAAATCTCATACAAATTAAAACAGTGATCGATGGAATATCCAATTATATAATATTTGTCAAAGCTAAGTGCCTAAGTTGGTGCTATACTTGTAAGTCTAATATAGAATATTGAGTGAAATATTCAATCGTATAACATGTATAAAAGCTGAGATAGAGACAAACTATCTCATCCCTTTTTATACGCATGCCTTAATGATTGATATTAGCTAAGACATAATTTGACTTTAAAAATATTTTTGGTTCGGTTTAAATATTTTTTAAAAATAAACTTTTAACCGGTTCAAATAATTCACCACCGATTTTTTTTTTTAAATAAAATCAGTGAGTCATTGATCGATTCTTTGGCTATGATTCAGTGGGTTGATAGGACTAATAGATCTTTAACCAATTTATTAATTATCTACTGGAATCAGTCCGTTTGATTTTTTCAACCAAATAGTGAGAGGAAATGAGAAAAGGTTATATATAAGACAAAAGCGAAAAAAGTATTCTCAAGTCTCAATGTCTAATCACTTTTTTTTGGTCGAAATCGTCTAATCATTTAAAGAAAATCAACCAAAAACCCAACAAGGCCTACAAGTCTTTGATCCAAGTCCAGTTCACAGACAAAGCTCATTTTCACCCAATCTTGACCCATGGCCAATTCTAAATTGGGTTAGCCCAATTCAGATACCTCCTAACCTGGCTTAATCTAATCACTTATTTTTTTCTCCGTTGACAAAAAAAAATCACTTTTTTTCTTCGACAAAAAAAAGTCTAATCACTTTTTTTCTTGTTCTTTTTTTCTTCGAGCGAGCGGCCTTTTCTCCCCCTACCCATGGGAATGGGATTCCTTTCTCTCAGGGGCTTTTTTCTTCCATTTTATCTCTCATTTTAGATGGATTTTCTCTCTTTTTCGGTAAGAGAGGTTTTTTTATCCCCCTCCTCATTCATCACTATTGGTACAATCTCTCCTCCTCCGCTTTTTTCATCTTCCCATCTACCTTCAGTTATCTTTTTTCTTGATTTTGTTTGCTGCATTTTCTCTTTTTTTTTCTTTTATTGTTGTGTTCAACCATTATTTGGAGGTTTAGTTTGCATCTGAGACATCAGCCGGTTTTCCCGTTAGTTATGACAGAGCCATTTGAACTGAATAGAGAAACATAAACACAAAAGAAAGAAGCGAACTAGCAAAAACCTCCAACAATATGGATGACCAATTTAGGAGCTTTGATTATTTATCTTTAGTTATTTTGATGTTTTTAGTTGAACTGATTTATGAGCGAACATGCTTTATATTGTAAAGTCTATTTAATTAGCATTGCAATATCGTTCTGTTAATGTTGTAGATGTCGTATGGTTGCCCTTATTGAATTAATAAATTTTAATTTTTGACAAAAAAATAAATTCAAGAGGTTTAATCAAATGAGCGGGAATCTTATCACAATCCAATAATGAATAGGGTTAATATGATTTCAACAAACATTATAGAACTGCTCTTCTAGATTTCCTGTTTTATGTAACTGCCGCTAGATTGTTGATTGGGTTTTAATCTAATAAATTTTGACAATATAGATATCTTTCATTATTTCTTTTGAGTGGAACCATGACATTATGTATAGTGTGCATGTATTATAAATCATGGTGTATGACTTCCGATGTTATGTTATGTTATAAGAGAAGCAACATTTTGTTAACAGAGAACTAATCACATTGAAAATCCCTTTGAATCAATTAATTTGCTTATAAATATAATCTTTATTAGCAAAACTAGCTGATAAGCTAATTGATAGCTGATAAGCTAACTGCTAACTGCTAGCTGATAAGCTCCTAGCTTATAAGCTCCTAATTGATAAGCAAGCTTATTGAATTAGAAGTGTTTGGTAAAACTAGCTGATAAGTTAGTTGATAAATGTAAAATGACATAAAAGGACATATTATATAAGTTTTTTATATAAATTTTATTTGTGTTTTCTAGACAAAAATATATTATTATGTAATTATAATTTTAGATTTTTTAATAAGTAATTAAATTCTTATTAAATTTTTTAGTGATAAAAAATTTAATTAAAAGTGAAATTGATAAAATAAATAGTATAATATAAAAACAATTTAAAAAATAGTAAAAAGGAAATAAAAATTTAATTAATTCTTAATTTTTTAAATTATTATATATACATATCTAAACTATGAATTTTTATATTAATTTGTTATTTTAATAAATTAAAATTAATTTAGACATGATATATAATTAAGTGATAATGTTATATATAATAATATATCATAGATATTTATAATAATAACATTTAAAAAATTAAGAAACAGAGATTTACAAAGGTATATATAAAAATAACATTTACAAAGCTACTAATTGTCTATTAGATTATATATACCTTGCAGGCCTGCACCTATCTCAATTTTTATGCCTTGTATATTTTTTTTGTTTACGAACATGCCTTGCATTTTAATTTTGAAAGTCTGAAATAATATATATTCAAATCAATTTTGGAGCCTAGTGTAGATTTTGTTTTCACAACTGCTTGCTGATAGGCTCATATTTGCGAGTTTAATTTCTGTTTTTTTTTTTCTATTTTGCTTGTCTCTTTTTGTTCTATTGCTAGAAAAAAAAACTCTATTAAGAGAAGAATAGAATTCATATTTTGTAAAAAAAATGCAAATGGTTAAAAATAAGAGAAAGAGCGGGAGGAAGAAGACGAGGAAGAAGAAAGATTTTTGTCTTATAAGATTAAAAATAGATAATGATATATAAAAAGAAATGAAGGATAATAAGAGAGATATATTAAAATATAAGGGATAGTGATGGAAGAAAATTAAATAAGCTACAAGCTATAAGCTCCTAAAATAAGCTACTTTGAGTTACGTTACCAAACATTTTTGTGTTGGTCAAACTAACTTATAAGCTAGTCAAATAAGCTAGTAACTAGCTTATTGGCCTTGCCAAACACACTCATAAATGCTCTTCTAGATTTCTTGTTTTATGTAACTGCCGCTAGATTGTTGATTGGGTTTTAATCTAATAAATTTTGACAATATAGATATGTTTCATTATTTCTTGAGTGGAACCATGACATTATGTAGTGTGCATGTATTATAAATCATGGTGTATGACTTTCGATGTGAGTGTGTTTGGCAAGGTCAATAAGCTAGCTACTAGCTTATTTGACTAGCTTATAAGCTAGTTTGACCAACACAAAAGTGTTTGGTAAGGTACATCAAAGTAGCTTATTTTAGGAGCTTCTAGCTTATAAGCTACAAGCTAGTTCACCTAGCTTCTAGCTTGTAGCTTATTTAATTTTCTTCTATCACTACCCCTTATATTTTAATACATTTCCCTTATTATTCTTAATTTCTTTTTACCTATTATTATATATTTTCAATTTTAGTGACAAAAACCTTCCAATCTATTTTTACCTATTATTACATATATAATTAGTAATTTAAAAAATTACGAATTAAATAAATTGTTATTTTCTTTTCACTATTTTATGAAATTATTTTTATATTATACTATTTATTTTATTAATTTCATTATTTATTTTAATTTTTAATTAAATATTTTATCACTAAAAAGGTTTAATGAGAATTTAATTATTTTTTTAAATATAAAATTATAATTACTTAATAATATATATTTTTTTCTAAAAAACACAAATAGAATTTATATAATAAAATTTATGTAGTTATGCCCTTTTATGTCATTTTACATTTACTAACTAGCTTATCAACTAATTTTACCAAACACTTATAATTCAATAAGTTGGCTTATCAACTACCAACTAGCTTATCAGTTAGTTTTGCCAAACACACCCTATGTTATGTTACGAGAGAAGCAACATTTTGTTGCTCTAAAAGGAGCGTGCATTTGGGCTTGGGCTACCTCAACAGAGAACTGATCACATTGAAAATCCCTTTGAATCAATTCATTTGCTTATAAATATAATCTATATCTATATTGGAATACCAGTTTTTTTTTCTTCACATTGCATTAGATGATTTTACTCTTATATTATATTTTAAAATTTTAATATTATTTCTATAAAAATAACTACTCGATGTTTTATTTTCTTTTCTCCCCCTAGTATTAATAAAAAGGAATTTTCCGTGTGCATGTAAATATGTTTTTAACTTTAATGAGAACTTAAAAAGCGTGAAACAAAGGCAGTTGAAAACTCAAATAAAATGTGAAAAAATGTTTTTTATTATAATGTAGGGCTCGAACATCTATTTTAAAAAGCCCAGATAACTTTTGGGTTTTTTATCACAACCCAATAAAACCCGCTACCCGCAAAAACCTGTAAAAAATCAGGCTACCCGTAAAAAGACCGCAAAAAGATGGGGATTGAGCACCTATTTTAGAAGTCCAAATAACTTCGAGGCTTTTTAGCTCATCCCGATAAAACTCGCTACCCGCATCGAATCAGGTCGGGTAGCCCAAACTTACAATTCTACTTTACAATAATATATCTTAACATAAAACACCTAACTCTCTTAGGTGACGACTTTGGTGGGTTAGCAATTTAGTGTACCATCAGTGATGCATAGAGTTAGGACCATTAGATTTATTAGTATAATAATGGATGGCTCAGATTTGTGACCGGTTACCTGGAGCTCTTTTAGTGAGTTGTAGGGTCCTAATAACAATTAATGTGTTCGTTTAGTCCCATGAGTTTGAAGAAATTTCAAACGCATTTTATAGTCAGGGCAGAGTGTTGGGTTTAGGGTACAAGCGGTGGAAGTGAGGGCTGAGCGGTGGGTGTAGGGCGTTGCAGACGGTGGTGATGCTGAGTTTTGTTGGGGAACCTTTGTTGCCGTTGATTGAAGAGAAGAAACTTCAGACGCATTTTATAGTCAGGGAAGAGTGTTGGGTTTAGGGCACGAGCGGTGGAAGTGATGGCCGAGCGGTGCGTCTATGGCGTTGCAGGCGGTGGTGGAGCTGAGTTTTGTTGGGGAACCTTGGTTTTTTGAAGGGTTTCACTTGCAGAGGGCATGGTAGGTTGAATGAGTTTCGATTTGTCTTATGGAATCGCAAATTTAATGGTGTGGAATCGCAAATCAGCGAAAGCGATGCATTATTAATCATAACCCTAAACCCAACAGATGAATTTCAGATCGCAAATGTGCCAGATGAATCAACGAGGGTGTATGGAATAAGCCCCAAATTCGCCTAACCCTAGTTGAAAGCTTCGCCTACGCGACAAACGAAACTTTGCTCCGGTTGAAAGCACCGTCTGATCGACTAACAGAGAGGGTGATAGGTTATCGTTTGCTCCGAACGATAAATCCGTTTGCATCTTACCGGAAAAAATGGCCGACGCGACTGAAGAGCTTGCGCAGGGAAGAAACAATTTTAGCGGCCGATGAGAGTGATTGGATGAAAAGTGGAAAATAGGGCGACAATGCGACATCAATGCAAATACGAAAAGTATTTTCTGCCTATATTTTATTTAATTTTTAATAATAAAAACCGGAACTTAACTCCCTAAAAACCGGTTAAAGGTTGTGCACCACGCGTGAGTCACAACTTGTGTAACCCACCGTAGTTGTCACCACTCTCTTATGACATTATCATGAATGTAACATTTTGGGAGTTTAGTTCCAACCACATGCTTTTATTTTGAAAAGCGTTTTTCCAATAATATATATATATATATTTTTAAACATTCGTTAATTTATCATCTATAACCTTATCTTAAAAAGAGACCTCAATGTTTTCTCCACTATTATCGAGGTTTCAAAGGACAAAAGTTAAATTTATGAATAATAGAGAACAAAATGCTACCTATACAATTTTTTTCCTAAGCAAAGGAAATATAATTAAAGGGAGTACAAATGGTACTCCAACCCATTACACAAAATGGAAATGTATCTGTAGAACCTAAAAAGAAACCTGTCTGAACCGTACAAGCCACCAATGCCCAAAGCATCCAATGAATTCAACACTGCCATAACCTATTTCATAAATCCCACCAAGACAACTATTACAATAAAGATATTAGAAATTTTGCAATACAAAAATATCACTAATCAAGACTATGCTAATACTGTGACCATGATTGCTTAGGCTTGAACTAGCCACGCCAAAACCAAGCCAAAGGTGGAAAAAAACATAGGCTTAATTCCAAGTTCTTGAAGCAATCCACACCGAGAAAGTACCACTCTGAAAACAAAAGCTAATATTAACAAAGTACATCCACCCAAATAAATCCCAAAGTTTCGGCCAGCATAACATAACAATCAAATGAGTGCTAACACCGCAGCAAAGCCAACGTACGCTTTGAAATAAATCATTCAATTCAGACAACATCACAACTAAACAGCAACAGAGAAATTTAAGCATTGCCATGGGTTCGATTGCCATGAATGAAAAGATATAAAAAAGACTTGTCATTTGCTCTAAGCCATTTCCAAGACCTGATGATAATAAGATCCAGGACAGCAGCAAGCTTAACTGTTTTATTTGAAAACAAAACCTCATTTTGTGCTAACCACAACGACCAAACGGTAACGAACCAGACTAAAGACCATTTTTTCCTATCTTGTACACAACCATTTGGTAACCCCACAATCTGTATAAAATTAGAGAGACAACAATTATGGAGTACAAAACAACATCTACACCACTCCAAACACATAGTCCAAACTCTGGACGCAAAAGCACACTCAAAAAACAAGTGCGATATATTTTCTACCCCTTTATCACACCAAACATAATCACCTGCAGTAGGATGTAATACTTTCCTCTTTATTAAATTTTCTTTTGTGGGAATTCAATTTAAAATAGTTTTCCAACCAAAGGCCGACACCTTCAAAGGCACAAACTTTGACCACAAAAAAATTTGCATTGGAAATTCTGCATGAATAGCCTCATTAACAATTACCGAATATGCTGCCTTAATTGAATAAACGCCGACAGGGTCAGCAATCCACCTCCATCTGTCAGGGTGATCTTCTTGCAATTTCACATTTTGTAGCTCCAATACTAACTGGTGGAACTGTTCACGTTCCCATTGGAAAAATTGCCTACGCCAACTCCAATTCCAAACCAAACCATTGACACGTCGTTCAACTATGTTAGCTAAAGACACATCCTTGTTAGCAATAAAAAACAGTCTAGGATACCGATCACGAAAAGATTCAACACCACACCACACATCCTTCCAAAATGAGGTATCACATCCATTGCCCACATCTTTTACACAACCACGTAAAAACCAATCAAAAGTAAAATTACTACCACTATCAATGGACCATAGGTCAGCCCACCAAGTAGAGCCCTTAGAACTCACCCTCCTCACATCTACACTCCTCTCACCATATATAGAATTAATCACCATATACCACAACCCCCTATACAAAATTTGTTTTCTACTCATATATAATTTTTGAATTCTTTCTTAAAAAATTTGGGATGACCTTTACATACAATGTCCTTTTCACATGATCACATGCTTTTTCATTTTGTGATATATGTCTTTTATGCTTTTATATAAAATCAAATCAATATTTATTTTACTAGGGTTGAACTAGTGTCAAAGATTTAGGATAATTTACATAAGATCATAGGTAAACTTTTACTGTCACCATATTACAAAAATATCAATGTTTTTTTTATTTAATGATTTATTTCGTCCAACCAGATTTTTGTTGCTCTTAATTTATTTAATTAATATTTAATTTTCTCAAATAAATATTAAATATAATGTGATATTTACAAAATATAATTAAGACATCTTATTTCAATTATATTGATTTATGGAATTCTTTAAAATTAAAAACTTTAAATGAATGTTAGTTTTGATATTTTAATTATCAGTGAGCTACTTTTCTGTTAATTGAAATAAACTTTTAAATTTTTTTGTAGGTTATATTAATTTTTACTTATGTGTTTACAAATACCTAAACAACACAAAAAAATACTACCTTCTTTGTATGATTTTTAATTTCAGTAAACCAAATCTCCATCAAAAGAAAATAGAAGTGAATGGGCCGTTGTAGGCCTAGAGGAATGGGCCGTTGTAGGCCTAGAGGATTGGGCCGGGCTACCTCGACGCACATCATAGTGTGGAGTGGAGTGGTCGGAGGGAAGAAGGGGATGGAGTGCGCGGCGAAGGGGATCAGAACACGGTGCAGCGCCGCCGCCGCAACGAGACTATGTGCTCGCTGCGAAGCCGTTGCTTACTGCTCCCTCTCTCACCAGGTTTGCTTCAATTGCTTTTTCATCAATCTTCAAATCCATGTTTTTTTCTTTCGGTATTACGTCAGTCTCAGTAGTTTGCGTTATACATTCACATAGCTTCGTTGCTTCGCGTTCTGTCCCTTAGATTGCACACTGGAGTCATCATAAACACGAGTGTGATAGATTACAAGAACAGATGAAAAGTGTCCATGTCCTCAATGATTATCCCTTCACTTTCTCTCGGGAAGCCACGTTTCAGGTGATCACTTATCTTCTTCCTAGTTAATTCGGCTACCAGAATAATACAGAGTGTTTTTTTTTTAAATTGAATTGATGTTCATGTAATTCCAACAGGTTTGTGCAAAGCAGGAAACTAGGTGTTCATTTTTGAGCAAGAGAGGCCTTCATCAATTGGGAATGTGGATGCATGAATGCCATTGCGGGACATCATCTGCTTCATTTGATTGTTTAGGGTTTCCTCTCATTTCCTTCATGTTCTGAAACTCATTAATCTAGTTTCTATTTATATGAGTGAAGAGTTCTAGTTTGAATTGAAGAATCAGCCAGTAATTAAGCCATACATACAATGACATTTATACAGTTTAAACCGTTTTAGTTAGTTTATTAGTTTAGAGCAATCTTCAGGTTTAGAAATTTGGCTTTGCAGGTTAAACAATGGCTGGGATCTCCCAAGTAGTTTGTGTCCATGTCGTGGTAACTTTATGCTTCAAGCTTCTTCATGTTTGATTTCCAGTTTCTCTTCTAGTCTTCGTTATTAGATTTACTGATTTAGAGTAAAATTCAAATATAAATGTTCAGGGCCTGACACTCCAGTGTCAGAGCAGTTGCATAGTTGGAGAGACTACTATAAGTGGAGGTGTATCCCGCTGGAGTCACCTGTTGCTTTGCTTCTTCACTGGGTATGATTGTGTAATTTTTTGTTTCATTTAGCTTCTACGTAGTTCCATATTCTTTCTATTCTCATTTCAACTGTGTTTATGAACGTTAAATTTGTTTTTTCATTTTGCTTGTATGCAACAGTGATGATGTGTGCAGTTGGCTCTTTTTAGTTTTTGCAGTTTAACTGCAGGGTAGGGGCGGGAGCTTATGTTTTCTCCCCTCAGACTTCACCATAATAAAAAGTGTACTTTCACCTTGCAAATTATAAGTTGGAATTAGGGGAATAAATTTGTTTTCCCATTAATTACTATGATAGAAACGAAAAGTAACTGCTACTAAATCTATTACTGCAGATAAAAATTATAAAATAGACATGATATAACGGTTATTTTTATGATGACTATTCTTTTTTTTTTTAAATGATATATTGTCTCTATTTCAGCCACTTACAATATATCATGCTGCTCAACTTGTTGGAGTTACAACCTTGAATCCTGAAGTCAATGATAAGTTGTATATACATTACCTTGGTAAATCATCACTTACAAGTTCTCTCTAAGCATTTTAATTTGAAATATGACATCTTTTTCATTAGTTCTGTACTTCTCTTTTATTCTATATGTTAGGAATGGGACCTGAATTGTGTAATCAGTCTGTAAAATATTTTAATCTTTTTATACATATATGGATGTATATTAATCTTTTTATTATGAATATATATGCTGCTTCTACGTTATTAGACATAAATGTGTTATTTATATGTCCACTAAAGTGGGAGTAATGATTTATCAATCAACCAACCTGAAAATCCTGGCTTTGGTAAGCCTTTTTTCTTTTATTTTTGTTAAAAATGAAATGAAGCTGTTAGGTTTGTCTTTGTCTTATAAATTTTTACATTTGAAATTCCTCAAGCTACTCAAGATTAGTTATGAAACTTTTTTTTCTCTCATCTTTATCTGACATTTCATTGATCATAAATAGGCCTGTTTACTTTTATAAGTTGCTTTGTTGAAGAAGGCTTACATATGTATTTTCATAATAAATAAGTTTGTTTTTTCTTGGCATATGACTCTGGCTTCATGAAATTTTATATGGAAGGACCTGAGCAAGAGCTGCTACAACTTCCTGTGTTTGGAGAATTACAGGCGCTCTTCCCTGGTGTACATATTCATATAGAACTTGTTGGACCTGCAATTCCTCCTCAAAGGTCTGACGCATTGCTCATAAGTCATTGAATTTCCTACCATCTGATACCAGACACTACTCAGTCTAAATATATGTCCTTCCTGCCTCCCAGTAAACAGGGATGGTGAGAAGATCAGCATTTCTAAGTATCCTTGTTGCAATGAAGATGGGTGTGATTGCAAACTAGCGAGTGAAAATATGATCTTAGGAACACAAATTGGTATCACTTCGGCATTGACATTGCAGCTTTGGCGAGGATTCTATCATGACCGATACAAAGATATTGTTAAGGTATCTCATTGCAACATCTAAAAAGAATCGAAATACAAATTCAAATGTTGAATTGTACTTATTCTTAGAGTATTGCTGTCATTTAACTTATTATTGCTAGAATTATTTTGTCTGTCTGATCTTCCAAAATCAACAATCTATCTTAAAATAATGTTCCACTTACAGGATTCCTCTCCCGACCTAGTGATTGCTCCAAATGGTGGCATTGCTGCCTATTCCAGTTGGTTACCAAGTATTGTATGCCTCCCACTTTGTGCTTCTCCTCTGTTTAGGAGTTAGTTATAGTTTTTATGATACCTTTTTATTTAAACACAGCAAGACATGCTCACAGCATTGTCTTCTTCATTTTCTTTGTTTGCTCAATCAAAATTCCAGGAGTTGATTAAAGAGATTGATGTGCCAGCTGTTTTTACTGATTATTGTGAGGAAGCTTGTCATCTTGCAGAAAGTTGCATTAAGACTCTAACTGGACGCCCTCTTCGATTGCCTGTAAGTTTTTTATTCCCTCTGTGCTGTGTTGTTTTGAGAAATGTAACTGTTTTGATCATTTTTTCTAGTCTTTCAATGATCCGTTGTGCAGGTTCAGTTGAATCCTTTCAGGCAGCCTATGGCCGTGGAAGACAGCGTGCTGTTGCTTCCCTGCTACTCAAATTGCTTTCTTTTTGGGATGTGAAGAGTAATGCTTTGAATTGCTTGGGCCACTATTTATGGGTATCCAGGGTTCTTACCCCCTGATAAAACCAAGAAAAAGGTTAGTTGATGGTTGATTTTCTCTTTTGAAAGAGGTAAGGGTGTTAGAAAGGAAGCTACTTGTGTCGAAAGCAAATAACTGCTTTTGTCACATGAAGATAAAATGGTAGATAAAGAACAATTACAAGCTTTAGGAGTATGTTGTACTGTACCAAAAGAAAATTTTTCCCCTGGTGCCGGGACAAGTCACAAGTACTGCAGCCGCTTCAATGATTGTAAACCTTTCACTAGTAATTCTCAAGCCTCAGATTTAGTAGCTTAATTGGTAGAATGATACTTCTACGTTGATGTCAAGGTCTTAGCTAGATGGTAAATTTGTCTTTTAAGTAAAATAAGATCCTGCTTCCTCTGCCTCTCTATATTGGTGACGGAAAACGATAAGAAATGCTAGAAATACACTATGGATTTTTTTTTTGTTTACTGTCAGAATTGATTTTGATAGATTTATAGAATTTGTGTTTGTTTGTTTTTTGAATGGTACAGAATCATTTCCACATAATTGATTTTAAATTATTTTCGTCCAATGTGCTTCATAAAGTGTGCATACTCATTTTCAACCATTGATTTCTAGAATCAATTCTACTTCATTATAAATCAAATAAACACTCAATGGTTGTAAATAATGATACATTATGTTAAAAGAAAGTGATTTAAAATTAATTCCATTGATTCTCATTGTTGTAAACTGATAATCAAACACACTCTGTATAACTCACTCTTTTAAACACCTATTTCATGATTGATTGAAATTCATGAGTTTATAAAATAAGAGCAACTTCTATCACATTTGTTGTGGGATCTATTTGATTTGATGTTACCCATTTGAATTTTAATCAATAATGAAGTGGGTTGAAAAAAATGTATTAATGTTATTGGTACTACTCTTGAGAACAAATTTTTCAAATATTTTACTGACACACTATATTTATTTATTGTCCAAAAGTGTAAATTTAGAATAAATATTTTCTCGTTAAGTTTCGTACACATTTATTCTCAGTATGATACTATTTTTCAGAATAAAGGAGTATTAGTTAAATGAACTATATCTTCAGAAAAAAATTCTTTGTTAAATGATAGTTTTATTTAAGAAAAAAATTAATAGTTGGTCTTAGCATTATTATGCAAAATTAAAAGTGAGTAATTATTGAATTAAGAGAAGAACTTAAGTAACTATGCTATAATATAATATTGTTTAGTAATGATCTATATTCAAAACCATAGTCATCTTGATTTGATAATTGATATTGTAAAAGTGTAAGATTAGAATGAATGTGTATCTAATACAGATAATGTAATTTTATGTAAATTATGTAGTAAATGTTGAAACAAAAGTATTTATAATAAAACATATATTTATTATCGAATAATAATGTATGTATGTTAATAAAATGCAATATTAAAATATTTATATATGGTAATTATTTTGTGTATTTGTGTTATAAACAAGTTTACTGACTATTTGAATCACGAAATTTTTTAAGTTTACCTGTACTACATACTTTTTTCAATATTAATATTAACACATAGTGTTTTATGGTTATTTACTTATTCTTCCTTTTTTATTATATTTTTTTTAGTATAAAATAGAAAGAAAATTAATTAAAAACAATTATTCTCTTTCACCCTTATATATTAAATTATGAGAGTTCTTATTCTTAAATATGCGACTCTAACTCATTAATGAAACTCTCACATTTAATTACTTTACAAAATACACTCAATGTGACCTCTTTTTATATTTTATAATTATAAATTTCATTTTTTAAATTTAAATTCAAATGATCAATTAACACTTAATGTTAATATATTAAATTCAAATTTAAACTACTTAACCTTTATAACTTCAAATTAAATACCTAATTCAAACTAATTATACCCTAATATTTATATATTAAACATCCAAATTAATTATCTCTTAATTTATACATTTAAATTGAGTTCATAATTTAAATTAATTACCATTTAGTATCTACATATTAAATTGAAATTATATAAACTAAAGAAAATGATAATTAATACAATAAAAAAATAAAAAATCTGAATATATATTAAATTTTACATTTATATATTAGATAAAAATTTATAACTATAAAAAATATTACATTTAATGTATGCGTCACGTCATTATCGAAATTTTCCTGCTGAAACACGTTGAAGTGGATGTGATATTCACTTGGAAGGGTTTCCTTTCCATCATCCCCTGCATGCCACGTATCTTTGATGAGTCCCCACCTACACCGCAACCGTCCAGAATAATTTCCCAACTACCACCACCACTCTCCCGTCTCCGTCGTCGTCTCCATCATTATTCATCTCATCAAATCCCTAATCCCCAAATCAAATGGACCAAATCCACTGAAATTCAAACTTCCATGTCTCCCTATCCTCTTCTCCTGCTCTGGATTCTTTCCCTATCCAGCTTCTGCCACTCTCTCAAGGTTCCCTTTAGAGTCAATGATGTCCTCCCCGTTCTTCCCCACGGGATATCGTGGCCCGTTCTCAACAATTTCCACAGCGCCGTCGATTTGCTCCCTTCTTTTGTTGGGTCGGTGACTCCCAATAACGGTTCAATTCAGTGGAAAGGTGCTTGCTTTTATGATAATGAAGCCACGCTTGAGTTCACCGCCGGCGATAGGGACGGTTCGGGTATGGGGGGTGCCATGCTCTATCTCAAGGTTTTGTTTTATTTTATTTTTAGTTATTTTCTTTGATCATCATGTGTTATGATTATAATTGATGATTGAACTTATCAGGTGAAGTGTCTGTGTTACTTACTTGTGTTGAACTGTTGTGTAAATAAATGGAAAAACAGTATCTTGTTTTCTTCTTATTTCATGGTGGACTCACTGACAGCATTATACATTTTGGATAGTAGTTGAGAATATATCAATTGAATCGCTAATTGTGTTTGAGATGAGTCCTTATTAGAGTTTAGTTGATACTTGATAGGGTGATAGTACTTACCAGGTATTGGATGCAACTGTTGGTTGGATTGGTTAATGACAAATTTTAACTGCGGTTTGAAACACTGTGTTTTTAATTTTTAAATATTGTTTTGAAATATATTTTGTAAATTTGTTTTGTAATGTATTTCATTTATTGCAAAAGAAATTTTTAGATTGAAAACTGAAAATGTTTTTAGACTGTTTTCATTTTCTGGTTTTTAAAGCTGATGATTTCCAAAATAGGTAATAGGAAAACTATCATCCAAACAGGTTTAGTTTTTGCTTTGCTGAAAAGATAGTTTTTGGCCTTTCACAGACAGCGGAAGCACACAGCTGGACCTGCATGGATCTGTATGTTTTTGCAACGCCATACAGGATTACATGGGACTACTACTTCTCTGCACGAGAACATACCTTGAAGATTGATTCATGGGAAGAGCCTGCAGAGTTGGAATATGTATTTCTTCTTTCTTTTTGTGGTTTTCTGTTCTGTTTGAATCTTTTTATTGTTGAATCTCAACCTATGTAATATTCTCACTAAATTGTACAGGTAAAGCAACATGGGGTTTCTGTGTTTCTCATGCCATCGGGGATGCTGGGTACGCTGCTTTCTCTAATTGATGTTTTGCCTCTGTTCTCTAACACTGCATGGGGTCAGAATGCCAACTTAGATTTCCTAAAGAAACACATGGGAGCTACATTTGAGAAATGCAGTCAGCCTTGGAGTGCAACTATTGATCCTGCAGATGTACATTCTGGAGATTTTTTAGCTGTGTCAAAGATCCGTGGTAGGTGGGGAGGTTTTGAGACACTAGAAAAGTGGGTAACTGGTTCATTTGCTGGTCATACAGCAGTTTGCTTGAAGGATGAAATGGGCAATTTATGGGTTGGTGAATCTGGGCATGAAAATGAAAAGGTATAAAATGTGGAAGATCTTACTGCATTTTGTGCA
The DNA here is from genome assembly GCA_026901365.1 of Sesbania bispinosa. NCBI lineage: Eukaryota > Viridiplantae > Streptophyta > Magnoliopsida > Fabales > Fabaceae > Sesbania > Sesbania bispinosa. The sequence continues at coordinate 208,649 of QLOH01000488.1, forward strand.
ACACAACATGCACACGCACACACACATTCATACATATTATAAAGTTTCTATCAAATTTGGTTCTCTAAAAATATTCATAACTTCATATCATCATCATTTAGGGCCTAGTAAATACTGAATTTTGCAATTGATACATAGTTGCAGAAGGCAGTGTCTGATCTCCACTCTCTTTTCATTTGTCATGTTAACATAAAATAGGGTGAAGAAATAATAGTCATAATTCCATGGCATGAATGGTGGGCATCGGCTCTTAAAGATAGTTCCAACCCACAGATAGCCTTACTTCCCCTGCATCCAGAGTTGCGTGCAAAATTCAACTCCACTGCAGCATGGGAGTATGCGCGGAGCATGTCTGGCAAGCCATATGGTTATCACAATATGATTTTCAGTTGGATTGACACAGTAACTGACAACTATCCTCCACCTCTTGATGCTCACTTGGTATTAATCTTTCCCTTATTTGTGTAGGAGTAACATAAAGTATGCAAATTGAACCAGCATTTGTGTGTAGAATGTTTACCAGGAGGGTATTGTATTATTTTACTAAGGGAGTAGGTGTCAGCTGATTGCTAAGAAGCAATTTTGAATCTTGATTTGATTAACATTCTAGGGAGGAAATAGTTAGTACTTATGGCTTTCAGAAAGCAATTTATTATTAAGAGACAAAGAATGGAAAGATGAGCATGGAATGGAAGGAATATTTGGATTTTAAAGATTTAAGTGATGTTATTCTTGCTGCTTTGGTGGTGATATATATAATTTTTTTTCTCTCTCTTTCTGTTTCAAGAAAAAGGTTTGTGTTTTCTTCCCTACATTTCTGTAATGCTGAACTTATTAGGGAATGAAGCAACTAATCTCTACCCTTCCTTTGCCCCTGTGGGTCTCAAATACAAAAGAAACATCTGTCATATTTTCTTTCTAATTAATATTGTAGGTTCTGGTTCCACAAGAGCAATGGAAGTCTGTTTCTGAGTGACATGTTTGTGCAGGTAATTTCTGTCATGTCTATGTGGACAAGATTGCAGCCAGCTTATGCTGCAAACATGTTAAATGAAGCGCTGAATAAGCGATTAGGGACCGAGGTATATCTCAATGTTGTCTTACAATATAAACATGTTTACATGCATATATTGTCCTTTGATTTCTTTTACTTTATGTAGAACAATTCTCAGTCAAAACAAGAACTGGACATCATATCATATGTACTTTGGCACTTAGTTTGCCAATGACCTTAAAGTGTTTCTGGTGCTATCTATGCTTCTTACATTGATGGCAAGACAAATTACAAAAGATTCAAGACAAAAATTCTACATGGCTTTTAGCCTTTTAATTCAGGATTTCCTTTTTATATTGCTTGTGAAATTGGTCTCAGAGGACTCCTCCATGAAAACCTTGACGTTTCAATATGGAAGTGGTTTGTCAAAAGGGAATTCTTTTTCAAGTTAAAGAGTTGTACATCAATGATATATACAACATTCTAGCTTTTATGGATAGATTTCTTTAATGTTCTTGTACTGCTCTTAATAAGCATCAAATTTTTAAATAGTTCCTTGTCACAAATTCTGTTGAATATATCAGGGCTTTAAATATGTTTATTAGGATTGCAGAGGGGCTCCATTGGCATGTTATGCTTTACCATGTACTGCTGATTATTGTACAGACAGTGTGATCTCATTTGTGTGTGCTTTCAGGGTTTAGATTTGCATGACATTCTAGTTGAGACTGAGAAGCGTGGGATAGCTTTTGATGAATTACTCACCATTCCAGAACAAGATGAATGGGTTTACAGTGATGGGAAGTCAACAACATGTGTTGCCTTTATTCTTTCAATGTATAAAGAGGCTGGAATTTTCGGTCCCATTTCCAGCTCCATTCAAGTAACTGAATTCACAGTAAGCCATGTTGTCTTAGTAATTGGATGAACCTCAGGTCATTATAATTGCTTTTTCTTATGTTTCTATGTTGTTATTTTCAGATTCGCGATGCATACATGCTTAGGATTTTTGAAGATAATCAAACACGCCTACCAAGATGGTGCAACAATGAGAAAGACCAGCTTCCATTCTGCCAGATTCTTGGTGAATATAAGATGGAATTGCCTGGCTATAATACCATGGATCCATATGCCAATATGAATGAGCGCTGTCCTTCTCTTCCTCCCACTTATGATAGACCCTCGCAATGTTAGATCCATCTCTTCTGCGCCATTTCTGTTTTATGATTTGCTTGTTATCTGTAACTTCAAGTCTTCTAGTAGTTTGCTATTGTGGAATTGTCTATATCAACCGCAGGAGAAAGTGCAGCATTGAACTTCACCTTTTCCTTTTTAAGTTCACTTGGAGCATTATACATAAGAATTTATGGTGTGATGTTGTAAACTTTCAATCGTCAATAGTAGGAGATAATTACTCATGTTTCGTGATGAACCCTAATATGTTATATTATCTCAATGTATCTGGAAACATGTCAGTCAAGGTCAAAAACATTATGGCTTGAACTTTTAGTTCTGAACTGGAGTTGGTGAAACTAGTGTGTTTGGTGTACACCGGATCCACGTTTGAAATGTGATTTTGATGAAACCAAACACATGCAATTATGTTAAGTCCATATTCTAACCTTAGTGTGACTAGCAAACCTTGCTTGGATGCAAGGTTGTCGAATATGAGTGTCTTTGTAAACTTGTGGAATACTTCTAAACTTCTAAGAATTTATCTGATACAAAAATAATATTTAAAAAACATATAATCTAGATATAATTTAATATCACATGCATCATAAATATTGAACTAATAAAGCAAATCAAAATAAGACATATAGCATACTTGTTAAAATCATATATAAATCCCTGCAACGCTCGATGGTCATGTGTTGCTGGTGTGTTTGGTTCACCATGAATCCACGTTTTAAATTTGTTCGGATTCACGTTTAAAACGTAAATACTTAGTCTCTTACCAGATTGCCACTAAATTTAATATCATATTGTTGGATTTTTTGTTTTGTTGGTTCCATTGCAGCCTTAATATGTTGCAGTATTCCTAGAAAGGCACATCGTTTTACTTCAGGATTATAGTAATTTCACACCTCCAAAAGTTCTTAGACGTGACTTGCAATTGTTACAACTCCAATGCTTTCATGCTTCCTGCTTCATTTCCATTGTTAATTTCCATTGACCTGCTACCTGATAGAAGTCCATAGGTTTTATGGGGGGTTTTTGTTAGAATTTTTTTAATAAGCAAATAGAAGTGTATTAAAGAGAGTAAACCCATTACAAGGGTTTTTTTTTTTTTTTTTTGTTAGAATTGATAAAATGCTTGTTGTACAGTAATTTCCGATGACCGTGTTATTGTGTAATATATGAAATAATTATTTTTTGAATTAACTTTTTATCATTAAAATATTTTTTATCTATTAAATTAACTTTTAAAATTATTTTTTCAATATAGTTTTTATATTATGTAATATATGAAATACTTATTAATATATATTAAAATTTCTATAAAGAAAATTTGTTATTATATATATTCAAATAAAGAAAAAAGAGTATATAACCACTTTTATATTTTATCTTTATAAATACTTTTATTTTTACTAACTAATCTTTAATTTCTGATCATTGTTACTTTCTGAATTTAAAAACATATTCACTTATGTTATCACTTTATAAGAGCTATCTTTCTCCCAATTTTCTCATGCCCAAAGGTTGGGGTCCAGTATATATGTTAGCTAGGAAAACATGTGAATAACTGTGCATTAATGTTGCTGCGCTAGGAATGTGCAAATACACTTATCTTTTATTTTTCTTAAATAGTCTTAATATTTTTAAAATTGCAGGTTAGCCATTTAAATTTTTCTATTTAATTTTTTAAGTTATATGAAAACTTTCTAAACCCTCGTCCAACAATAATTCATATCATTTGAAACAAAGCTTATACTCTCCTGCGTCTTTGCGATTGAAGGTCGTTGCTGGTAGCAGATACAAAGCGAAGGACAGAACATTTGCGGTATCGCATTGCAATTGAAGGCGATAGCTTTGAGATTGAAGGTGAAGGGCAGAACGGTTGCGGCATAGCTTTTGTTTCCCAGGTACCCATCTCCCCCTAACTTTGCGATAAAAAATGTTTCTGCCATAGCTGAATGTGAACCTCTTAATTGCGTTCTCTCATCTTTCACATTCTCATTTGATAATCAGTTTACAATTTTACTCCTATTTGATAAAAAAAAGTCTACTATTTTTGGCCCGCTGGGGATTTTATTTCCTGTTTTTTATCCGGCAACATAACTCGATGAATTTCAAATGTTTCATGCGCACTGTATTTGATTCGTCTAGTGTGTTTTCAAATTTCAGCCACCAAGTTCAAACCATATTCAGTCAAGTGAAACGAGTTTGACACAGACCCAATCCCAATTACAGAAGCAATTTTATAATAGATTAACTCTATATATGTCATTGGATTGGAGTACCTTATATTTCTTTTGATTGATTTGGGTTGCGAAAAATTTATTCAGGCTTTTTCTTAGCAGCTTAAACTTAAGTTGAGTGATTCTTTAACAGATCCTGAAATATGAATTGATTAATGGAGATATTAATTTGGAAATTATTATTTTACCCAATATGAAAACAATTAAAAGACTACCATTAGGTATGCACCATCATCAAGCCAATTATTCTCCTTGAGAGCTCCATGACCACTGGTTTCAATTGCCAAATGTGACTCCTCGCCAATAGAGTTCTGTCAGCAATGTTGCTTCCATAATCAAATATTTAACATATATAGTGAAAATAGGAAATTTAAAGGTTAAAAATTATAGAAAGAAACGTGATGAAAAATACATGGCAGAAGATAAGGACCCATTTGGTTTAAAAAAACACTTTCCGTTTCCATCTTCTACATTTACTCTTAATTACAAAAATGTCACATTGTTTTCAATTTGTTCACTGTTTTCAAGCATTTGTATAGGAAAGGTGAGAACAACTCAATTTTGTTTTCTCTATTTCATGTAAAAATATTTGAAAATAGGAAATAAAGTGAAGAGGTGGCATTCAAGCATTAGTTTATGACTTATTAGTCTTTATCAGTGTAAACAGATAAGCGAAATTTTAGAAAAATTCCCAAGTAAAGCTCCATTCTTTAAACTTATTATAAAATCTATTATGTCATGCATAATATTAAAAAAAGCCACCATCGATTATTTGTTTAGCTGGTTTCATTTATAATATTCCTTGCCCAAATCATGAACTTTAGTTCCACATGTCAGTAGTAGAAAATATCAAAATTGTAAACCATTCCCAATAGATATATTTCACAATAGATTCTCTATTCTTGACCAGTTTCAAATAGTGTCCCTATTCTAAATTTCTAATATAGGTTTGTAAATCATATACTTGTAACTTCTGTTTCACAGAAAAATCAATCACATGCATGATTATATTAACTACAACTGTCTTATAATAGAGCAACAAGGTCCAGCTCTATGTACCGAACTACCGATTCCTTTTTCTAAGATTTCTTGGCGAAACAAAATTCTAGGATTTCATGAGATGAGTCACAAACCAAAATAAAACCAAATTAAACTATTCATACATAAATCTGCACATCTATAGCTATTTCAGATAATGAAAGGCATATGCAGATATAAAATGATAATGCACTTCACAAGGTGTTGCACCATAACAAAAACACATAAATCTATATCTAAAAGTCAGTTTTTACAGGTGACTTCTCATTAAGACATATGATTATGTACAATTATCAAATGGAATAAAAGAGTTGCCAACACTTAGATTTCTCATTTTTCACCAAAAAAAAGCCAGTTATTTTGTCTGGTATATTAATACACAATTTTTTTTACTGAAATTTCAAGTGAAAATGCATTCTACAAAAATAGTATGCCATTGAGGAATAGTAACCATTGTTTATGCTGTTGTTTCAGCATTGTTTCACGGAGTTTAGGGGTGACAATAATTTGCCTGCGGTTGAAACTACAACCTATATTTTTCCCCCTCAAAATAGACTTATCGGTAATATCTTCTCTAAAGCTCTATTGATAAATAGTTTCATGAAAGTTTCGTTACCAAAAAAACTGACATACCGATACACCACTTCACCGTAAAAGAAACCTTTATTATCACACAAGATTTAATAGTCTTCATTACAATATCATTCATCACCATTGAACCATACGTACCAACCAAACTACAATTTGGTTATTAACTCATTATTAATTATTAGTGGTAGCGGCCTGAAAGATACTTCGTGGCTTACTGGGAGGAATGAGCAAAGTTGAGAAACTGATTATGCCGTGCTTCTTATATGCCTTTCATGGCTTTCATGGCTATAGCTGAAGTTTGTTAAATCTAAATGTTTTATCTTTAGGTGTTTAACTGATTATGCCGTGCTTCTTATATGCCTTTCATGGCTATAGGCTATAGCTGAAGTTTGTGCAGTTTTCTTGGATTACATGACCTGGATTCCACAACTTACTTTGTAGATTCCTGAGCTTATCATTTAAGTCCTTGGAAATATATCTACCAAGGTTATACTAACTTTAAGTCTTTGCTCTCCTGGAAGGTAGATAATGGTTGTCATGTAAACTTTTGGGAGGTTCATTGGTCTGGATGTTGCTCTCCTAGTTTGGCTTTCCCACGTCTTTTTCGTTGCTCTTCCTTATACAATTCTCCCATCCACAACCTCTAGTGTATAATTCCTTGGAATTTTCATTTTCTGTAACTTAAATGATAGAGATTCCTACGAGTTCTCCTTTGGGTCTTTTCTCTTTTTTATTTCAAGTCCAGATAAAAGGATTTGGTCTCTCAATCCTTTTGGATGTTTTGGTGCAAATTTTTCTTTCAATTCCTAACTCATGTAAGTCCAAAGCTCCGTCTATGGTGAAGTCCTTTATTTAGACAGCTATGCATAATAGAATTATACCAGTGACATGTTGCAAGTTCCTGCTTGATATGTGTCATTTGTGCTGCTAGCTCAGTCTGTTCTGCATCTATTTTTTATGCACTGTTCTGTAACTGTTTCTTTATGTAATTCATTGTCTGGCATCTTCGGAGAGTGTTGGGTGTGTCCTAAGTCCTTGAAGTCTTGAACCAGTGGAGAATGTTTGGGTGTGCCCTAGGTCCATGGAGCAATTTGATGGTCAGTTTTGCTGGTTTTGGTAGAAGTAAAAAAGCCAAAATTTTGTGGCATGCTAGGTGTTTGGCTTCTAGTTGGTGCAAGGCTTATGGTTTTTTAGAGGGGTTTCCTTACTGGTATGTTTAGGGACTGGGTAGTTTTGCCCCATCGATGGTTTTCAAATCTCTTTTAGTGGAATTTTCCTTTTTTTAGGTGGATCTCTTATCTTCCAATCTCTATAATCTTATTCCTTTATCACGGAATCAAGAATGTCTTCTTTTATCCCAAAAAAAATTGCGGTTACCCCCTCCTCCCTCAGTTGAAGTCATATTTGGAAATTTAAATGGCTTCTTTTCAACTATTCCTGTAGTAATCTAATTGTTTCAAAAGATTAATTGTGGAATGCTACCCTGCTATCATATCTGGTACAAGAGAATTAAATTTTATTGTGAAGTGTCTGTTTTATTAGCAAAGAATTGTTTTAAAAACCCAAAATGCTGAGTTACAGAAAATGGGAAGTTCCAAGAACATCATTTCTTCCTTGTTGCTTGTCTTTTCGGCATGCAGTTAATTTAGCATTCTCTTGATAGTTTTAAGCCTAACTCTTTTTCAGGAAGACATCATGAGGCTGAGATTATTATCTGCAGGAGTCTTGAAGAAAACTTGGAACTTGATACTGTGGCTTACAATACCTTTATCAAATCCATGCTTGAAGCAGGTTGATATCAAGCATCCTTCATGCATAGGAAAGATAAAATGAAGCAGCAAGCTTGCTAATACAGTTTGTTCTGTGTTGTAGGCAAATTTAATTTTGCATCTAGTATTTTTGAGTGCATGTGTTCCTCTGGTGTTGCTCCATCAATTCAAACACATAACACGATGATAAGGTGATGGTTTTGATAAGCTGTCTTTCACTAATAGAAGTTTTCATATCTATCCGTTTGGTTATTATCTTTCAAATCAATCGTTAAACCGCTGATGCAGTGTCTATGGACAAGATAAAAAGTTGGACAGAGCTGTGGAGATGTTCAACAAAGCTCGCTCATTGGATGTCCCTTTGGATGAGAAAGCATACATGAATTTGATTGGTTATTATGGGAAAGCTGGTACTTACCTTAACTAAGATGGAATTTTGATAATTATGGATGCAATCTTGTATTTGAGAGTTCCATTGTACCTGGATTTCATGTGCATAATTTTTCTTCATATCTAATATGATTCATATACAATAAAGTGTGAACATAATAAGATTAGCACTTTTATTTGTAAAATCTGTATGATCATTGATGATTAGTTCATTTACTTTCTCATGATTGGTATTTTCTACAGTATTTCCATCAAACTGCTAATTATTTATTTTGTTGGTATGATGCAAGAAGCTTCAGAGTTGTTCAGTAAAATGCAGGAGGGGATAAAACCAGGAAAGGTAAAGTTGAAAAACTCTTAATGAGATCCTCAAGACTCGAGCAAGAGTATACTATATTATAGGCGTTGTCGAATTTATTTATTTAAAAGCTCAGGCTATACTACGTCTCAAAATATCTCCAGCAGTTGTCCCTTTTTCTCATGTTGGTAATCACTTTGATCAAGAAATTCATCTTTTTTTTTTTTTTTAAAAAAAATCCAATTTTAGGATCCATCATCGATGTATAAATATATCTGTGTTGCAATCAGGTACAATGAATGGTTATTTATTTGTAGTTCACTGGTTCTGTAATACTACATTTCCTGCACTGAACAGCAAGACATATTTTACATTTTATGCTCCTTATAGTTTGTAATTTTTGAAAAATGACTGTTCTAGTGCTAATTCTTTACCTTTGCTGGGGAATGCAGGTCAGCTATAATATTATGATCTATGTACTAGACCTGTGCCCTCGCACGGAAAGTTATTTATTCTAGTAAAAATATAATATTTATTAAAATTTAATTATTTTTAATAAATATGTAAAAAGTAAGAGGTGAAAAACATAGTTAGTATATCAATCAAACAATAATAGAAGAATGTAACCAAAAAATGATAATAGAAGAAAATTTTAAAAATGCTAGTTGTATGTCGTGTGTGATTTAACATATTAATAAAAAAATATAAAATAATAAATAAAAATATTAATTGATACTTTATATTTTTTAAATTATGCATAATTTATAAGGTATATATGTATCCCTATATGAGTAACCTGAAAGTGTTTACTTATTGAATTGTCAATGAAATAAAGTGAATATATTGAGATTATACCTTTTACAATCAACTCATGTAAAATAATGAAGTTAATGAGACTTGTTAAGTATGTATACAGGATAATATAGTAGTTATTGTTGGCAATTAGCGTGAAATAAGTAAACAATGAGCAACTTAACCAATACATATTTTTTTAAAATTATTTATAAATTACATTTGAAGTAGTGTCTTGTGCATATGTATGGTTTATTTTATTAATAACAAATATTTATTAATAGATTATATTTCCAAATATGGAAAAACTCAATAATAAGTGAATACAAAATATTATTTTTTTATATAAATCTTACTTCCAAAGAACATATGTGTTTATCTAATCAGACAGGCCGGTCGAACGGGTCAATAATCAATCAGGCCGACCGAACCGGTTATGTGTCCGATCCAAATAAATTCGATCCAAAGTTATTACAATTATGGTTGTAAAAATCAAATCTGACAGGCCGGTCGAACCGGAAAACCGATGAACCGGTTATGTGTCCGATTTAAATAAACCCCTGAAACCGGTCATGCAGAAAATCAATCAATAATAGATCATGCAGAAAACCGGTCAATAATCGGTCAACCAGGTAAAAAACCGGTGTTTGAAAACCGGTTTAACCGGTCTATTTTAAAAAAAAAAAAAATCAATTTTTAAAAAATTATTTTATGTTTTTATTTACTTTAAAATTCTTTTAAGATAAATAAAAACATATATTTGAGAGTTACTTGTCCAAAATTATTTTCTATGCTTTATATGTTAATTATTTTATATTTCAAAATTACTTGTCCAATATAGGATTTATTTTAATATTCGTAGAAAAATGAAAAAAAAAAATAAGAGAATGCAAAAATCAAGATAATACTTGACAAAATAAATAAATTTGTTATAAACTAATAAATTTAAAATCTGAATCTGTATATTTTTAATCTTAATTTAAATTTAAATACTTTTATATACTAAATCAAATAGAAAATTTGAGTGAAATTAATAATGCAGCAACATTTAGTGAAATCTATAAATGGAAAAAATTGAATTCTAAAAATAAAGCAATACCACAATTATTTTAAATTGAATTCGTTAATGATATATCTAAATATTTGTAGAATATATCTTATTCTTATAAATTTCAATTATCTTCATATTATAATTTATTATGTAAAACAATTTTGAAAAATCCAGCATTTTAGAAAAGTTTCGTAAAATATGTAAAGCCCCAAATTTACGTTAACATGACTTAATACAAAGAACTAAAATAATTCTTCTTGAAATCTATATACTAAATTAATTTTAATTAATGTTACTATTTACCTCTTGAAATTTGTATACTAAATTGATATATGATATCTAAATTTTAATAAACTTTTACGTGAAGATTTTTTCCCAATTTGTATTGTATATGTAAGAAATATTATGAGAAAATTCATAAAAAATCTCTTATCAATAAAGTCATTTATTTTCGCTAATTAAAAATTTTATATTTTTACCATTAAGAAAACGTAAGTTAAACATCTAAAATAAACACAACTTTATATTTTATTTTATTATTAATAATATTAATTAATAATATTAATAAAAAAAAATTTAAAAATTAATGCAATTTTGTGTATACTTATTTTGACATTATATATTTACTTTTACATAAAAATAAATGATATCTCGAAAATATTTTTATAATAACTAAAAATTAATGAGTTAAAAGCCTTATTTCATTGTTGAATTATAAAGAATTATTTATATTTAGTATATTGCATAAAAATTATTGATCGAAAATTTATAGATGAACTTTATCATTAAAATAAGTAATTAAAATAATAGGTCTACTAAACATATAGTATATGTAATTATGTCCAAAATTTCATATTAGTTCATATGATTTTTTATTGAATCTTTAATTTAGATAAGTTCCAATGCTAAATATAAAAATACATATACAATCCAAAGAAAGGATTAACCAATCAGGCTTACAAAACAAATAAAGAAAAAGAATTGGATCTTGCTTGAATCCACTATAATATTACATTGTCAACCAAATTCGAATGAAAATTTTACTGGTATTAGGTAGAGATAAAGATTTAACGTAATACAGGGGGAAAATATCGTATAATGAATGTATTGCTATTTTGTTAGCCAATAAATATTTTTATTGTATGAAAAAATATTAAAAATGAATTCAATATCTTAATTGTTAGGCAACATCTTAGGTGGATAACTGGCCAATGGAAAATATATATGGAATAAAAAGTAGACTAAGGCAGATTCCTTTGTGTTCCAAACTTCATTTAGAAAGAAACGGCTTCTTGAACACGTGTCTTTAAAATCATTGCATTCCTATATCAGGGACAACCAAACCCACTGCCACAACTTAGCTGTTATGTAAATAATTCCCTGAACAAAATTCAAACTAAGGGACAATAAAATAAATCACATTTTCCATATAATTGGACACTTGAATCAACCAAAAATAACTAAAACATTTGATCACATAACAATATAAATATGGTGTACTGTGATTTAGTATCATAATACTAAAGCATTGCTGCTTTTTATATTGGCAGCTTCAAAAGATCAAAACTTACTCTAAGCCAATGTCACATACCTATTTCTCCTGACTCTAGTTAGAATGAAAATAGTTTTGAATTCAATTTCAGTGTTGAATCACAATTTTATTTCAAAGTCAATTATGAGCAAAAATATATTGGGCAAATTTTATATCAAACAAAATCAATATAATTAGTATTAATTAGAAATTTAAATAATCAAATTAATATAAATCAATACATACCTCGTTGCAACTGATTTAGAATTGCTCAAAATACTAAAAATTATGGAAAAAATACATACCTCAAATTCAAAATGAGGTTTATTTCAATTTATTATGATATTAATAATTATCAAAATTAGAACACCCATCTATACTAAAATCAAATCAGTTTCGCGAAACCAATCTATCTATATTCAAACAATAGAAATGCAGAGCAATCGACTATATATAAATAAATTCAGCACCATATTTCATTATCAAATTCAAAGGTGCATTAAAAAAACAATTTTAAGAATCAGAACAGGTTTATGGGAACAAATCAAAAGCACATCTTGCCTAAATTTAAATCAAATCATAGATTTCAACTATCCACCTACCTATATTGAAATAAAATCAGATATGGAATAAGAAGGTTTATACACACAAATTAAAATAGATTTAGAATAACTATCTATCTATATTCAAATAAAAATATTTTTCAATCAGAACATGTTTAATCTGCAGACTGAAACGCAGAGCAATCGACAATAAAAAAATTCAGCACCATATTTCATTATCAAGTTCAAAGGCATTAAAAAGCTTTGAGAATCAGAACAGGTTTATGTGAACAAATCAAAAGCAAATCTGCCTAAATTTAAATTTAAATGAAATCATATCAAACAGATTTAAAACAACTACCACATTGTATAATTTTTATTATACAAACCCTTTCATACATTCAATTTCAAAAATCTCAAAAAAAGAAAGCACTGAAATCAGATAATCATTGAAAACATGCATACAACCAACAAAATAATGTAGGTATTTATGAAACAGAGAATCATTGAAATCAGAAATCCAAAAAAAATGTTACAAAACAATAGCAGCATATCCTCTATTAGTCTCTGAATTTATGGAAAGAGAACGATTGAAAACAGAAATCCAAAATAATGATACAAACAACGTAAAGAATAAACTTGAATCTTATTTAACTGAGAACAAACAAATGTAGGAAAAAAACAAAAACATGAAACAACGCAAAACTGCCTAAATTTAAATCAAATCATATCAAACAGATTTAAAACAACCATCTCAGAAACTAATCTTTATAATAGAAACCCTCTCATATCTTCAGTTCCAAGGACAATCTCAGAAAAAGAAAGCAGGTGATTCACCGGGTATGGAAAATGCCTGAAAAAAATTGAAAAAGGAAGAATTGAAGCTTGGCAGAGAATAGGAACATATAAAATAATAAAATCTGAAAACATGTATACAACCAACTAAATAATATAGGTATTTATGAAACAGAGAATCATTGAAATCAGAAATCCAAAAGAATGTTACAAAACAATAGCAACAATATCCTCTATTAATCTCTAAATTTATGGAAAGAGAATGATCGAAAATAGAAATCTGAAATAATGATACAAACAACGCAAAGAATAAACATAAAACTTATTTAACTGAGAACAAAGAAATGTAGAAAAAAACAAAAAAATGAAGAATAACCCTAACCTTACCACATTCAATAACCTAAACCACAATGAAGGGACCAAAGAAATGGAGAGAAAACGGAAGGAGGGGGAGACTCAACAGCCACAAACACCGATTGAAGAATCTCTGGAAGTAAAAACAACAAACAGTAAGGAGAATACTCAAAAACGATTATAAAATGCAGACCGAAACCATAAAAACGAAGAGGAAAAAATAGGGTAGAAGAGATTTTGAAAACCCTAACCTTACCAGGTTCAATAACCCAAACGCCAGGATGCAGTAGCCACGAAGGAAGCGAAGACGGGTCTCTCAAGGGGAAAGCTAGACGAAGAAAATGGGGCGATGAAAGCAAACAGAAGAGGGGGAAAACAGTGAAGAAGGGAAGAGATAACCCATCAGCCGTAGCCACCATGACGGGCATCACCGCCTCCACTGTGCGTTAATTGTTTATTCTGAACATAGATAGAGCATCTAAATATGAAAAAAAAAACCAAAATCAAAGTAATAAAAAAGGATTTAGACAATAACAAAAAATAAAACAAAATCATTAAATCTCACCTGCACTGCCGGAGGAACCAGATCACTGAACCAGAGACAAAGTTATGCCCGGCCCGTTCGAGAGGAAATTTCAAGCCCTATAACAGAAAGAAAAAGAGAAAGGGAGAGATGATATTTCAAAACCGGTGGAATGAAGAAGAACTCTTACTGATATTTAATTAAAATGATATAACACCTTAAAAGGGGTTGATAATGATTTCAATATTGAAAAGTTGAATGTCTAAGTGGATTACGAAGAAAACGAAGAGGCAGAGTTACATGGGAAGAGGGAGAATATCATTAATCCTATTGCCTATTGCTCAGGTTTCATTGGGAAGAATAACACATTAATGTTCTAAAATTTGAATTTCAAATTTCAAATTTATAAAAAAAATGCTTAATTATGAAAAAAAAAACATAAGGACAATTTTATCCTCATTTTGAGCGGGAAAATGAACTTCCTTCCTTTTATTATTATAAAGATAAAGATATGCTAATGCTGGAGTTCATCATGAAGCAGAAAAACTTTTCCAGGACATGCAGAGACAAGATTGTTTGCCTGACTCTGTCACGTATCTTTCTCTTGTCCAAGCATATACAGAGAGCCTAAATTACTCTAAAGCTGAGGAAACCATACATGCTATGCAGAGCAAAGGCATTCCACCATCATGCGCCCATTTTAACGTATTACTCTCAGCACTTACAAAAGCTGGGCTGATTGATGAGGCCAAGAGGGTTTATGAGGAACTATCAACTTTTGGTTTAATTCCTGATCTCATATGTCACCGAACAATGATGAGAGGTTACCTGAAATATGGATGTGTGGAAGAAGGAATCAACTTTTTCGAAAGTATATCCAAGTCAATAAAAGGAGACAGGTTCATCATGAGTGCAGCTGTGCACTTCTACAAATCTGCAGGGAAGGAAAGCCAAGCTAAAGAAATATTATGTTCAATGAAAAACATGAGGATCCCATTCCTCACTAAACTTGAAGTTGGATCAGCAGAGAGAGTGAAAGCTTCTTGAGATATAAACTGCTTCAGAGATGCAGGTGTGCTTGAGAAGTAATATGATGATGGGAAAGGGTTGATTAAGACTATGGAGTATGCACATGATCTAATCAACCTGGTAATGATGATGGTGGAAGCTTGATGATGGCTGCATATATGTTTGCTGGCAGTGGTGGTTGCAATCATGGTTCAGAATGTACTTCTGTTAATGACGAGGATCCCATCCATGTTCCTGCAGTGTATCTGAGACAAATAAATCTGTATGTGCCAAAAAAGGTCTCTATACTCAATACCACCTTATTAAAGGAAGCCGAACAAAGGATAAACATGCACTACTATAAAAAAATCTGCAATACAGGTAGGTGATTGTAGTGTTAGTGAGGGCACTTGTGAACACTTGGAGTTGTTTGGCCCCAAATTTGTCTCCCACAATTTTGCTAGGCTGAACCGTAACAGATACAAGATTTTCCCCCATATTTGAGTATTCACTTTGCTTCAAATAATGTAAATAACATGTGCCGCCTCCAACAAGAATACACAATCTCATTTACACTTGCCAGAAATAACTGGAATGCAGTGGGTTCGATTTTCATTAGAAATCAAGCTCATGTTAAAAGGAATTATTATGTTCAATTTTCTGCTTACTATGTATATGATTTCAATTTCATTGATTTGTCTTTTGTTTTAATATATACATACTTTTAGTGGAGTCTACCTAAAAGTATTTCTTGATTTTCTGTTACTATGTATATAAGATTTCATTGATTAATATATACACGTATTTAATGGAGTCTGCCTACAAATATTTAGTGATCGTTTCGTTGATTTTAAGTTCAATTAGATTATTAAATTATTATACTTACTTACAACTATTTCGATAACATAGATTGTGATGTGTTTTTATTTTTCCACTTCACTTCATTCTGTTACATTGCCCTAAATTATGGGATTACAGATATAGTAATAGAAAATTATTTAGGTCACAAAACTGCAGTTGTATTATAGCTGTTCCGAACCAAAATAGCTACGAAACAGATAGGGAATATCAACCGAACAGCTAGGAAATTCCCTAGCTATTCCGTATTTGTTTCGTAGTTGTTCAGAATCTCATTAGCTACAGAATAGCTAGTGAATTTCTACGGAACAGCTAGGGAATTTCCTAGCAATTCCCTAGTTGTTCAGTAGCTATTTATTTTCTGAACAACTGCAGAGCTGCTTGGGAATATCTACGGAACAACAACCTTTGTCCAAAAGGAATGTATCTGATTGGAGTATCCTAATATGCAGATAGACAAGAATCAGGATTCCCATTACATAGCAACCATTTGAAATTTTAAAAGGGGATTCTCTTTCTTATTTAAAGATTAAAAAAATTCCAAATGCATTGTAAGAAAATTAATATATTATGAGTTTGTTAGGGTCAGACACTAGGCAGTAGGGATCTGAACAGTATTGTTGTTGGACAAATAAAAATTTGCTGACCATCAAGAAATACAATCTCAAAATTTGTTTCAATATTTTAAAGAATATCTTCACCGTTTGTATATAGAAAAAAAATAAACCATCATATTCAAGGTAAAACAATGTGCTTGCCTTTGTTATCCATGACAAAGAGATGCAAGAGCCAAAATCATTACTTCTCAAAATTGCAATGAAACTTGGATGGTAAAAAGATTTTAAAATACACAAGGAGCAGGTGCAATACAAAAGAAAAACACTAATCTTCTGCCTTTAATTGCATTTAAAGATTAAAAGTAACTGCAAAAAAGAAAGCATACCGAAAAAAGCATATTGGCTACTGAAAATGAAGTCTCATTTATCAAATGCTAAGGACACCAAAGGCCTATGGTCCTATTCCCTTCTATCCCACAGATTGATAAGAAGGAGAACGAAGCTTGGGCTTTTTAATATTTTCAAAAGTGTTCAAAATTATGATGTTGGAGATCAGCTTCAGCTTAAAAATTAGGTTATTCTCTCATATCAAGTTAACCCAGATTACGCATTATTACTCAATTACAGTAGAACCCAACTGCATCCAGATTTCCTCAAAAAAATGATTTCATATCCATAAATAAATATGGACACATACTCAACTTAAAAAAAAAAAGGTTTTCCATTTAATGTGAACATTTTTTATTTAGTGGATTAACACAACACAACTAGATAAAGGTTAATTTTTCCATTCAATGCTGAAATATTTGCACATGAAACATTATCACAAGTGCATCTTAATTCCTTTTGTCAGTCAGTTTGTGTAACAAGACAACTGTGAGAATACTTACCCACTGACATCTGTTGAGTTGTTTTCAGCTCTTAGTAGATGTTCAGCGCCAGTGGAATCAATTATAATAAATTCTGAATTATGTCCATATGGAATCACAACCTACAGAAGTAAATAGAGAAGGGAGATAAAAATTTAGATAACCATTCAAGACTAAGCCTTCTGTAGAGCTAAAAACATACAGAAACACGATAGATTTCATAGCATCCCATGGAAAACCTATTGGTATCAATGTTAAATAGTTGTCGTTTAATCTAATATGTCTTGGAAGTGACTGTTTTTAAACAAGGTCCAAAAATTATTTATTTTCATGTTCATGTACTCCTTTTGGCTTTCTTGGTATCTACCTAGAGATAAATCTGTTCATCTAACAAGGCTCAGAAAGTTCAACAAAACAATCACAAATTTTGCAAGATCATACTTCTCAGTTCTTACAAACTTAAATAAATGTTGAAGAAAAGTTTTATTATTGAGAAATAACAAGGTCCAGAATAACTAAGTTCATCCAACGCAATTCAGAAAGTTGAACAGACAATCACAAATTTTGCAATATCGTGCTTCTTGCAACTTTACAGACAGTCTGTAATTATTAACTAACAAAATGTTGTTCAGGGCAGCAAATCAAACAAAATCGATTGCCATGTGCTTAAACATAGTGTGTTGCTTTCACAGTGTTATGACTATGATTCTCAGCATTAAGCCATACTGCCAGACCATATGACAATGAGTTACTTTCAAGATTTAGCTTATATATAGTAATAGGAATCTTAGCATGAGAGGAAACAATATAGAGAAACTTATGTTTAAAAGCAGAAAGGGACATTTTACTGAATGCTTCCTAGAATTTGTTTTACTTTATTTCCTTAAACCAATCCATAACTTCTTCACATATCCAACTAGCCTAAATCTTAAGAAAGAATATCAAAGAATAAGGCAACATACAGTGCTGTATGGTGAAAATTTTTCTGTGATTACAACTCCATTTGGTCCACTGCATTTGATACCGTAACCTTCCTTCTTAATGGCCAATGTGGCTGGCTCCCATATATCAAGATATCCAGTCTGTAACATCAAATAAAAAATATTTACAAAACTGTTGAAGTTCTTCATATAGAAAGAAGACTGACAGGTAAAAAAAGATTTCAACACTACGATATTCAGAGGAAACTCATAGCAGTTAAGAAAACTGCTTTTATTGAATTACCGAAAGAGAGACTTTATATGAAGCATGCCCGCTATAAAAAGCCTTCTCTATGTGGTTCTGTATTTCAGGATGTGAGAACAAATAATGAAAGAGAATAACTCAATGAACTATTTTATGGGCTCACCAACATTTGCAGCCCTAAAAAAGAAGAAATGGGAGACCAGGGATATCACATAATTGAAATCAAGACAATCAGTCTATCACATCCAAAGCAGATAAGTTGGTTAGAATAAATTCTTTTTCACTTTAAGTTTTAATTTATTTCTTGGGGTGATATCTTACCATCTTGTAATATTGTTCTTTCCTTCTAATAAAATTTCTTTAGTTAAATTATTTACTTCTGATAACTTCAGCACAATGAATGTAAAAAATTGAAACTATACAACAACAACCAAGCCTTTTCCCACTAGGTGGGGTTCAGCTTCATGAATCAAACAATGCCATAATGCTCTCACATGTATTAAGTGTATGAAATGAATAAACCATTAACCTCTAAATCTCTTAACTGGACGACATAAGTTATTTATGGTAAAACTCAAGGTGGAGCAATTTGTTCAATAAATTTCAACCAATTATTAGCACACTTGCAGTATGTGGTCCGCTGGAAAGAGAAAGAAACCCAACAGTGTATTCAAAATGTCAACTACTTAGTTATTGCCAAGCACAAACCAAAAATACAAAGAAAATTTTATGCCTTCTGTCATTGTTATCCAAGTTATTGAACATGAACTTACTCCCAGATATGCTGAGAGGGGGAAAATGTATAACATGTGTCACTCCTGAAAATTTGGAGAGCATTATGCATACATCAGAATCTTTTAAATCAAAGCCTAACATAATTCATGAGTAAAACCAGCATTCTCTGGTTGCAATTTCTTTATACTGTTTTATGGTGAACAATTGCAGAAAAATTGCTTTTGGTAACATGAGTGATTACCAAAGAACTAACCAGGACATTAAAATTTCAGGATTAGATTGAAATTCAAGCAGTTGTTGCCATAGGCACAAATGTGTAGCAGGCTCTCTTTGCAGCTCAAACAATATCTTCAACCTATACATCCACTTATAGTAGTATGCAATAAATAGTTCAATCATCAACTTGGAAAGTTGCATGGAGTGGCCTTTCACCGTTACCTAAACTCAAATAAGAGATATATTTAATATTTATAGATAGTGATATTCTAATTCATGTTAACAGTTCAGAACTTCAGATTTATAGTAATTAGTTCTACTCATTGAAGCTGTCTTTGACCCATGGAAAAATATTAAATATACACTATTATGAGACTATAGAAGAAAAAGAAGGAGAACCACAAACCGCCTCAATAATGTTGGGGACTGATTGTGGGTATAGTGCAGAACAAAAAAAGCCCCATTATGTGACTGAACAGAACTAACAGGAAAACTCTTGCTAACTCTTGGCTAACATGAGATGAAAGATAGCACTGTCCAGATTGCAAAACATTGACCTTTAAACAAACTAACTTTGGCTAATCTCTAAATGTTGGTTCTAATAAACTTTTATTAAGGATTTCTATCTAATGTCAAAAAGAAAAAAAAAACAAACATGTTTTAGAAAAATCAAGCCAGATGATTGTATGAGTACTAAGATTGGTTGATAATAATATCCGATACATATTTTTCAGTGGCACAACACTGCTCTCATGTTACTTGAAGTCGAAGTTATAACAAAAAACTGAAATGAATGATAAAAATCCAAATTGCAGTAGATTTTCAAAACCTCTTCCCACAGATCATGGAACCCATCCAGAGTACTGAATTGACTGAAGGAACTGATGGTGCTGGAACCATAAAGAAACCCTCAACCATTGATGGTTGGTAAATATTATAGCTTTTAAGCCACATGACAACTACAAACATCACTTCAATTCACAACCATTAAACCATGACAATCCTAACTGAATTTCTCAACCTTCCTAACACCAATCCATTCACAACACCCTAACACCATCCAGAATCACTTTACAAAAACAGAAAAAGAAAAAAATTCACACACAATCATAACAGCTTAAAAGACCCTTTTTATTTTCTCCTTATAAACTTCAAACTTGTAAGCCAAATGACGATTACAAACACCACTTTAATTCACAACATGACAATCCTAACTGAATTTCTCAACCTTCCTAACACCAATCCATTCACAACACCTTAACACCATCCAGAATCAGTTTACAAAAACAGAAAAGAAAAATTTCACACACAATCATAACAGCTTAAAAGACCATTTATTATCTACACATTCCAACTAAGAATAGGAAAAATAAACATCACATGTAACAACTAACAATTCTAAATTGTTGTTCTTGATGTTGCTGGCTCAAATCATAACCAAAGCATGATATAAAAGCATTTCTAAGTAAATTATTTGCATATATAATTAACAACTTTTATATAGAAAATCTATAAAGCAGCCTCTCGCCTTGACACACTCTATAAAGTGGGAGGTAAGCAATTGCCACCATCAGTGGGACTGAAAGATCTCTTAAGCAAATAGGAGACTTACCCCATTTAATGATTCTCATAAGATTCATGTAATTCTCTTGCCCCAACCTTAATCCCTGTATATAAGCTCCTTCTGACCAAAGCTCCTTAAGAAAAGTCTTTAGATCCGGAGCAACAACCTCGTCCTCTAATTTAGCAATAAAGCATATAAAATGTCAGCTTACCACCTGAAAGTGGAACTAAATCAATCATACTTTTTTATTTTTGACTCCCTATAAGTATAATAGACATCAAATCAATGAGATTGAGTGATTTACTAATACAACAAAATCAAAGCAAAGCAAAAAAAAAAAAAAACAGAGATAAACAAAGAGTATATTGTTAAATGCCTTTTTTATTTCCTCTTTTAATGTTTCAAGAGGAAATACAGGGAAATAAAATTTTACACAAAACAAATTTACAATATTAAAATGAGACTAAGATGGAGAAAATTCTACATTTGGAAACTCATTGTGCTCCCATTTTTACCTTACCCTTCTTTAGGTTAACTCCATCAATCATACACTCATTTGATGACAATACAAACTATCCTTAAATACTTGAAATTCTTTTAATCAAATATTTAGAAGAGGAAAAGGAAGCAGCACAAACATAACATTGAGATAACACACTTGCATCTTCCTTGTCAGATTCATTACTTTCATCTGCTTCATTTCATGACTCTCCTCTATTCCCTTCCTTTCATGTCCACAATCCTGGTCAATTAAAACACAGTTTTTAAGTTAAAAAATATCAACCTTAAATCAAGATTACAGAAAGCAAAATTGCATGACTAATGAAATAAGATGAAAAAACTTATCAGTGGGTGAACTATTAACAACACTCATATGAAGTATTGATTATTCAAAACTGCATCTCACAGTTCAGCTAGCATATAACAGAAGTTCCCAAATTTAATGTCATATACTGAACAAAGGCTTCGAGCTTGACCTCTTCAAGCCCAAAAAGCAATTTTGGTATTCTTCCAACGTTAAACAGATCTTCAGATAGGGAAATCTAGCACCGACCCATGATTTGTTAAGGCATAATTCAGATAGGGGCAGGCATTGTCCTATAATATTACTTAGCAATCAAATTACCAGGGGTCTCTGCAGGAGAAGTAGATGCATGAGGTTGTGTGTCAATCTTTTCCGGTGCTACGCAAGAAGTAGAAGCATGAGGTTGCGTGTCAATCTTTTTAGATGCTACTGGTGTAAGATCTTGGTGTGTTTCTCCATCATCAGTGAAATGAAAAATATGATTCAATAACCGCTCTCCTGAGGAGCAAGAAAGACGGACAAACTTCCACTTCCTGCTGATATCCTTGATCTTGACAATACCTGAGATCATTACAAGCACACTTTCATCCAAAGAATCAAGACAATTGATCGTAACAAAACACACTCATGAATTTGCTGCATGGGAGAAAAGCAACTGGTAAGTAATGAAATATGAAATAGACAGATGAAAAATTGAAACAAACACAAGATGTTAAACAATAATGCAAAAGGAATCAGTTACCGAGATATCGGATGCAGTTTGGATGGAATCTCCATCCATGGAGTTGTTCTATTTGTAGAACTGGTGAGCCAGATTGGGGTGTTTGCCAAGAACTTACTAGTACTGGTCAACCAAGAAGTGCAAGCAGTGTCTAAGGTGGAAGAGGGAAGTGTGAAATTCCTGAAAGGAAAGAAAAAAGAAATTGAAGAATCAAGAAAAAAATGATGAAGAGTGAAAGAGTAAAAACTGTCCTTGAAAAATGATGAAAAATGATGAAAACGAAAGAGTGAAAGAGAAAGCTTGACTCGATAGGGGAGAAAAACAAAGAAAGAAACCTGCAAAATCTACTATACAAATGATTAGTGCAGAAAGAGACAGAATAGGAAATGCAGTATGGCAAATACACCGTGTGAGTATGCATTTGTCACACTTAAATATTTTTATAAGCCTAATCCATGTTTAAAATTGTAATTTGAGTCCAATTAAATACTTTTCACAATCAAAACAGACATAAAAACGCTATTATATTTATATATTTATTTTCTAGTAATAATTAATAAATTAGAATTGAATTTAGTTACATTATTAATATTAATTATGAAATGATTTTAATTATTGTATTAGGGGTGTTTATATCCAATCTAATGCAAATTGCAAAAAATCGATTTAAAAAATTAAAAATTGAATAAAATAAAAAACAACAATAGTTCAAATTCTTTTATATCATATTGAAAACCAATCCAATACAATCTAAACCAAACTTATATATACATATATTATTTTATTTATTATAAAATAAAATAATATACTTTTTATGATTTTTTTAATATTATTTTAATATCTCTATAAATATATTAATTTTAAACTTGTTTTAAATTGATTTTTATGCCTCATGTTCTCCTTTTTATATAATTTTATGAAAAATTTTAGAGGCACAAAAATTGGGAAAAAAATTTATAAGGACTGAAATCGTTGATAAAATATAATAGAGGGAAAAAAAAATAATTAAGCTTTTTAATAAATAATAATGCTATCAAATTGTATGTGACCACATAATTTTTAGCAATTGATATAGAATTTAATTATATTATAGTCAAGTCAAACAATTTGAAAAGCATTAGCAATTCAAGTTATAAAGAGAATTTTTATTCTACGTAGAGAATAGAGAATGGGCACGCCATAGAAATAATATGGAATCTTTTGTAGCTCACATTTTTTTGGGTAAAAAAGAAGGCCAAAACTGCACAGAAACAAGTCTTGGCCAATTATCCCCATATAAACATACACACACAAGATTAAATATTTTTTTATTATTTTGTCCTATTTAATTTTATATATAATATCTACAGCTATGGATGGTTTATTGGTTTACAATATCTAACATTCACACACATATGTGTGTGTTGTGTGTGTATTATTATTCATTATTTAAACGATAAAACATATTTAAAATATCATAATTAAGTTTCTTTAAATCCTCTTTGAATCTAGGGGCCTTTGTTAAAGTACTCCTATCTAAATATCTCATTATAAATAATAGAAATAAATATAAATTTTACAAGAAATAAATTTTAGATCATCATGCCACTGCATGGGTGTAAATTATATAAATGTTATTCACACTGTGATATCTTACTTTTATTGTAAGTAGTTATGTTTATGTTTAGGATCCATGTTACCTGTCATGGAAGTGAGATTGCTATCCTTGCCAAAACTCAAAAAGTTGTGGTCATCATGTATCCTCCCCAGTTCTTAGGTTTATGGATCAAACTTCTGCAAGCTGAAAATAACAGGATTATCTTCAGCATCACTAGAGTTAACAAATGAGAAAAAGAGGTATGCTCTTGACCAAATGAGATTATGAGCAGTCCAAGCCAGGGGGTTTGGGAGAAGAAAGTTTCCATTATAGACCATCACAACTATCAATAATATTATGCAAGTTGCCTATACATTGTATGACTAATAGTAATAAGTCAATCATGCTATAACTGATGCACCTACCACAGTAAATTATATGAAAATGTTCTAAGAGCAGCCAACTGAATTTGAAACTTAAAACACTAAAGTGGAAGAAATATATTCAAACTTATTAAAAATTAATCAAAACATGCATGATAAAAGCAAATTTTGTAGAACTGTACTTATTATGTTTCATCTTTAAATTGTCCTTAATTTGGCATTAGTATAAATCCAACCGTGGGTATGCATATAGCATACTAGAAACAAATTTTTTAGCACTTACAATGTCAAATTCTTGATGTTTTACAAAATCAGAAGCTGTAAGAAGATTTTGCCCGGAGGATGATTCCAATGAAGTGTACAAATTCGAGGCAGAATCTCTAATTTATTGCCCTTTCATTAGTGATCAAGAAATGGAAACGTACCTTTTTGCATGGGGACACAGGGCATCGTGGTTTCAATTCCTAACTGGCTCTGTGCTACCTTTTTGAAAAAGAAGAGCAAGCAGCATATAAGGTAGAAGAGGTAAGTGTGAAATTTCTGAAAAGAAAAAAAAGAAATTGAAGAATCAAGAAAAAGGCTATGTGTTGCCGCAGACATCGCAACACAACTCACTAAGAAATTGTTCTTGGAAACTCATTGATGGCAAATATTGTAATTTGCCTGAAATGTTTTTAGGGTTTAAAACGATAAAAATGGAAGATTTCGCACGGAGCGCACAGAGAAAGGAGCAAAAATATGAAAAGGGGAGAATTGATAACATGTAAGCAAAAATATGTTAAATGTACAAATTTGATAGCTCTATCTATGTATCATGTATCATCCTGCTACGGGCTCATGTTCTATTTGCTGAAGGCACAAAACAGAACACAAATATTTTTTAGATTAGTCTACACACCATAAACAGATAAACAGCCACATTATACTGCTTTGAGAGACTTACTATTTTTCAAGGTCCCCTTGAACCAAGTACTTAACAATGCTCTTATTAAATGAAGCATAGCACTCTCGAACAACAAGACATGTAGTTGTCATCCTTAATTCTCGATCCTTTCCATTATTGTCCTTAGCCATATCCAATGCAATTGGAATCTATAGAAGCAGATACAGAATTGCTAAATAGACATAAAGGTAGCAAAGATTCAAAAATAAGTCAAAATAAACAAACCTTGCTAGCAAGGAGAAATTGTGGCCATTGTATCAGGTCCAACTCACGATCAGCCCAATAAGGCACAAGCAAAAGGTCTAATTCCCTGAATAGTATAACCACCTCAGCACATTACTGTAAAAAACTGCAGTACTCCATCTAGAGAGAACAGATCAAGAACCAGAAACACAAATGAATCCCACGGTTTACCTATAAATAATGGTTATAGCAGTGGAGGTTCTAAAATAATTTAAACCACGTACTTCTCACAATCTAATAATTCAGACCACTGTATCATTCAAAATCCTCATACCAGATTTTAGTACAATCAGACTATATAGATTACCCAACTAACAGCAATTGCTTGTGAAGTGACAGCAAAAGAATAAGCGCACACACCAAAAACAGAAGAAAATAGTATCATACTTAGATCAGCATTTTGAAATTTTCTACTTTACTAACAATTTTACCAATCATGATAAAAACAGGGGGAAAGAATCCAAATGGTAGAAACTAATAAAAGATCTAATGAAAAAAAAAATAAAATTTAGGTGTGTAATGTCAAAGTCTTAACTAACAAACAATATGCAGGTGTGTTAAATACTCGGATACAGTGAGTCTCGGGTACGCAGCTGTGTTAAATACTTTAAGGGTGAATTTTGCCGCCCATAAAACTCCTAGGATTGCCTCCCGTGAAAGATGCAAAAGTAAAAATAAAACGTGTGAATATGACATTTCTCTCAACTTTCATAATAATATTTTTATATAAGCATATTTCATGTTTGAAAATGTAATTTTAGTCAAATACGTTAAATGTATTTTAGTTTAATAAGATTGATGGAGGAATACGTTTGGGAATTTAGAATGAATCTTAAATTTATTTAAATGAGTTTTATTAGGGTATATAAACTTTTTTTTAATGTTTTTTTATAATTATATTGTAATTTTTTTAGTTTCGTAAAAGCATAATTCTTTATAACTTTTAATGAGCTACATTTTTTTAATAAATTAGGATTTAACCGGCCCGGCCCTCATAAGCTTGCTACCCGATCCGGGCCGAGCTCGGGCTCTTGTTTTACAGGACCGAATTTTAGCCGAGTATTTTAGCCCAATACATAAAAGCCCGTTACCCACTTCGGCTCGGCCCGGCCCGGCCCGAGTTTCCCATTTTGACACATATACCCATTACAAGATACCGAGCACAACATTCATTTTTAGTCTTTGGACATCAAATTAATTTGTAAGTGGTACTCTCAATGAAACGATCAAATATTGACAATTAATTCTGTCAAATAATAGCCTTTCTCTGGATAGACTATTATTCACATGAATATAACTTTATAATCGTCACATATTTATCATCATAGGCCTGTTATTATTTGGCCAAATTGTATCTTCCTTTGGGATGAGCACAAATTGCATAAATA
The DNA here is from genome assembly GCA_026901365.1 of Sesbania bispinosa. NCBI lineage: Eukaryota > Viridiplantae > Streptophyta > Magnoliopsida > Fabales > Fabaceae > Sesbania > Sesbania bispinosa. The sequence continues at coordinate 235,793 of QLOH01000488.1, forward strand.
ATCCCATGCTAACATCTATTGTAATTTTAATTAAATTAATTTCTATAACATGGATTGCTTTGGCAATATATTACATTAATTAATCTAATTAAAAAATTACTAAACAAATTAATTAATAAAGAGGGTCTATAATCTGCCAGAATTTAGGACTCAAATTTGATATGAAATATTTGAATTTAAACATAAACCCATAAAAGTGCAGCATTTAAAAAAAATTAATAATAATAATAATAATATATTTATCAATTCAATTTTGAATACAGTGCAACTAAGTGGTGTAGTGGTTCTCTGCTAAGGCAATTACCATTGGGTTGCAAGTTCAACTAAGTGTATATATATTAAACTCTTTTTTTTTATAGTTTTAAAAATTAATGTATCATTTATATTGAAACAAAACAGAAGAATAGCAAATCACGGATTTAAACCCAAACCATCAAGGACAATATAGTCGCGTGTTATCACTACACCAAACGGTTCGGGTGTTCATTAATGACATTTATAATGCTTTTAAAGCTTATTAACTGCAGTTCCCTGGAGAAAAAATGCAGAATAGAAATTGAACAACGGTTCGGGTGTTCATTAATGACATTTATAATGCTTTTAAAGCTTATTAACTGCAGTTCCCTGGAGAAAAAATGCAGAATAGAAATTGAACAGCGGTTCGGGTGTTCATTAATGACATTTATAATGCTTTTAAAGCTTATTAACTGCAGTTCCCTGGAGAAAAAATGCAGAATAGAAATTGAACAGAGATGCAAAAACAGCCATTAACAGAATAAAGGCCATCACGAAAATAATTTCCACAATTTGTCTCAGTAAACAAGTTTGTCAAAGTACTGCAATTTTTTTCAATAAACGAGTCGTGTAAGAATCGAGACATGCTCCCTTTCGATTTCTTTAATTGGTAAAAAAATAACCAAGATAAAATTGGTTTAAGAAACGTGAAAGAAACAGAAAACATCACCTGGGAGTTTCATCGTACACAAAAGAAATGATTCTACCTACACAGTAAGCTTTCTTTTTTATTTCTTATATTTGATAAACTAAAAAAAAAAAAAAAAACGAAACGTTCTTCTGCACAGTACGCGTTCTCTCCATTTCTATTTTGATAAAATAAAAAAATGTAGCGGAAAGTAAACATGCTCCCACACCATTACTTCATTTTTTTTATTTTCTTATTATGTTCCATTGCATGCATCAAGCAATCATCACACAGAGAAAATTCATCCAGAACAATCATCATACAAATCTGACTAATCTAACACAAATGATGACTTTGATACTACTTGTTGGAATTTTAGCAATTACCAAATAATAGACAACATACATTGTATTAGATTACCAAGATTCTTGAGTTTCAAAATATATTTGGATCCATTGACGTTGACTGGATGTCGCAGCGGAATAGTCTTTTAGTGCAATGATCTTCCTCAGTCAAATAACTGGATTCCTCAAATGGGACTGGATATTTCTCTTGATGGAGAGACAGAGAGACGTATTCTTATTTGGCAGATTGGGAACCATAACCAACTTTAGGATTATAAACCTGTTAGGGTTTCCATTAACCCCTAACTGGCCAAATCCGGTTTCCACTTATCTAAGCCCATATCGATTTTTTCTATTGGCAGTCTAAAGGCTCACTAAAATTAGATCACTTTTATTGAACCAACTAAATGTAAATAGCTAATATAAATGCTACAAATAATATATATTGCCCATATTAATTATTAAAAATAAAATTTTTAACCGCATATGCTCTTCCTCATGAACCCTACCTCTTACCTCCCCTTTCTAGAGCTTGTATATGAATGTTTGCACGATTGGTTTGTTGGTAACTGATGTATGTAAACCATGTTAATTAGGGTTTTGTTCAGAAAGTTGATTCTAGGGTTTGCTTTGGGGATTTTATCCTGAGATTCACATACTTGGAGTGGTGTTGTTACTGTGGAAATGCCTAGATCTATTAGAACTCCATGTGTCCTTGCAATGGTTACAACTCCATGTGTTTTGGTTGCTTCATTTCCATTTTTCTTACCTAGACCACACCCAACCTTTAAGAAACTTCCTCTACTTCGTATTCCTATCAAGGTTATCAAAAAGTAAGTTTTTTTCATCTATCAATGCTTCTTCGTTAATTTCCATTGACCTGCTACATGATAGAAGCCCATAGGTTTTATGGGGTTTTTGTTAGAATTTTTTAAAAAGCAAATAGAAGTTTATTAAAAAGAGTATAAAAGTTACTCCAATCCATTAAAGGGTTTTTTGTTAGAATTGATAAAATGCTTGTTGTACAATAATTTCCAATGACCGTGTTATTGTGTAATATATGAAATAATTATTTTTGAATTAACTTTTTATCATTAAAATATTTTTATCTATTAAATTAATTTTTAAAAATAATTTTTCAATATAGTTTTTATATTATGTAATATATGAAATACTTGTTAATATATATTAGAATTTATGAATTTCTATAAAGAAAATTTGTTATTATATATATTTAAAAAAAAAAGAAAAAAAAAGTATATAACCAATTTTATATTTGATCCTTTTTGTAAATAAACACAATGGACTTTTATCATGTCCAAATTAATCTTTAAACTCTGATCGATCATTGTTATAAATACACAGACTCTCTCATTAACATGAATTTAAATAATTAACGAAATCAATCTCAACTCTTTAAGATTTGTGTTTAAAAATATTAAAATCATATAAAAAATTAAAAAATTTTCTAAATTAAAAGAACACATCATCATGTTTTGCTTTTATAATTTCAAATATATTTAAATTTGATAGAATTCAAAATTTAGATTAAAAAAATGTAAAATTTACTCATTGTTTCTTATATTACACGCTTTTAATATTTGGAACACAATATCTTGAAAAATTGGGATTAATTATGTAAATTACTCAACTTCATATTAGTGAAATGATCTATTTTAATAATGATAAGAATTTAAAATTAATAAAAATAATTAAAAATTTATAGTATCTATTTACAAAAGATCAAAAGTTCATGTGATTTATACTCTTTTCCCTTTAATAAATAATAAAATCATTAAATCTACTCTTACTTTCTGAATTTAAAAACATATTCACTTATCACTTTATAAGAGCTATCTTTCTCCCAATTTTCTCATACCCAAAAGGGCCCAGTATAAGTTAGGAAAACACGTGAATCACTATGCATTAATGTAGCTGCGCAATCGTAGGAATTTGCAAAAACGTCTCACTTTACGTGTATTTTCTTCGCTTTGCGCATGTTGATGTCTCATAAATAAAATTAGTCAACCAACATTTATATACGAATTACTCAAACTTTACATGCAATGCATGTTCCACATACAATCACGTGACAAACTCAGATAAGTTCTCTTTATTGCTCAATGCTCATAGTCCCACTTCAGCAAGCTATTAGTATTCGGCGGCACCCCACTACGAGGGCACCCATATTGGGTTCCACGTGCTTCTAGTCGGAAAGGCTGATGTATCAATATCATTTGGCAGAGGTGGCTTGGTTAGAACTTAAAGACTTAATTTAGAAGCTTCAGGCAAGACATGATATTTGCGTTTTTCATTATTTTCGCATTCAATTCATTTCTATTGAGAGGTGGAAAATTAGTGCATGGATTCTTTTCAGCTGTGCAGTCCTTTTCCAGCAATGTTAGTTATCAAATAGTTAGGAAATAATTAATAAATTTAGTACAAAATAAATTTTATTGAAGGGAGACATAAAGACTAAAGCTACATAGGAATAAATCGTGTATTTCATGCTAAATCATTTCAAAAACATAAAGTGAATTTTAAATAAAACACACATGTATTGCAATATGAGAATATGAAAATAGGGAACACAATAAAAAATACAAGATAATGGTTATAACGGGCTCAAAAAGTTTTTTTTTAAAATTAAAAATATAAATTCTAATAGTTAAAATATTGTCCCACAACTATAAAAATACTAAGATTATTTAAGAAAGTTAAGAGAAATTTATTAAATAATCAAAGAAGGTACCAAGAACCTCTCTAGATAAAGGGTAACATAAATAAAATTCAATTCCATATATATAGGCATATATTCATGTACCTTGCATGACTATCTAATATTGCTAAACCACCTTAATTCGTTTGATAAGATGTATATTATGGGCTTTATATATCACCAACACGAAAAAACATGTATGTGAGCATTAAGCTACTCAACAACTCCCAATTCAGTATGAAATACAAATAGGAATAGCTATATATGGTTATCCACAGCTAATTCCAACTGCTAAATGACAATTAAATTATAATGCTCAATTATTTAATTATAAAATATATAGTTATGAATTAACTATAAATATTTGATAGGAATTAATTAATATTCATTAAGTCCTATGCGCAAATAGATATTTATATATCCTATATATCATTGGTATTAAGAAAAAAATTAAAACTACCAATTGAAAAATGTCATAGTCAATATTAATTATCACACAATTAACTTGCTCTTATCCAATATTGACAAATCAACCTACAGCAAGAAATAATTTTGCTGATGAAGACTTCAAATTTCAAGTAAGTTCACATATATATGTACGTACATAGATATATTCTTCTTATATATATATACCCTTTCTTCCCTCTTGTTTCTCACATCTTCTGATCACTCCCTTAATTACCTCTAACTAACCATGGCTCTCAGCTACCACCTCTGTTTTTTCTTTGCTCTCACAATCCTTCATTATCTCACCACCCCCATTCCCCTCAGTTTTATCTCACTCATTTCCCATTCCCAACATCTCCTCCATACACAAGCACGAGCCATGGGAAGCCTTATACAACTTCACTAGTTGCCAACCTGGCCAAAAGTACAAAGGCTTGTCCACATCAAAAACTACTTCCACCACTTGGGTTACATACCAAACACGCCACCCTCTAGCAACTTCACTGATGACTTCGACGACACCCTCATATCCGCCATCGAAACCTACCAAAAGAACTACAACCTCAACATCACCGGCAAGCTCGATGACAACACTCTTCAACACATGGCAAGGCCTCGGTGCGGCGTTCCCGACATCATCATAACACCAACACCAACAATAATAATACGCACTTCCACACTGTCTCCCACTACACGTTTTTCAACGGTTCTCCACGGTGGCCAGCAGGAACTCAACAACTAACTTACGCATTCTGGTCAGTGAACAATCTCGACAGTAACTACAGAGGCGCGTTTGCGAGGGGCATTCAATCGGTGGACACCTGTGGTGAAGATAAGGTTCCAAGAGACGGCGTCGTTTGATACGGCGAACATTAGATTGCCTTTGTGGGAGAGAATCACAATGATGGGGTCCCTTTCAATGGGAATTTGGCGCATGCAATTCGCTCCGACGGATGGAAGATTCCACTTGAATACCTATTATTATTGGGTGGCTTCTGGTGATGTCCACTCAGTCCAAACTCAAATTTGGCTTTGACTTGGAATCAGTGGCGGTTCATGAGATTGGCACTTGTTAGGGTTGTACCACTCATACGATGCGAAGGCCATCATGTACCCTTCTATACCAGCACGAACCAGGAAGGTGGACCTAACACAGGATGATATACAGGGAATTCGAGCGCTCTATCGCATCTAATACTACTAGGTTTTAATTACTCAAGGAATGTTAATTAGTTAATGATGAGAAACCTAGCTAATGATGCAATTAATAATCGAGCGAGTCACGCCATAACATGCATGTACTATATGTGGTGCGTAATAATGAATGAATAAATGGCTGAAATTTATTTACCTTTATCCCACTTAATAAGATATTTTACAATTTAAATTGCGAATAGTAGTGTTTGATTATAATTATAGTTTCGCAACGTTTGATCACGTGGCTATTAGTGGGATTTACTGTCTTTTTAACTATGACATTAAAAAATTAAAAGAATATGATATTAAAAATATTGTTATTAATTAATTATGCTATTGTCTTTTTTAAATTAAAAGTTTCAAAGTTTTTATTTTAATTAATTTTTTCCATTTTCATGAAGTATTCATGCAATGAATGGGATATTTACTAGTTACTTTACATGTTTTCTCCCTTTCTATTATCTTTTCATTTTTCATTACAATCTCCCATTTTCACACCCTTCTTAGTATATGTAACTTAGAAAGAGAAATATGAGACTATAAAAATATACAGTAACTTATACAATATAATCTTTTTTTATCTTCATTATATCACTCATTGTATTCTACGTTCAAATAATATTCTATTATATCTCTCTCTTCTCTCTCTTTTCTATTTTTATCTTTCTATATTGTATTATTGTATGAATAACAATACTCAAATTAAAGTATGAAAAAATAGGGTTGAAAAAATGAATATAGTAAAAAAGTATGCAAAGGAAGGAAAAAGTAACCTGAGAAAATTATATATAGATTAGAGAAGGAAAATGGCTCATTGTCACATATTGATTGTCTATCACTCTTTTCTACTGTGCTTGCGTTGTCAAATGATAACATTGTAAGAATTAATGGGAGATTCTTATATATGATTATTTAACACAAAAACTATAGAATTAGTAAATCGGTTTTTTCTAATCTGTGTAATATTGTACAGGATAATAAAACAAAAGTTAGAAAGTTTTTATTGGAAATTACAACTATTACAACACTCAATGAATTGGTAATGTTCACGGTTGTAATTCCCAATAAAAACTTTCTACTTTTATTTATATATCTTGTGCAATATTACACATGTATAGAAAAACCGTTAATAATTTATACAAGCAAAATCATATAACAACTCATACACACAATTTTTCTCTTTATCTCTCAATCACATCACATATTTCTCTTTTTTATCTCTTTTTTCTCTCATCAATCTTTGATGTACGTTGTATTGTTATATAAATTAAATTCCTTATAGTCACCAAATTAATACTCCCCCTATGGACTCAATTATAAGTAAAAAACACTCACTTAGAGTGGCCATAAAATATAACAAAGTTAACTATTTCACTCTATTAAATGATATCATCCCAAATTACCTTTTATTTAATTAATAACTTATTTCCAACAACTCTATTTAATGAGTCTGTGCCAATAGAAAGAGAGTATGTCCACTTGAAACAAGTTTCAATAAATTGCATGTAGGATAATTTATGCAAGATAACTACTTTTTAGATGAATATATCAGAAATTAAATGAGTTTAACTATAACTTTCTTATAAGTGTGGAATATGGTTATTTTTGCTTATAAATGAGTACGGATGGAGTATAGTCTGGTCTTATTATATTTAATGTCTATTATTAAAATTATAAATAGAATAAATAATAGAATATATATGCTATATTGTCATTTTTACCTTTCATGATTTTTGTAAACCTATGATATAGATTTATTAATTTATTTTAATAAATTCTATTAATTTGTTATTTTTTTTTAAAGTGCATCATTTAATCAATTTACTTAACCCACAATAAAAAAAAAAACTAAATTGCTAGTAATAAATTATCAACCACACAGATAAATTAATACAAAAAAAAAAATTAAAATGGCCAACAGCCGCCCTAGTATTAACTTCTACAACAACACAGGGAAGGATATACTGATTGCTGATGCTGAGGGAAAACATGTGAATCACTGTGCATTATTTGCTGCAAATTGCCTGACTTTGCAGCCCCGCCCTAGTATTACCTGTAATTCCTTCCATTTGCCACATGTTACTAGTAACATCCTCGGAATAAATAACCGTCAAGAGATCGACAATTAATGCCACTTATTGCTATGCTGTCCAAATTCAAACTATACAAGATATTTTAGGGTAAGTCCAACAACACTCTATTCAAACTTAAATATAACCCAAAAAATAAATTAGTGGATTAAAATATAAATAATTTTTAATTATTACTTTATTTAATGAGATCATCCCAAAATATCTTCTATTTAATTAAGATTTTATTTTCAACCACTCTATTTATAATTATGTGTCATAGAAAGAAAGCATGTGAAGTTTAATAAAATGAATGTATGATATTTTAAGCAATACTAGTGCTTTTTAGATGATATATCAAGAAAACTAAAATGAAGTTTTAACAAACTTTTAAATAATCATTAATCACATTATTTTCTCTCATAATTAATTATATGAATTTGACTAATTAATCTAAAGTAAAAGGTGCCATTTTAAGAGATAAAGTGCAGAATGATAAGTTGATAATCATTATTTTTTCCCACTCTATCAATATTTAATTAACATTATTAAGACTCTATTATTTATAATTAAAACCATTTTTAACATGCGTAATTGCACAAATTAATAAATTAAAAGTAAAAAAAAATTTATTGGAAAGAATGTACAATCTTAAAAAAATCGATTTATAAATAATCGCAAAGACCAAATATAAAATAACCCAATGATAACCACTGATTAAAAAAATCAACGGTTAAGATTTTAAAATTCTCAAAATTCATATATACGTGTGTATCTTATTATATATAAAAATTCAATCATTGATTTTTGAAAAAATGATTATACTTACCTTTATTTTCATAATATAATTATAATTATAACTAATAAAAAATGTTAATGTATTAACTAATTAACTTTAAAAGCTAGTCGATAGATGAAAATAACTTTTAGTTAAAAGTTGATAATTAATATGAGAAACAATCATGTTCGGAAAGGAGAGAACATGCATATCATAGTGAAACTAGCTTTTTCTAAATTTTTTTTCCATACTCAGACTCAAAAACTTGATACATTACTTAAGGAAAATCAAACATGTATAATTTGAACCAATTAATTCATTATAAAATTAATTATTGAAATATTTGATACAATGGAAAAAACGAATTTTTTATATGATATTATTTTATATAATTATAATTTTATTGTATGGATAAAAATATTTTTGGATAATTGTAAATTTAATTTTTTTAATACACTACATTATAATTTCAATTATTTTATTTTATAAATAAACATAGCCGAATACTATTTTTTGAAGTATATGTACTATTAATCTTATATATGTGACAGTATTCGCATCCAACATTACTCTTTAGCACCAAAGATAGAACGATGGAGTTTGAGAGAGGTAATGAGAGTGTTAAGGTTTTGCAAAGGATTCATGGCAATTTTTAATAAATTAAGAGCGATAAAAAAAAGGAATTACAATAAGCTATAATAAGGAATATTGAGAGTACAAATTGAAAAAAAAAAACTATATATAAGCTTAAATTAATTGAAGTAACACTATAAGATAATCAGATATATAATATCAACCACCTCTATTTATATTAGACGAAAGATAAATTAGTCAAGTAATAAGCTAACTTAAATACCCTATCATAGTATCATGCAATATATAGCACCCATTATCTTTCAATCCAAGTCTTATTTATTAGAAGACTTCAAATTAATTTTGACATTATTTTATTCTAAGTCAGTTTCAATTTTTTTTTTTCATATTATCTTCAAATTCAAATTCAAATCAAATCAAATTATATCATATTTTATTTTAAGTTCTTATAATAAGTGTTATTATTTTCAAATTCAAACCATAACTTATTAGTTTTTAATAATATTTTGGATTTTAATATTATTTTAATTTTACTCAAATTCAAAATTTAGTTATAATTATGCTATTATTGTTTTTCAAAATCAAAAGTTTCAAAGATTTTGCAATTTTTATATTTAATTATTTTATTTAATTTTTCCTTTTTCATAGAAGCATTTACAAATTACTTTTAGAAATCTTCTATCTTTCTATTTATCTCTTCTTTTTATCACATTTGACTATTTTTCTTTCTTGCATTTTTCTCACTTTTCTATTTTTATATTCCACACACTCCTTTCATACCTTCCATGAGGTGAAACTTTTATCACTGGAGGAGACGTGAATCACTATGTATGAATATGTACATAAAACCTAACTCTTATGTACTTCTTGTGTATGTTAACATTTATTGTATAGTCAACCAACAATAATGCTCTTTATTCATTCTGTTCAAATTGAAATTCTACATGTGTAATACGTGTTCCATGTATATGTACCCTTTGTTTATAGAGAAAATTAAATGAAAGTAGTTATGACAATTAAATTAGAACTTGCTACATCATGTGTGAACCGTCGTTGTTTTCCCAACACACAATGATGATTTTGGTTTTAACCGTCATTGTTTTTAATTTATAACGACGGTTGACAAACGTCGTTGAAAACCCACTTGTTAATGACGCCTGGGTCAATTACGAGTCAATAACCGTCATTAAAAGTCTTTTTTTAACCGTCATTAAAAATCTTTTTTAACCATCGTTAAAAGCCCAGTTTTCAGTAGTGTTTAGGTTTGATTTTTTTTCAAATTTAAAAAAGTTGGGGCAAGGGGTGTAGATACTGGTGCCAACCTTGACCTTGTTTTGGTAATACAAATTAACTATTATCATAATTAAATAATACAATTGAATTCACATATTTTATAAAAAAAATATGATTTAGGGGGAATTTGTTTAAAGTTATAGAAATATATTCCCGAGAAAATGAGCTTAGGAATGTTATTTTCTTATGTTTGGTATAAGTTTTAAAAATCATATTCCCGAGTATTATTGATTCCCGAGAAAGTGATTTACCAATGTTTTAGTTGCATTTTATTCTCATGGCGAGGGGTGAGAATCTTACATTCCCATAGGAAAGGAAATTGTTTTTAAAATAACTTCTCATTCTCATTTCATTCTACTATTTTTTATTTTTAATTTTTAAAATAAATAAAATTTAAAAAATATTTTTGAGAATATTAAATATCTAAAAAACATGTTTAGAACTTTTACCCGGGAATAACATTCCTGGCAATAGGATTCCCGGTAATATGATCTGAAACCTTGAAACAAACTCCCCCTTATTTGTTAATTTTTTTTGTTTATTTTTAAGATTCTTGAATATTGTTGTCAGGGATATTTAATGAGTTTGAGGCTGATCATGATAAGCCAGACAAAATATTATACAACAACTTATACAACACATTTTTTCTGTATATCTTTTTCATCACATCATTAATTCATCATATCTCACATATTCCTCTCTCTTTTTTCTCTTTTATCTTTACATCTCTCTATGTTGTACACATGTTGTTGTCCAAACAACATTGATTGTAGAGGTTTATCAAACACAAGCCAAACAAAATAATTCTAAATGGAAAAACTTGTAAGCGAATATTCTTAAAGTAATTATAATTAAAAGTTTTAATACTACGTACTATATTATAATAAAAACACTAAAAATTAAATAATAATATAAATAAATAAGGACATCAAAAAAAGAATAATACCTATAATATATGATATTATTATGAATAGGAATAGTTATATTTATAACGTGATATATCAAAATGGACCTAAATTGATAAAAAAAAAAAAGACGGAAAAATGTGATGCACATCAGTTCTAAGCAAGAGTCAAACTTACATTTGTGTTAATAAGAAGAATGTGATATCAACTTGAACCTTGATGATCATATGCGCATGGTTTGTGCTTATATATATCCGTCTTCTCCCTCTCGTTCCTCACACTCCTCATTCATCAACTTAATAGCAGTCCATCCAAACATGGCTTTCCGCCACCACCATCCTCTCTTCTTTGCTCTTACAATTCTTTTCACAGCGCTCACGGTTTCAGCTCGATCATTCCCCAACATTCCCTCCACACAAAAGCACAAGCCATGGGAAGCCTTTTACAACTTCACCAAATATCAACCTGGCCAAAAATACAAAGGCTTATCCGATGTCAAAAACTACTTCCACAAATTCGGTTACATCCCTAACGCTAATCCACTCTCCAACTTCACCGATGACTTCGACGACACCCTCGTCTCCGCCATTCAAGCCTACCAAAACAACTACAACCTCAACGTCACCGGCAAGCTTGATGAAACCACCTCCGCCACATCGCGCAGCCTCGATGCGGCGTTCCCGACACGATTAACTTCAGGAAAAAGAACGTCGCGACGACGTCGTTTGGCAACGATAAGGTGCACTTCCACATGGTCTCCCACTACGCGTTTTTCAAGGGTTCACCGCGGTGGCCAGCGGGAACTCAGAAACTAACGTATGCGTTTGCGGACAGACTCAACAGTGACTATAAGGCCGCGTTTGCCAGGGCATTCAATCGATGGACGCCTGTGGTGAAGATAAAATTCGAAGAAACAGCATCGTACCAAACAGCGAACATTACGATCGCGTTCTTGAGAGGGGACCATGGTGATGGGATCCCTTTCGATGGGCCAGCGACGGGGTTTAGTAACAATGTGTTAGCGCATGCATTCTCTCCCACCAATGGAATGTTCCACTTGGACGCTGACGAGGTTTGGGGCGTCCGGTGATATTACGAAATCAACGGTGGAGACTGCGGTTGACCTAGAATCGGTGGCGGTGCATGAGATTGGGCACCTGCTTGGGTTACAACACTCGAGCGATGAGAAGGCCATCATGTATGCTTATATACAACTGAAAACGAGGAAGGTGGATCTAGCGCAGGATGATATACAGGGGATTCGAGCGCTATACGGCATCACAAAAAGAAGTAACACCATACATATTCATGCCATGCCATAAGATGCATGGGGTGAAGCATAAATTATATAGTAATGCATAAATGTGTCAAATTTATTACCTTTATCCAATCTAATAAGATCGATATTTACGCTTTATATATGTTAACGCATGGTATTTCATTACAATTGGAGTTTGAGTTTCGTTACTGTACCGTTATAATCCTAGGGACCACACCGACCTCTTCCAGGTGGGGCTCTGCACTGCACGTGATATTAGCTAGGGTAACTTAATATTATTATTGCATTAGATTATTATTACATTAGATGTCATTGATGAGTTTTATCTAGGTGGCCCATTGGACACCTCCTATAAGTAAGAGAGTGCTTCTCTAAGCTAGATATCTTACCCATTTTCACTTTGGTGACTAGATTCAGCGTCGCCTATACATTTGAGCTCGGGTCCCATAGACTTTTGAGAACAGATTAGTGCCTACTGTAGAGGAGCTGTAAAACTTTTCCTGCCCGACCACATAGTTTATGTCGTTCGTGGTTTTCCATTCGCACTCGCTCATCGCCTTGTCTTCCTGCTAAGTGAGGTGAGGAGTTGTCAGCCGCCAAACACCTCAAGAACAACCCGCCGGAGCTTATTCCTGAAGAGGACAGAGTGGTACGTCAAACACCTCCTCGACGTCCTCTCAGGCAATCTTATCGTCGAGTACCCCTTAACTGTACCCGGCAAGATTGTCCCCTTCATCGGCTACCACAGGGATTTCGTCACTGTCAACCCTAACGATTGGGATTTTGATCCGTTCACGTTGACCATTGATGAAGATAAACTCAAGGATCGCAGAACTACATACTGATTGTTTGGGGCATGTGGCCCTTGTCTCTGAACTCATGAGGAAACTTGGCCAAACCAAGCCAAAATCGAAATCAACTGTTGTTGCTGTTTTTATAGCCAATGAAGAGAATTATGCTATTACTGGGGTTGGTGTGGACGCACTTGTCAAAGACGGCCTCCTCAACAAGCTGAAAGAAGGCCCACTGGGTGCTTGGAAGTGCAGAAAAAGAAGACCTTCTATGACTGCCAGTTCAATACCAGGCTTGTCAAATCAACAATTCTGCATTTTCAGGTAGAGACTTTGTTCAACGTTGCATATTACTTATCTGATATTTGGTGCTATTGAACTGATTCATTTACGATATACCTACTACCTTTCACTACTTTATTTTGGATTGAACAGAAATTTTCATTATTAACTAATCAAATTATAAAATAAACCAAAATAAATACCAGCTTGCATTCATTCGTTTGATCTTTATTTTACTTTCGTAACAGAGTTGACTTTTGGTTTAGTTTTTCTATGAACTTTTATTTAATCAGATAAGTGTATTTTTAGCTTTACTATATCCAGGGAGTTTTTGCTGTTGTTCGCAGCCAAACCTGGTTGATAATGTTACTTGAATATGATAAATTTTGCTATTCATGGTTTTGGTGTTCTAGTTTTGCAGGACTATGTGACATGTATTATTTCTATATATGATGGAAGTAACGGGCCCCCATTTATATAAGGATTTAAACTAAAATTATTTGAAATTTCCCATGTACAAAGTATATACTCCCACCTAATGTGACTTTGAGAACAAATACTTCCTGGTTAAATTTTTGCAATGGCCCATATTAAAAAAAGAAATAGGTCATGATTTTAATTTCATTCGGAATGAAATAGGCATGATAAATTATTATTAACTTTTAAATTAGTAAGTGACTTTACTTTTTTTTCCCTTGTCCCATTCTTAAATCTTAATAATTTTTGCTGAATCATGTAAATTTTTATTTGTAGAATTTAAAAATATATTGAAACAAATAGTAGCCTCATTGTGAATATGAATGACGAATTTTGAGATGATAAAATGAAATATCTCGTTGCCACTAAGTAATATGGTAAAGATTCTTATTACAATTTGGGGACGATAATTATTTTTTGTCGAAAAAGATAAGGAAATAACTTGGAAATAATTTAAATTCGACTTTACTGTATTGGCTTGTGTTGTGTGTTACTTAAAGTAATAAGATGATACAATATTATAAACCCCACAACTAACAAAATTTAAGGATACCTCTGTAACATAGTTTTGTAGCATAATTATAGTAGGAAGTTGTCTTTAAAATATTAATAATAGTTTAAATGTAACGTAATTATATCATGAAAACGTATGAATTTTAATATGACTGGCCAATTATCCAGGATATATTAGTTTCAATTTTTTTTTCTCATTTGTACATGATTTTGTATTTGATTTTGGTTGCCACGTATGGCATAACCTACACATTGATTATTTAAAATTCAAATCATTCCTTATGATGATAGCATCAATTTAGCTATTTATTTGATATGCATATTTAGCCCATGAAATTCCAGTTTACTCCCAATAATAACTTCAATTATCAAAATTAATTGAGTTAAATAAAATACTTTTAATTCCATTATACACACTTGTTTAGTCTTAATTATCTTAATCATTGCAACTAATTTAAATAAATTATATGTATAAATTCAACTTGTCAATCTCGGCAAATATATGTAGAAATATTCTATTTTAGTATTATCAATGTAATACATTTTGTTAATACATAATAAATTTCAATCAAATTAAATAAGTTTCCTATTTACATTATTGATTATTCATTGGTCAAATAATGTTACTTTATATGATTTCTTTAATTATCATATTGGGGAGCATGAATATTAATATTGTGATATTAATTATAATTGTTATCTTAATTACTAATTTAGGTTCTTTTTTGTTTGTAAATTACTCCCTCACAATCAATATGCTGACACGGTGGAGGACTGACCAAGTATAAAAGTCTTGCCATTCACCGAATTTCTACGGAAGAATGAAATGTGAAATTTAAAATTCTTTGATTTACTTTGAAGCCGCCAACGAATTGGTGGGGACCGAGATGAACTCGGCTGATTATGTTGAAGCCGCCAATGAATTGGTGGGACCGAGATGAACTCGACCGATTATACTGAAGCCGCCAATGAATTGGTGGGGACCGAGATGAACTCGACCGATTATGTTGAACCCGCCAATGAATTGGTTGGGACCGAGATGAACTCGGTCGATTATACTGAAACCGCCAATGAATTGGTGAGGACCGAGATAAACTCAGCCGATTACACAATCACAAAACACATGAACATCATTGAATCCACCTAATTTGGCATTCATGAAGGTATTTCTTCAACTAAACTTGAGGTATCTCTTCAACGTTAGCAAGGTATTTCTTCAACTTAACCTAAGGTATTTTTTCGGCTTAGCCTAAAGCATGTTTTCAACTTATTGTAAGATATTCTTACAAGCATAAGGTACTTTCTCAACTTCGCCTAGGTTGGAGAAATGCTTTCAGTTAAGCATTGGGTAGTTATTTTGACTGGTTATGAGATTGGTAACTAAGTTGTTTGCCAAGTGCTTTATAAAATTATTCACTTGTTGGAGTGACTCAGACATATCAGTTGGAACATGTGTAATTAAAAAGGCGACAAATAGAAGAGTACAATTTGCTCAAAAAGAGTATAGTTCACTTAAATAACGGACATTTGTTACATCAAAAACTTCTGAGTAAATTAAAAGCAGTAGACTAAAGTACGAAGTAGCATAATAAATTAATGTTGCATAAGGATTTTAATGTGTGTTGTTAATTGCAAAACGTAATCATGAATATCATGATATCGCCTCGGAGTTGTGTAAATAGGCCTCAGAACTGTAAATGGGTCACGTCATAAAAATATGCATCATGATTGGACGGTTTTCGACGTTTTGAAGAAGCAAAAATGGTGAGAGATTAAATTAAGTCCACCTCAGGAATGATCACAACAGGAAGCACCACTTCGAGCTCTTCGCCCAAGCAAGGTAGGACTCAAGCTCGGGGGGTTGTGTCCCGTTATAGACGTTTGGGATCCACATCGGGCTCAGCCAGGGGGTCTATATGTATTCTCGATTAAGTACACTTGCATCACCTAGGTAAAAGGTCAAATTTAATCTACCCTCGGCGATGACTTCAGCAGGGAGGCACCACGTCGAGCTCTTCGCCTAAGCAAGCTAGGACTCAAGCTCGGGGGGCTGTGTACCGTTATAATTCTAGGGGCCCACACCGACCTCTTCCAGGGTGGGGCTCTGCATGTGATATTAGCTAGGGTAACTTAATATTGCATTAGATCTCATTGTTGGGCCTCACCTAGGTGGCCCATTGGGGACCTCCTATAAGTAAGAGAGTAGGTCCCTAACCTAGGTATCTGACACATTCTCACTCTGGTGACAGGGTTCAGCGTCGCCTAGGCATTTGAGCTCGGCTCCCCGAGACTTCTGAGAAGCAGTTACGATTTGACTGCACATGACTTTCCATCCTTGGATTATTAGACTTTTCAGCAAAATTCTATTTTCTTTCTTTAGAGATCATATTTATAATCCTTACTTTTTTTTATTTTTTTCCTTTTTATCTCTCTCTTCTCAACACCTCCTAAGCTCCCATATAGGGGTGGGAATAGGTCAGCCCGCCTGTCAGGGACCTGGGGCCTGCTTAGCCTGGCTCGTTTATTAAAAAGGTCAAGCTAAGACTTTTTAAAAATCCTATTTAGCTAAAAAGGTCATGGCTTCAGGCATATGAAAAGGCCTGTTAGGCCTGACGAGGGGCCGACTTGTTTAATATATATATATTAATTTACTAAATTAATTATATATATCAATTATAAATTTTTAAAATCAAATAAAGTAATTAAAAATAATCATATTCTGATTATAAAAAATTAAATAACAAAAAAAAAATACACAACAAATAGAAATTGAACAATCAGATAAAAGGTGAAATAGTGAAAACCCTAGTCACTTCTCCCTTTAGGCACCGCACTGTAGAACTGAGAATGGAGAAACCTTGCATCTCTGAACTTCACCGCCGCCGCTGAAAACTTCATTGTCGCCGCTGAAGCTTCATCGCAGCCGCATCGCAGCTTCCAGGCCTTGACCTCCGGCGTGCAGGTGAGTCTCTGTTCTCCTCCCTTTTGTGTGTGAAAAATCCTTCTTCTTCCTGTGTGAACAATCCCTCTTGTGTGCAGTTGCAGATCGGTTCTGGTTCGTCTCTTTTTCCGGCGTGAAGTTGCAGATCGCCGAAGCTGTTGCGGTGGTGGCAGCATCTGCTGTGCGCGTGACCATGGAAGTTGTTGCAGATCGGGATCTGGCGGAGAATGGCACGATGGTGAGACGACGACTGTTGGAGCGTTCTGCATGACAATGGCTGCACAGCGGACGGCGGAGATGCTGCGGTGTGCTCAGTGCGCTACTGAGGTGTGGTGGTGCTGGCGGTGGTGAGAAATGGTGGCTTGCCTGCGGCGGTGGGGTAAAGCGCGTATAGGAGAACAATAAGGGAGGATTTATGGACTGAATTCCCTTTCATTCCTGTAAATTGGACTTCAGTTGTTTTCTACAGTTGTTCGGGACATTGATTCATGTTAAATTGTTCTTTTCCGATATTGGTGATTGGAGAATTTGATTCATGCTAAACTTTGCTAATTTCTTTGTTATATGCCTAATAGGTGAGATTGTATTTACCTAGTACCCTAAAATTAAAAAAATCTGATTGTAGAAACAAGGCTTCTAAGATAGGCTTTCAGGCCAGGCCATACTTTTAATACAGGCCAAGTCGAGCCTTTAAAAAAAAGCCTGTAACAGGTAACAGGCCCATGCTCAAGCATACAGATTAGGTGTCAGCCAGGCTCAGGTCTGCCAAAGCCTGGCCTGGCCTGGCCTGTCCACCCCTACTCCCATACCCCAATTTTGAGAAGTGAATTAATGTATATTCACTCATTAAATAATACACCATTCAATGACATTAATATTAATATTGGTATACGATAGATAAGTAATGAGCTATGTACCATTTTTCTAAAATCATTTTTTCTATACTTCAAATTAAAACTCCTAACAAAATATTTTTAATAATTAATTCCTCTTAGTTGTAGATGAAGTTTTATAGTGTATTAATAAAACTAGTGGATAAATTAGCCAAAAGTTCACAATAGTAAACTAAAATTGAAGTAGTTAGAAAACGAAAAAACCAGTGAGATCGTTTAAATCAAATTAACTTATAATTGTAAAATAACAGATATTGTCATCATTAATTAATTACTGAATTAGAACCATAAATTTGATAATTATAAAAAATTTTAAGGATAAAATTGTAAAAAACAATTTCAATTACTTGGAGTAGCATTTTTAAAAATGCTGTGGTAATTAACTAAAACACACAACTTTATCAAACATGAGTTAAAATGGTTTAACCAAATGAGACAAACTAAACACATTCATTAAATCAAAGGATTGAAATCACATATAACTTCTTTGAGTAGTGTTATTTGTACAATTACATTGTACAACATACAGAGATATAGATAGAAAAGAGAGAGAAGAAAGAGAATATGAGATGTATGAGATGTGATAGATGATATGATGGAGAGAGAAAAACAAAAAAGGTGTTTGTATGAGTTGTTACTATTTTTATTGTATGGATTTATTTTCTCAACTTCTTTTGTCTCATTCCATGTTTCTCCCACAAAATCATATATAACAAAGCTCAATATAGTTAAAAGTTTTCTTTTTTCCCCCTTAAAATTAATATATTCTTTTTATTTGTTAGTCAATCTTATTGATAGAAAAATATTTTTTCATTTGAAGAAGGAAATGGAACATATCGATCGATAATCAAAGCAATGCCTTCAATTTTGAAAGGCATAATTATCCGTAAAATTGGGCTAGTGTGTAATCAGCTATTTGATTAATTAGAAGATATTGTTCTAGATTATATTGTCACTCGCCATAGACAAATATGGTGAACTAAGGTAGCGTTTAATAGAAAAATAGAATGGAATAGAATATAACAGAATGTATGGGAAAAAAAATGTTTTATGTGTTGTGTTTTGGTAGCTACATAACATAAGATATGTGGTCAATACATATAGATCCTTATCCTATTTATTTTATTAAGTATTGATAAATTTAATATGGGTGTTGGATGTGGTAGTAGGGGGTGTAGTAGGGCGGCAACCGGCGGTGGTAGTAGGCGGTGGTGGGTGACGACGACGAGACGTTGGTGGCATAGCGGCAACGACGATGGTGGTGTAGAGTGTCAAGCGACAACGGTTGTGGTAAAAGGGTGTTAGATAATAGTGGGCGGGGTGACAGAGATGGTGGTGGGCGGTAATGGCGATGACGATGGCAATTGCAATGGTGGTGGGCAACAACGATGGTGGTGGCGGTAATGGTGTAGTGTGTCGAGCGACAATGGAGGTGGTAAAATTAATTAATGTGTTAGGTGGTGGGGGGGCGTGCGGCGGTGACAAAGGTGGTGGTAGCGGCGATGGCAAGTGGCAGTTTGCAGCGGTGGTGGTGGTGGCGACAGCAGTGGCAAGTGTAGGGTGTCATGCGATAATGGTGGTGGTAAAATGTGTTAAGAGTGACAATGGGGGAATAGCAATTTTGAAAGAAGGTTAGGACTCATGGGAGTCTGTGGTAGTTTATCATAAAAAAATTAATAATGAGATGTTTTGTTCTGTTATCTTTGATTCCACCTTTTTATAGAACCAAAGTGTTCCACTCTTCAATAATATGTCATGTTTTATTCTATTTTAAAATACACCAAACATAAAATAGAATTCATATGTCCCATTGATCTATTCCGTTCCGAAGTGTAGATTAATTTAGCAAACGCTACCTAAGCCTCTACTTCCGGATCCTCAGTGAGAAACAAGTAACGGTTAATCATAATTGAGAAAATACTCCTGGAATACCCAAGAGAAATGTAACAGAATTAACCAAATTTTATGAGTAAGAAAGCATTTTTTTTCTTCCCGCTGAGCATTGTATAATAAAAGAACTCTGAACAATATTTTCGCTTTAGCATACTATACGTTAAAGAAGATATTTTTCTACCACTACTAGAAATTTGCTTATTATTATCTACAATTTTTTTTAGGAATTTCTTGCAAATTTTTCTAAAATTTTGAATTTTTTTCTATAATTATGAAAATTGTAACAAAATTGCAAGAAACAATGAATTTTGTTGGGATTTTTCCTGTGAAAATAATTTGTAGAAAAATTTTTGTAGGAAAATCTCTAAAACAATATTAGGTACAAAAGAAAATGGTATGAAAATCTGTATAAAATTAGACCTATAAATTCACTCACGCATGCTCAATGCTTCTCTCCGCTCACAATGTAGAGGTTCCTCAGGTTTTCTTCTTCAATCTCCTAATCAGATCTGTTTCTTTCTTCTCATATTTCATTGGTTCTCTAACTCATCGATGATTTCTCTAACAGATTTCTTCAATCGCTTTTTCATCTTTTCAAGTCATTAACTCATCGATAATCAGATCAATGCTTCAATCTTCGATTTATGCTTGAATCTAACAGGTATGAGATCTATTTAATCTATTTTAATCAGTTACTTGGATCTGTGCGCTCTGAAATTTGATTCAGAGTGGAGTTAGAAAGTGGTTGGTTTTGTGTAAGCAGAAATAGAAATTGATGATAGCAGCGGAGAGTATCTCTCTGAAATTTCCATTGAGTAAGCCAAGCAAAAACAGTAACTGATGATAACAGCAGAGAGTATCTCTTGTTGTGTTTGGTTTTGTGTATAGATTGCATCTGTTTTGTGTATAGGTGAATCTGCTATTTCATCATTCGTAGTTTCAAGGATTCTCGAGCATATACATGGCACTTCAGTGCTCGAGTCTATGACTAGTCTATAACTAGATCTTTCGTGTCTTTATCTTTCTTTTGGAACTTTGCTGTGTTGGACCAATGTTCTTATACTAAAGTTATTATTCACTTGTCCTCTTTCTCTGTAACATGGTTAGGGGTGCATCCTGCATCCAACATCATTTTTAAGAATTTATAAGCATCCTTCAATCGCCCAGCTTTGCTGTGAACTTCAATTAAAGTATTATAAGTAACCTATCAAGAACAACACTTGCTAGATCTGCTCTTCCCATCTTTCCTAAACCTTGAATTATCATATTGTATGTTGCTATATCATCCGAGCAAAGCTTTTCTCCCATTTCAGTTAGAATAGCCCAAGCCTCGTTGAAATAGCCCTTTTTGACAAATGAGCTCATGATAGAATTATATGGATTTGATGATGAAATTGTATGGATTTGATGTGATACAAAATTCAAGGTACTAAACTGTATTTATTCTAATACTAGATTTCTAATCCTAATTAAATAAGAAAACAAATCATGAAATATTATGAAACTTGGCAAGTCGGCAACCACTATTAAGAGATTTTTGAGATACTTTATTTATTCTAAGATACAATAATGACATTATGAGATATTTTCTAGATATTCTAATACGCCCCTTCAAGTTAAAACTTACTAAACTTGCTTGTGACTATACATACTAACAAAATAAAAAATATAATGTAGTGTGACATTTGGGACTAGAAATAGGGCTAGACTCTATTTGGGACCTGACATGGGGTTGGACTGCGCATATGCGACGGATACTGGGGCTAGAATGCATCTAGGACAAAGACACGCGGCTAGAGTGCTAGACTGCATTGCTAGTGTAAGTCAAAACCAACATAAGTCACCACAAGTATGATTCAACTCTGAGAAAGAAGTCATCACCAGAATGTGTCAGTTGGAGGAGTCTATCAATTCCATGCTAGCATTGAAAAGTACCATACAATACCCAAAACAATGACCAATTATAACCATCACAAAGAATGCCAAGAAATAGCCCATAAACCTTTGTTTTTTTATCATTCTTTGTGGTGCTTATCTCTGGTTAAAATGACTCAAATCATGCAAGAAGTTCGAAAAGATTTAGATAGGAAACCACATTGGATGGGAGAGCTAGAATGGGCACAGTTAAAGGCACATTGGGAGTCCTATAGTTACAAAGAAAGGTCACAAAAAAATAAAAGAAATCATGAGTCAATTGCTGGGGCATCTCTTCACACCGGTGGATCTATACCTCACCGTTTACATTGGAAGAGAATGATAATGTTAATGTGCTATTAGTTTATCAATATATTTTACAAAATTAATGACACACAATATTATTTTTTAATTTTAGAGGGAAGAAACTGGAGTAGATCCATCCTTGACTAATTTCTATTTTCGCACTCATCGAAAGAAAGACCAAAGTTGGGTGGGTCCTCATGCAAAATCTGCTTATGTAAGTAACATACTATATTATTGTACAAAATTTGTTATCTTTGTTTATATTTGCTTGGTTGAGTGCACTTTTACAAATTAATGGTACTTGTACTGGTTGAGGATGGTGAAAGGCACTGTCAACCTTTTTTCTTTTTAATTTTTAAAAATATCACATGTTTTCCTGGTTCAGTTCCAGTGCTTGATCTTGTTTTAAGAAACGTATTTATACTTTGCGACCCCTCTCTATCTCTCTCACCAACATTGTCAATATTGGTTTTGACAAAATTTCAAATATTGGATAGGGATAGTATAAACAATCTTTCTATTTTTTTGGTTTCATTTCTTCCTATATGTTAGCTAGCCAATGTGAAATAGAATGGATAGTGATAGTAAATAGATAAACAATAAGGAATGGAATAACAAATTTGATCATAACCCTTGCAGCATAGTTGGTCCAGATATCAGTGCTTACACCAGATACTATGAAAGATAAAGAGAAAATGAATTGGCAGAAAGAAAAGGGAACCATTGCAATTGTTGATAATTATTTGTCAAAGCGAGAACTATAGCTAAATATTTAGTATAATCAATAGTGTTATTTTATGGTAATTAAATTGTTTTACATTATTACCTGTATTGATTGATGATCTTTATTTAATTTCTGTATTCTCTACTAAAAAAACTTTAGGGAATATTCATGAATGTATCTGAATTCTTCTTAAAGCTAAGTTAGTGGACCCCTTTTTTACTGTAAAAGGTTTGGCTATGTTTCTCGAGCCCCTTCCTAATTTGGCTATGTTTTGGACCCTTTTGAGCAGTCCAGTAGAGATGAGGCCATGCATGAGTTATTAGAAATTCTTATTGTCAGTTAAATGAATAAAGTTAGTAACTCTTATTGTCAGTTATAAATTCTTATTGTCAGTAACTCTAGTTTTTTATATTCCACTGGTGATGAAAGAATGTGAGCCTTTGTGGTGGGAGTTGTTCTAGTTATTAGAAACTTTTGATGCTATAAAGTTGTTGTTACCAAAATTTATGCAGGAAAAAATTGAAATGAAGAAAGCTGAATTATCTTCCCAAAACTCAGAGAATATTGGAGATGGTAGTCAGCAGCCAATTATGCCATCTGATATTGATATATGGATAGATTCAGTTGGAGAGAAGAAAGGAAGGATCTTTGGATTTGGTTCTTTAAGCAAGAGTTTAATGACATCCTCAAACCGAACAACACGTCTTTTCACTACTTGAGAGGATGTTGATGCCATTAGGAGCCAAGTTCAAGCCTTAAATGAGTCTTTGCAACAAGAGCTGCGTGAAAAATTAGAGATGAGAAAAGAGAACTTAGAGATGAGAAAAGAGAATTTGGAGATGAAAAAGGAGCTACGTGAGACCAAACAACAACTAGAAGCATTAATGAAACACTTAGGATTTGTTGCCTCTTCTTCTCATTCATCCCAAAATTGTAATGAAGATGACAATGATGAATATGATGATGAGGAGGAAGATTATTAGGTCATACTAAAAAGATTGAATTTTATTGGATATTTGATACTTTGTGATACTTTGTATGTGATACTTTTTACAAAATTAGATACTATCTATGATACTTTTTACAGAATTAAATATTTTGTGATACTTTGTATATGTGATACATTTACAGAATTAAATACTGTCTATGATACTTTTTACAGAATTAGATACTTTGTATATGATACTATATAATTAGATATTGTGATACTTTCCTACAATTTTACCTTTGAATTTTCCTATGGGTTTACCTACGAAAATTTCCCATGAATTTACCTACAAAAATTTTCCTACAAAATTTCCTTTGAATTTTCCTATGGATTTACCTACGAAATTTTCCCACGAATTTTCTTACAAAAACTTTCCTACAAATTTACCTACAAAAAATTTCTTGTGAATTTACTTACAAAAATTTCCTATAAATTTATCTTGGAATGTTTTCTATGGATTTACCTACGAAAAATTTCCTACAAATTTACCCGTGGATGTTTCCTACGGATTTACATATGAAATGAATTACCCACGAGCTTATTTCCTATGGAGAAAAATTTATAAGAAAATTTGTAGGAAATGCGTTTCCTACAAATTTTTGACGAAAATTTGTAGAAAAATCCGTAGGAAATAAGCAAAATTTTAGTAGTCTACCATGGGAAATGTTAGTAAGACATAATTTCCTTCACATTTTTTCACACTTTAATCCTTATTATTGATTAAAATTAGCTCCCGTCATTTAAAGAGATGGCCATCAATTCACCAAACAGGAAATAGATTTTACATGGATTTCGATCAATAATAAGAGTGTGTTATATTGCAAAATTCCTCTTTTTATCAATTTCAAATATTTTTTAAAAAAATGTCAGTACTGATGGTAGACATTAATTTCTTTCTTCCATTATTTTTTGGTCAATCTTTCTTTCACTTTCTGTTTTTGTTTTTTTGTTAGAATTTGAGATAATTTGTAACTATAGCCTCGAAGCCCGGTTAACCCAGGCTCAATTTAGTTTTGACCCAAATTAAAATAGGCCTACATAGAAGTTCAATATATAGTCCAATTTTAGGTTGTTATAAAAAAAATCCAATTAATTTTAGATAAACTTAAAAAATGAATTGAGTATTGACCAAAAAAAAATGAGTTGAGTCAACGCATGGGCAAATCGTGATTATGTATTTGATTCAACCACCAATCCATTGTTATTATGTTATGGCTGGCAGCTGAACATACTTTGTGTTGAAATCTTTTTATTAGAAGAATGGGAATAGTAAGAATCAATCTCTAGACCACAATATTATTTATGATAGCATATCATGAACTTATGGTAACACTTATGATTCCTTATATATATTAAGCCACGCAATCATCAGCTATAATGATGGAGATAATTCGATATCTACCCGAGACAAAGTAACAGGACCAACATAGCAGGAAGTGTTGCAATTAGTTAAAACTTTACAAAATACCAGCTGCCAAAAATGCTCTAGCTAGAGAATTTGTTCCAATTCAAATTCCTCTACGCGTACGGTCTGTTAAATGGCTTGAAATGCATTGTATACTAACAATTAAATGGACGTCTTTATTTTAAACGAACTCATAATAAGCGCTTACACATCGATATTTTAAGTCAACCTAAGCCTGCTAATTGGCACGTATATTACACCAACCAGGCAACCAGAAGCGAAATCCCCTTATCTTTTCGTATATCTGATTTATAGTATAGTGCTCATTGCTCTTATTTCCACAGTAGGCTGAATCGAATACCTCTTGTTTACAACATAGCCCTTATCTTTTGATTGTGGTTACAATATGATCATTGGGTAGAAAGTGGTCGATCGGTTAGAAATTAGCGCGTCTGCCTCGTAGCGTAAAATGTCTACCTGGCCTTCTCCTTAATTTTGATTGTCCATGAGTGACAATTTTAATTTCTATTTCCACTTGAGAAAAATATCTTCTCTTCTGTAACGTAAACGGTCATCTAGAAGCGAAAAGTGTCCTGGGTTCTCCTATCTCAATGTTCTGGATTTTTGGTATACTTCATTTCTTTTAAAAAATAAAGTTTTCAAATTGCAACCGTGCTAGTTTGACCATATGGCGATACCGAAATGAATTGAATATTCTAATTCCTAACGCACGTAAGACATGATGCATGCTTGTTGCCAAAACCGTAAAGAAAACTACTTTGAAATTTGTGGAAACTTCCGTTGGCATATAGACACCTTTTGGAAGCTTCCATTCTATGATATACTGTACGTAGTATTTATTTATAGTCCATAAATTCATAAATTCATCATTTTATTTGCGGAATAAAAATCGAATCATCAGGAAATTAATATATGTGAATCACATTTAATTTGCAATCCATAGATTAATTAATATCTTTCGGAATGAGTACGATCATTAATTTTTCCTTACATTTATACTATTTTAATCCTAATATAGTAAAAATAAATCTAACCTTCCTTTAAATTTACATTACTTTTCGTGGTCCGTGGAAATTAAAGACTCAAGTGAAAGTGTCAAAGTCAAACAAGGCCTTCCTCATTATTTTTCGTTAATATAAACAGTATATTGGTCGTTGCTTTTATTAAACTATTAATTAATCTCGTATCTTGTCCTCAGCGAACAACACCGTACAAGGCCAAACGTCGACGTTTCCAATGGTGGTGGTGCTTCCAGGTGCTTACCTTCCCGCGGAATCATTCAGACGACACAGAACTTTTCAACGCATTGGCGTCAAATACTTTTGGTGACGAAGACTTCAAGGTTCACAGTGAAAAAGACACACACACCATATTTCATATTACTTATACCCTCCCTATCATATCTCTTCGAAATCAGCCCCCTTCACACTTTCTAGGAGCCATTCCATAATTTTCTCACCAAAGGAAACATAAATCATGAGTACTCATCACCACCGTTATATGCTATTGGGTTTTGCAATAGTGACACTCAGCACCACTTTATTACCTTCCGTCTCAGCTCGTTTATTCCCAGACCCATCCTCCATCCCCACATGGATAGCAAACCACACGCAACCGAGCGCGTGGGACGCATACCGCAACTTCACCAACTGCAGCCCAGGCAAAACGTACGATGGCCTCTCCAAACTCAAGAAGTACTTTGAACAATTCGGATACATTCCCAACGCGCCGCCGTCAAACTTCACTGACGACTTCGACGACGCATTGGAGTCCGCTGTTCGAACCTACCAGAAGAACTTCAACCTCAACATCACCGGCGAGCTCGACGACGCCACTCTCAACCAGATCGTCCGGCCGCGATGTGGCGTCGCCGATATCATCAACGGCACCACCTCGATGAACTCCGGCAAAACCAACACAACACCTTCCGGAAACGACACACTGAAACTCCACACCGTCAAGCACTACACGTTCTTTGAAGGCGAGCCACGGTGGCCGGCGGGGACGGAGGAGCTAACCTACGCGTTCGACCCGGAGGAAAACCTCGATAACACCACGAAGGCAGTGTTCGCGAGCGCGTTCGCCCGGTGGGCGGAGGTGACGACGATTTCGTTCCGGGAAGCGACGTCGTACAGAGCCGCGGACATCAGGATTGGGTTTTACAGTGGGGACCACGGGGATGGAGAACCGTTCGATGGAGTTCTGGGGACGTTAGCGCACGCATTTTCGCCGACGGACGGGAGGTTCCATCTTGACAAAGCGGAAGACTGGGTGGTTTCCGGTGACGTGACGGAGGCGCCTCTTTCAAATGCGGTGGACCTGGAATCCGTTGCGGTGCATGAGATAGGGCACCTTCTAGGACTAGGACACTCGTCCGTGGAGGAGGCTATCATGTATCCTACGCTAAGGTCACGGACGAAGAAGGTTCAGCTGGCGAACGATGATATAGAAGGGATTCAGAAGCTTTATGGCTCTAATCCTAACTTCAGCCGCACTCCTTCCACTTTTTCGCCCGAGACGGACTCCAGCCATGGTGCTCGCCAAGTGGGATCGCTCTTCTTCTCTCTCTTTTTCCTTGGAGTTGCACGTTTGATTTTGTAAACAAGAATTGTCGTTTGTTAGGTAGTTTTATACGAAAAGTATATACGATACATACGGGCATGCGGCTGCGTATATATAGGCTTTCATTTTGGTTCGAGTACAGTGTATACTTTGTACTATTGGCATTCTTCATTCTTCATTCATTTAGTGATAATTCATTCAATTTTTGGCTATATTCTTTTGCTATATTTTTTAAAAAAATCTATTTGATGAATTGTTAATTGAAAACTCAAAATTATAAGTTAATTTATTGAATTAGAATATTATTTAGTGAAATTGATTAGTTGTTTATACACTTGCTAAATGTAAAGTAATTAACATAAAAACAATATATTTATAATGTATCATACACCACTTCTGATACTGGTCCCGATAGAGTAATGTTTTAAATTCATATAACAATACAACATATACAATCTAAAAAGACAAAATAAAAAATAAAAAAAAAAAGAAAGAAATGTGGGATGTGATGAGTAACATGATGCAAAAAAAAAAATATGATTTATGAGTTTATATTTTATATTTTATAATTTTTATTTCCTCCACTCGATAAAGTCATATATATGCTATATATGATTATTGTATTAGTACATTTACCTGGTGGTCACAATAAGGGTTATTAATTATGAGTGTGATATAGGTGCTTAATTGTTTATATATAGCTGTAATACTAACGAATCGTGTTGTTTGAATTTAATTATGTTTATTTTTAGGTTACATTCAAAATACACAAAGGTGGCTTGAGTTTTTTTTTTTCTAAACAAAAATATTATATTAAAAGGGAGTATAAGTGGTACTACAATCCATACAAAAGTAAAAAAAAAAAAGAAATTACATACAATAAAAACCCCTCCAAAAAACCAAAGCCAAAACCCCAAATCACCTAAACAATAAAATCCACCCCTAAGGACCAAGAGCCATTGACCAAAAATAAATAATACCCAAAAAATAACAATGTTTCGGGACAATTACAAAGACCTCCGTTTCTTCATCTGCAAAGCATCACCCGGACATACTGCAAAAAACCAAACTGATATTAAGGGGAAATGAATGGGAAGTTTAGGTACACCCTAGGGTACTCAGACCAGGAAGAAAAATTGTATAAAAAATCATGATCTTTCGCTTTTAACCACTTCCATGATCGAAGCTTGATAAGATCTAGCACCTCAAGTGCAGAGAGAAGATTCTGTGAAAAAAATACCTGCATTCCTTGTTAACCATAAACTCCAAAGAACATAAACCAAATCACAGACCACCTATACTTTATTCTCGAATTACAATTAGGCAACTCCAAAAATTGTTGAAAATGACCAATAAAGGAGTTATGTAGAATAGAAGAGAACCCACACCAATCCAAACAAATCATCCAAACATGGTATGCAAAAGGAGGTATGTAGAACAGAACCCCCACTAATTTTAACTTTTCTTTTGTTTTTTTGTTAATTTATTAATAAATTTATGACTTTAAAAATATTCAAATAATAATAAAATGATCAAGAATATCATTAAGCTGTTTTGATTTTGTTTAATGCCTTTCCCCAATCCTCATTAATTGTAAACTCAAGCCACCTTTCCCCTGAGTAATACAGTTTCAACGATATATATGCTGGTGCAGTCCGGCCTGTTGTAAAATCAATATTAATTAATCAAGAAAACAATAATAAGTATAAACTGGTTATATTATTTTTTAAATCAAATAAGTTATTATGAAATTAATCTTGCTTGTACTTTATCACATACGTACATTCAAAGATTTCATTAGTATATTGTAAATTCTAGAACTATATATATGTATATATAGTTGAATAGGCAAATAAGAATATCAATTTCTTATTCTAAATAATGCTAATTAAACTGTACAAAGATGGGGATTTAACAATTTATTCCCGTTATATTATTGTTTGTATTATTATACAAAATGCATATATATAATCATAATCAATAATCAATAACAACAAGATAAGTCATCTATTAAATATTTTTAAAATAAAGTGATTGCACAATCTTTTGGTAGAAGTATTTAATAATTGACCATGTCCTCTGTTATCTTTTAGATAGTCAGAGTTCTTGACTGATATATTTCTATGATCGATATTATTAATTAGAAGTTTCTTGAATGAGTAAACTAATATGCATAAAATCATAGAATATGTCAAATTGAATAAAGAATTAATGCCATGCAATAGTTTATAGATTTAGCGTTCATACAGTTGAGTAAAATTGATTCTAAAAATGAATAATTAAGATGGGTGATGCAAGTTTTACCAAAGTTTAAAATCAATTATGTGAAACTATGATTTTACACTATTATAACGGTAAAATAAATATAGGCTTAATTTACAATAATGTATACCGTAGAAAAAGGAAGTGGTGATATATAATTGCGGAGTGTTTTCAGCTTAAGTTTGCATCAAGGTTAAGGTTTTCCAGCAAAAGCTGCATAAAACTTGAAGCAATCTAGTAGCTATTAACCCCAAGGGCACTAAACTTATATATATGATCAGGTTATTTTTGGTTTTAACACAAGGATATTGCGATGTTGCTAATAATTAGTATCTCATATTATTTAGGATCGGCCTAACATATATATTAGGCCTAAAGTAAATTATAAGATAAAGGCCTAAATTATATGATTAATTTTAATTGACTAATCATATATGAAGGCCTAACTTGTGTTTATAATTATATGATTAATTGTTTATATGATTAGTTAATAATGTTTATATGAAGACCTAAAAACTATTTAACTTAGCAAGTTAGGCCTAAACCACAAAAAGTTTTATTTAGTTTTAATTGTTTATATGATTAGTTTTAATTATTTATATGATTAGTTACATTTAGTTTTAATTATTTATATATAGGTATTTAATTATATAGGTAGTTATTTAGTAATTGTTAGTAGTAATTAATTATTCACAAATAAATTATTAGTCATTATTAGTAGTAATTAATTAGTAATTTATAGGTTTGGTGTTTAATATTTAATTTAACACTATTAAAATTAGGTAAATATGCCTCGTATGCGTGGCAGAGGTGGACAGAAGGTCCCACCTATTAGAGGGAGGTCCAAGCGAGCTTGCTGCATAGGCAGCTCGCTTTCGTGCAGCTCGGGAGAGGACCAACCTCTTTCACCCTGATCAACTGCCAGAGCAGCCATCTGCTTAAACGCCTGAGGGAGGTGGAGTCACATATGGGGTGCAACTCCAGCTTTGATGTGTCCACCAAGCTACAGATTTGGAAGGATGTTACGGGTGGCAAGACTCGAGGCCGCTGTTATGGCACCAGGGACTTGTCAACCAACACTCGTCATGGTGTGACTAGCCTCACTTAGGAGTCTCGGGCTCATACCAACGGGAGCGACGGGTCGTGTCATTCGTTTGAGGAGGCGCTGAGGCAAGAGATAGTACTTGAAGCCAACTTGAAGGCCACTCGAGCTGAAGAAAAGGTTGCACGGTTGAACTTCACACGACTCCGACAGTAGATGCATATGTTGTTGGAGGCCCAAAGTGCAGGTGGTTCTACCAGCTTCAGTCAGGCTTAGACTCAAGCTCAAGCTCAGGCTCAGTCGCACCTGCACCCGCACGACGATGGCCACTTGGATGACCAGCCGTTGGATAAGGATGAGGATGAGGATCATCGCCCACCACACCAACGTCGCCGCCGCCATGCACCCATGATTTTTTTATTATGTTTTTTTTATACATTTATTGTATTATGTTTGAACATTATTTTTTGTATATATAGTTTATATATATATTTTTTCCTCTATCATGTGTTTATATAGTATTTAGTATCTTTCTTTATAATTTTAAAATTAACAAATATTAAAATAAAATCAATAATAATAAACTTAATTTAAAAAAATATTATTATCACTAGCGACGACTGTAACGTCCTAATTTCTTAACTCATATGATGTCCATTGGAGACAAAATTCCCGAATCTCTGAAACTATTTCGCGCCATTATTGATGTCGGTAAGCACACTCATAAACGCTTAGGTAACTCCAACGATTACATAAGCCCAAATACAAACAGTCATACATTACAAATCTCATAATCCAATTGCCACTCAGTGGCTCAAATTAACATTCCCCTTGAGTACATAATTTCTAACCTAATACAACATAATATAACTTAAATACATTTGTATTCCTCAAGAAAATAAACTAAAAAGTTAGAAATGGGAGAATCCACTCTAGGAGCTTCTAACCCTCCATCCAAGCATCCAGGCAGACAATCCTATATATCTAAAATGAACCCCACAACACGGAGTGAGACTAATGTCCCAGCGAGTATAACAATGCAATCATACAGTGTGAGTTGGCAAGTATATGAGATGCAACATATAACTCGGCCAATCATACATAAACTACTTTAATCATATCACATCATAATGTCACATCTCCACTCAATTTAAATAAAACATAAATGCCATCTCAACTTAGATATGCTATGCATGACCTGCATTACCCAACAGAACGAGGTCTTTTCATCGATTCTAAGGCTAGACCTGAGCTCAGGCTACAAGGAACGTCTCCCTTGGGGACTAATACCCGCCACTTATTATGGACCGAAATCGTTATTCTGGACCGAAGTCAAATCTTAATGCATGAATAACTAGGCCGAGCCAAATAATCTGGGCCGAAGCCAAAACTCACAATCTAGGCCAAAGCCAAAACTCATATTCTAGGCTGAAGCCAAAGTTCATGATCTAGGCCGAAGCCAAACTCATTTTAGTATTATTCTAGACCGAAGTCAAGCTTGATTAATTAGGGTTTGGTGGCCATAGGCCAAATTCATTTTCCATGCTTCCAATATGCAACACTAACCATGCTATAAAGATACAAGTATATCATGAATGCTCAATCATGAAACAAATTAGAGAAACCCTAACATACAAGTCCTAACTCATGCCCCTAATAATAGCATTCATTCAAAAACCAAGCATAGAACATCAACAATCATACAAGGACATGCATGACTAGAGAAAGGGAAAAGAGGGATTAGGGTCATTCAGGAAATTCAAGCAAGAATGAGAGTGGGTGTGTGAGTTATACTCACCTCAAAGAAGCTCAAATAGAAGGAAAAGAGGTTGGGGAAGGTTGGGGTTTGAGATCCTTGGCTTATCCTCCTTCGTGGCTCCAAGAGCTCTCTTTCTCTCTCTAGGAACCTCTCTCTCTCTCTCTAAAAAAAGGAACGGGGAGGAAAATGAGAAAAAGAACTCTAACATGTGTTTTTAAAATTGGCACGCGCATTCTTGCTCAAGCGAGCCCTTCTCGCTTGAGCGAGAATGCTGAAAAATTTTGGATTCGCATTCTCGCTTAAGCAAGAGGCTTCTCACTTGAGCGAGAATACTCCAGAGAGCATTCCCCTCTCTGGATGATTCTCGCTTGATCGAAAATATTCCAGAGAGCCCCATAATCTCCCTGTTTCTCTCTTGAGCGAGAACCTCCTCGCTTAAGCGAGAAAACCAGAATCCAAATCAACAATTTTGCTGATATTCTCGCTTAAGCGAGCTCCTTCTCACTTGAGTGAGAACATCAAGACTTAAAATCCTAATTTCTCAGCTTATTCACTTTTACCTTAATTCTTCCTTCCCTTTCCTAATTCATTTTCACAAAACACCTCCCTAACTTAATTCCTCTAACCTAAGCGTCCTTCCTTCACTTCCATCAATCCTCTAACCATGTTCCTTCCTCCTCAGTCTGATTTCCCATGCGATGCCCCTACTTTCTCCCTTATTTCTATACCTTGTAATCCCCTCCATATCAGGGTGTGCTTCCTTCTAAGTTTAGTCCAAAATCATGTGTGACTTAACACCTGGTTTCTCTTCTACACTACAAGAAATTCGCTATTTAGCGATGGCCTTGTAGCGACGGCCACGACACCGTCGCTATTAGCGTCGGCCAGGTCGATGCAACGGCCAACAATAAGACATCACTGTTAAAAAATACTTTTTAATTTTTTTATTTAGCGACGGTCAGGCCGTCGCTACTTAGTAACGTTAGCGTCGACCTTCGTAAAGTTAGTGTCGGCCTGGTCATCACTAATTTTTTGTTATTTTTTTCACTATATATATATATATAATATTTTGTGCTATATATTCGAAGAAACAAACTTGGCGTAACAGTAATGCTCCTTCTGTGTATCGTGCAGGTTGTGGGTTCGATTCTCACAATTGATAAATTTGGGAAGAAATGATTATTTTTTAAAAAATATTTAGCGACAGTCATGGAATTAGCGAAGACATTAGCGACGGCTTGACCGTTGACGCTACATAGTGTCGGCCATAAAATATATATCGTCGCTACATAGTGTCGGCCATAAAATATATATCGTCGCTACTGCAATTGCGACGAGGCTTTTAGCAACAACCAACCAGTCGTCGCTAGGCTGTCGGTAATAACGAAAAGTCGTCGCTAAAAACCGTATTTCTTGTAGTGCTAAGTTATGCTAAAACTCATGGCTCTTAATACATTGCTTAATTCTTGTCTTAATTCATACTCAAACCTCTAAATTTTCTTCCTACTCCTAACCTTCCTTTCTTGGCCGGATTCACAACCCAAGGCTTCTCTTGTATTTTCTAGGCCCTAATTTCTAGGATGTTACAACGGTCATTGCTGTCACTAGTAAAAAATATAAAAAATAATATAATAAGTTACGATGGCCATGGCCGTCGCGCTAGGTTGTGCGGCTTAGCGACGATCATTGATCCCTTCACTTAGCGACGACCTTTAGCTTAGCAACGACTTGAGCGACGGTCTAGCAGACGCTACGTAGTGACAACTTATTTTACTCATCGCTACTGTATTAACAACGAGCATTTTAGCGATGTCCATGAGGTCGTCGCTATGCCGTCGCTAAGTGAAAGATAGCAACAGTTTTTCAGTTGTAGCGACGACTTTTGATTGTTGTTAAAAAATAATTTTTTTATAGTGGATAAAAAAATAGAAAGAGATGAGAAACGTACATGAAAATAAAAAAATTTAAAAGTGTTTGTACATTATTATTGTATTTCCACACACACATATATATATATTCATTAACGTCAAAGTGGGACAGTTTAGATTATTTGCAAGTGGGAAATACATTAACTACTGGTCAACTTGAAAATCCATACATATATGGAAGACAAGTTGTGCTTGCCTGACCTTTTCGATTTAGCATAAAACTCAAATCATATAAACAAAGATCTGCCCCATATACAGACTAGCAACTTAATTTTATAATTTATATGATATAATAAATACAGATGTTTTGTGGTGAGATATCTGCAGTTATAAAATTACTTTGGATATCCATTATAGAGGTATGTGTTTTTTTATAATAGTTTTACAAAGAAAATTTCAGTCAAGACCTCGCCAAATAAACACTGAAGCTGACAATAGCAATGCTCTTCGGGTTTTGGATTTGGAAAAAGATCTACACTAAAAATTTAGGAGTGAGAACTGGAAAAAAGAGATAGAAATGAAAATGAAATAAAAAGAAAGAAATTGATAAATGTGATATTGATGCATGTGATGTGAAAGTGTTAAAAAGAAAAAAGAAGTATATGAAAGTGGGTGTAGATAATAAGAATGACCGTGACAAAAACCAAAGTTGTTTGGATTTTAATTACAGTATCCTTTCATTTGAAAGCGTTGACGAGGCATATGTGGATGATGCTACTAAACTAACTCCCTTGAAACTATATTTTTTTTTTTGTAAACTTAAAATTTAGGGTGAGAGGATGGTGCACCAGTCCAAGGAAGGGAAAATTTCTGGGCTATTTGAGCACTCACAGAGGTATTTACATTTTACCTCACACCCAAGGGGACGAGTGAGAGTTCGAATCTGCGACCTGTCAGATACGAGATCTGTCTTGCTAGCCCCTTGGGGTTACCTTTGAAACTATATGATTTTCACACACTCATTTTATCTTTTTTTATTACATCAATCATTACATCTCTCACTTTCTCTCTCTTCATTTAATTTTTTTTATCATTCTTTTTTTTACACTTTCCACACTCAACTTTTTGAGTAAAGAATAATATTTTTCCATGTAATATTTTATAAGAGTAATCTCTGAAAAACATGTGAGATTAAATAAAAAAATAAAAAATTTAAAATATTAAAACTAACCAATTTAACCTTTTTTTTTTACACTGGTTCTTGATTGGTTCATATCGGTTCTTGTTAGTTATGACTTAGGAATGAGTTTGTTATTTCAGTTAGGTTGTTATTTCAGTTAGGTTAGTTAGTTGTTGCTCTCTAAACTGCCTATATATAGTATCTTGCTGTATAGGGAAAGGTAAGAATGTAAGTGAGAACGATTGCGGAGAACTTGCTGAAGTGCTTAACGAAGTAACCTTCTGAATTGGTATAACCTGTCGAAGGTGGTTGAACCTTCTGAAGCTGATTGTCTGAAATCAGAGGAAGTGTTTTTTTCTCTTGCATATTTCTTCTCTTTCTTCGTGTTCTTTGGTTCTCTTATTCTTCTAAGCTTTCAATTGCTTGTTTTTACCCAACAAGTGGCGTCGTCTGTGGGGAAGATTGAAAGGAAAGATAATCAAGAATGGCAACGAAGTTTGATATTGAGAAGTTCTTTGGAGCCAATGACTTCGGGTTGTGGAAGATCAAGATGGAAGCTATCTTGATATAGCAAGGATGCGAAGAAGCGTTGAAGGGGGAGATGAACATGTCATCATATTTAACGCAGGCAGAGAAAAAGAATATGGTCGACAAGGCAAGGAGTGCAATCGTTCTGTGTCTTGGTGATAAGGCACTCAGAGAGGTGGCAAAGGAGAAAACAGCTGCAGACATGTGGGCAAAGTTGGAATCTTTGTACATGACAAAGTCTTTGGCTCATAGACTCTGTCTGAAGCAACAACTTTACTCGTTCAAGATGGTGGAGTCAAGAACGATTGAAGAGCAGTTGGCAGTCTTTAACAAGATTGTTGATGACCTTTAAAACATTGGTGTGAATCTTGAAGATGAGGACAAGGTCGTTATCCTTCTTAATTATTTACCTAAGACCTTTGAGCATTTCAGAAATGCGTTGCTGTACGGGAAAGATCAGATAATTACTCTGGAGGAGGTTGTAACCTCAGTTCGAACCAAGGAGTTGCAGAAACTTCAAGATTCGAAGGGAGTAGAGGAGGTTTCCTCTGGTCTAGTTATAGTGAAGGGCAAGGGAAAGAAGTCGGAGAACAAAGGGAAGAAGGCAAAGTCTGAAGGCAAGAAGCAGATCAAATGTTACAAGTGTCAGAAGGTTGGTCATATCAAGAAGCATTGTCCTGAAAAGAATGGAAATGAGCCTAGGATACAAGAAACTGCAGATGTTGCAGAGGCTTCTGAAGGATATAAATCTGCTGGGGTGTTGGTTGCTTCATCAAAAGGCTTTCTGAAGAGCTGGGTCATGGATTCAGGGTGTACCTATCACATGTGCCCTGTGAAAGATTACTTTGAGACCTTAGAACTAAAGGAGTATGGGTCTATACTTCTTGGGAACAACAAAGCTTGCAAGGTGCAGGGCATTGGGGCAATCAGACTGAGGATGTTTGATAACAGAGAGATGCTGCTCCAGGATGTGAGGTATGTTCCAGAGCTCAAAAGGAACCTTATGTCCATTAGCATGTTTGATGTTATGGGGTATTCCACCAAGGTGGAGGGTGGAATGATGAAGGTGTCCAATGGAGCATCTATAGTTGCTAAAGGAAGAAGAAGTAATGGGTTGTACATTCTGGAAGGTTCTACTGTCATTGCACATGCATCAGTTGCAAGTCAGTCAATGGTAGACAAGACTAAACTATGGCACCTACGTTTAGGCCATGTTAGTGAGAAAGGCTTGGTGGAGTTGGAGAAGCAACAACTGTTGATGGGAGATAAGCTTCAGAAGCTGGATTTCTGTGACCAGTGTGTTTTGGGTAAGTCTCAGAGAGTGCAGTTTGGGACAGGTAAACACACTTCCAGCATACCTTTTGAATATGCTTATGCAGATTTGTGGGGTCCATCCAGGACTCAGACGCATGGTGGAGGATCTTATTTTCTGAGCATTATTGATGACTTCTCAATGCGAGTTTGGACCTACATTATGAAGAACAAGGCTGAGACATTTCTGAAGTTCAGAGAATGGTATGTTCAGACAACTAATCAACAGGGGACCAAACTGAAGGTACAAAGAACAGACAATGGGTTGGAATTTGTTTCAGAAGAGTTTAAAAGTTTTTACAGGGATCAGGGAATCAAAAGGCATAAAACTGTGGCAGGGACTCCTCAACAAAATAGACTTGCTGAAAGGATGAACATGACCATTCTAGAGAGAGTCAGATGCATGCTTTTGGGAGCAGGGATGCCTAAGAACTTCTGGGGAGAAGCTGTTAACACTGCTGCGTATCTGATTAATAGGTGCCCTTCGTCTGCTTTGGGGTACAAGACACCTATGGAAGTTTGGAGTGGAAAACCAGCTGATTACTCTAATCTGAGGGTGTTTGGGGCTTTGGCATATGCACATGTCAAAGAGGATAAGCTGGAGGCACGAGTTGAGAAGTGTATCTTCCTTGGATACGCTGAAGGAGTCAAGGGATATAGGATATGGAGGTTAGAACCTAAACCTTCAAAGCTTATTATCAGCAGGGATGTAACATTTGATGAGACGAGAATGTGAATGCTTGGTGGAGACTCTGAAAATGGGAGGGAAAAAGCTCACATTGAGATGGAGGCATCTACGAGCAAACTCAGGGAGGATCATCTGAAGACTTCAGAAGGTACTACTGCAGATGATACTTCAGCAGGTACATCAGATGATACTTCAGAAGGTCTGAAGGCTTCAGAAGGTTAGAAGACTTCAGAAGGTCAGAACGCGCTGAGAATGACTATCAGCTAGTTGGTGATAGAGAAAGGAGGGTTCCAAAACCTACCAAAAGGTTTGGACAAGCTGGCCTTATCTGTTATGCTCTTAATATGGCTGAAGAAATACAGGGTTCAGATGAACCAAGAAACTTCAGAGAGGCACGAGAGAGTTCAGAGAGGCAGCAATGGCAACGTGCCATGGAGGAGGAACTTGATTCACTGAAGAAGAAGAACACATGGAGACTTGTAGACTTACCTGAGGCACAGAAGGTAATCAGATGCAAGTGGGTCTTTAAGAAGAAAGACGAGATTCCTGGTGTTGACAAAGCGAGGTTCAAGGCAAGGCTTGTGGCTAAGGGGTTTACACAGGTTGAGGGTGTGGATTATAATGAGATATTCTCACCAGTTGTAAAGCATTGTTCAATCAGGATTTTGATGTCAATTGTAAACCAGTTTGATTTGCACCTGGAGCAATTGGATGTCAAGACAACCTTTCTGCACGGAGATCTGGATGAAACCATTTATATGGAACAACCAGAGGGGTTTGCTGAGGATCAGAGAGTGTGCCTACTTCAAAAATCATTGTATGGTCTGAAACAGAGCCCAAGGCGGTGGTATAAGAAGTTTGATGATTTTCTGATGAGAATGGACTTCAGCAAGTGTAGTTATGATAGTTGTGTCTACATTTTAAGAGAAGAACAAGACATTTTGTACCTGCTCTTGTATGTAGATGATATCCTGGTGGCTAGCCGTAACAAGCACATGATCAATCAGCTCAAGACAAGGTTAAATTCAGAATTTGAGATGAAGGATCTTGGGGTGGCCAAACGCATACTTGGCGTTGATATAGTAAGAGATGAGTCAAAGGGTGTACTGCGCCTAACTCAGCAGGTCTATCTGAAGAAGGTTGTGGAGAGGTTTAGGATGCATCAATCTAAACCTGTGGGCACACCCTTGGGACACCACATGAAACTCTCAAGGAGTCAAGCTCCTGATTCAGAAGATGAAAGGAGGAAGATGGATGTTGTTCCCTATGCTAGTGGGGTTGGAAGCATCATGTATGGTATGGTTTGTACAAGACCAGACTTGGCTCATGCTGTGAGTGTTATCAGCAGGTTCATGGGAGACCCTAGACAAGCACATTGGGAGTCTCTGAAGTGGATTCTCAGGTACCTGAATGGAACTCTAGATTCAGGATTACTATATCAGAAGAAACGATACCTCTCAGAAGGTGGAGCTGCAATTGAAGGGTTCGTTGATGCAGACTATGCAGGGTGTGTGGATACACGAAAATCCTTATCAGGGTATGTGTTTACTCTATTTGGAACTGCAGTGAGTTGGAAGGAAAACCTTCAATCAGTAGTAGCGTTGTCTACAACAGAGGCTGAATATATTGCGCTGTCTGAAGGAGTGAAGGAAGGTTTATGGTTGAAAGGCATGCTGAATGAGTTGGGAATTGAACAGGAGTGTGTTCAGATTCATTGTGATAGTCAGAGTGCTATTCACTTGGCCAATCATCAGATGTACCATGAAAGGACCAAACACATTGATGTGAAGTTTCACTTTATCAGAGAAGTGGTTGAAACAGGGACAATGAGGATTGTGAAGATTGCGTCTGAAGACAATCCTGCTGATATGTTGACCAAAACACTACCAAGATGCAAGTTTGAGAGATGCTTAAACTTGGTGGGCTTCATCTGAATGTTGTCATTCCAAAGTCAAGGTGGAGATTGTTAGTTATGACTTAAGAATGAGTTTGTTATTTCAGTTAGGTTAGTTAGTCGTTGCTCTCTAAACTGCCTATATATAGTATCTTGCTGTATAGGGAAAGGTAAGAATGTAAGTGAGAACGATTGCGGAGAACTTGTTGAAGTGCTTAACGAAGTAACCTTCTGAATTGGTGTAACCTGTTGAAGGTGGTTGAACCTTCTGAAGCTGATTGTCTGAAATCAGAGGAAGTATTTTTTTCTCTTGCATATTTCTTCTCTTTCTTCGTGTTCTTTGATTCTCTTATTCTTCTAAGCTTTCAATTGCTTGTTTTTACCCAAAGTTCTGAAACCAACTAAATTTTTTAGTGATATGGACTGGACATTAGACGGTTTCCAAATAGACAAGTTAAACTGACTAGTCCAGTCCGATTTTGATAATCATAGTATATACTAATTAAACTCTTAATCAACATAAACAATTGGACATCATCAAAAACTATTTTTTTTAAAACCAAAAATGTATTTACTTTTTTTTCTTTTCTGAAAAGTGAAAAAAAGTAAATGCATTAAAATGGAGATGTCAATATATATGACATGACGAGAGTGAGTAGTACACTAAGCATCCCATTAAAATAAGAGTCGCAATTTGGTACTCTCCAGCCAAAGAGGGTTTTGGTACCTTCTTGTTATATTTTTTATTAAATGGAGGCATAAAGGTCAAAACTACATAGGAACAAGTTATGTACTCCGTCTTAAATTATTTCGAAGACATAAAGTAGATTTTAAATGAGATACATGTGTATTAAAAATGAGAATGAGAAAAAATGGGGGAATACAATGAAAATACAGGATAATGGTTATAGGGAGTCAAAAAGTCTTTTCAAAAATTAAAAATACAAGTTCTAATAGTTAAATATTGTTCCGTAATTGTAAAATTACTAAGACCATTTAAGAAAGTTGAGAGAAATT
Organism: Sesbania bispinosa; assembly: GCA_026901365.1. Lineage (NCBI taxonomy): Eukaryota > Viridiplantae > Streptophyta > Magnoliopsida > Fabales > Fabaceae > Sesbania > Sesbania bispinosa. The sequence continues at coordinate 277,599 of QLOH01000488.1, forward strand.
GATTAAATGATCAAAAAAGGTACCAAAACCCCTCTCACTAGAGGGTACTGTAGAATTTCCCTTAAAGTAAATGGGGTGTGGGTAGCGAATATTTATAATTATCCATTAATGTTTAAGAATTTTGAAATTATAAAAGGAAATAAAAAATATCATATAATATATTATAATATCATATTATATATATTATTAAAAAAAAGTTTGGCAAAAGACTATTAGTATTTTTTTGGTTTAAATCGCAAATATTCCTTAATGAGAGATAATTTTGTTTTAACCGGGACATCCACATCACGGTAAGGAATTGGCTCTCCCAAAGGGAAAATTTTATAAGACATACTCGAGACCTTATTTAAGGTGATCAAGCATATGCCACTTAAATCAACTCTTTAATATTATAATAACCTTATTTAATTAATTTTTTTAATATGTTAACTAAGCTGGATTAACTTATTGATTTAAAACTTAAAATTATGTCGGACTTGTTCTTAATTTTCGGACTCATCACCTAAATTAATTGTGTGCTATGTTATATGATTGCACACCCAACGTGGAATTTCCTTATTAATGAAGACCCATCATCCAATTGGCCACACTCAGCTTCCTCTATATATTCTCCTCTAGCTCTTGTAGTTGGACTCACAATTTCTGAAATTAATCAAGAAAATGGCAATTTACATGACATCATATCTCTGTTCAATGCTATTATTCCTTCTCTTTGTCGATAAATCTCTTTCGGCTGGTATCCCTTTTCGCATTCCTCCTCGTACCTCTACTTCTTTAGGTAAGGAGATCAAGGGAGCCGGAGGGAAAATTCGTTATGGATGGAAGAAGGTGGTGGACTTTTTCGACAAGTACTCTTCAGCACCACCAGGGGAGAACATCCAGGGCCTGTCTCATATCAAAGATTACTTTTCTTATTTGGGCTACCTCCAAGACTCTGGGCCATTCGATGATTCTCTAGATCAAAATACAATATCAGCTATTAAGGCCTATCAGCAATATTTCAATCTGCAAGTTACGGGCGATCTCACCAACGACACTTTACAGCAAACCTCCTTACCACGATGTGGTATCCCTGATTTTAATTTCGAGTACGACCTCACTACAAGCAACGTGTCATTCCCCAAAGGGAAACCTCAGTGGTTCCCTAGGGGTACCAAAAACCTCACCTACGGTTTTCTTCCAGCAAGTGAGGTCCCACTCAACATGACCAAAGTGTTTAGAGATGCCTTCACGCTGTGGTCGCAGACCACAAAGGTGCTGAATCTCACTGAGACAGCCTATGATGACGCAGACATCAAGATTGGTTTCTACAACTTGAGTGGCATATTTGATGGCGCGATGGTGGGGTTCACCTTTATTCGATTGCAACCCGATTCTGGTGTGAAGACTGCTGAAATGCGTCTTGACGGTACAAAGTATTGGGTGTTGCCCACTGATAACGTCACGTGGTCGTGGCAGCAGGATGAATTTGACTTGGAGACTGTGGCAATGCACCAGATAGGTCATCTATTTGGCCTTGACCACTCTTCCAACAAAGAGTCTGTTATGTATCCTGTCATATTGCCATCACAGCAAAGGAAGGTGCAAATCACCGATTCTGATAACAATACCATCCATCAACTCTATACCAACTCTGCCTATGGTGGACGTTTCTCAGTACTGTCTGGGTCTAGTTCGGGACTCCTTAGCACTTTGTCTTTGTCCCTTGGATTTGCTTGCATGGTTCTGTTTCACTAGCTCTCATATACGTGTTGCTCTAGCCAGATTGTGGGTTTATGGACTTATCGGGAATAATTCTCCACTCTCATTTATGGTATAGTTAATGATGTGTATGGGTTGGACCAAATTAAAAATATAAAATAAATAAGAGAAACGTTGTTTGTACAATAATTGTACAAACTATAACATAGTGAGATAAAGAAAGATAAAAAAGAGAGAGATGTGATAGGTGATATGATGGATAAAAATAAAGAGAAAAAATATGTTATATTTGTTATTGTATTTTTTTTTTTGTATGAATTTGATATCTCAATAAATAATAAGGTGTGAGATTAATTCTATTTAAGATGCAATATTTATTAATTTAATGATCCATATAGCTTTTTATTTTTTTTTTTGGATAAATGGAGGCTAACAAAACTAGCCAAGGAAATTACATAGAAATGATTCTAGTCCGAACACTATCAATGAAATCATAATAATACAGCAGAAGATAAGTCCCATCAGGGGGATCCAAGAATAAACGAGTCTCATATGTAGAAGAGTGACCAAGGCTAGCTAGTTTATCCGCAACAGTGTTTGCCTCGCGCCAAATATGGTTAACTCTAACTTGCCAATAAGGAACGAATATGATGCACAATGAAGTGATAAGGATGGGTAGCTGGGGTGCCATGCATGCTTGATTAGATGAACTGAAACTTGAGAATCACATTCAAAGCAAACCTTTTTCAAACCGTAATTCCAAGCAATAATCGTAGCCATATGGATACCCCTAAGTTTAGACATCAAAACTGACGTTGAACCAAGGTTCTGAATAAAGCCCACAGTCCACTTGCCTTAGTGATCTCAAAGCACACCTCCACAAGCTGCTTGAACCCCAGAATTCCGAACAAACCCTTTCGAATTAAATTTGGCCCAACCTTCAGGAGGTCTTCTCCAACGAACAGGAACATCTTCAAATCTATCACGAGAAGCATTTGATATTGGAGGACACTTTTGCATATCCGAGATAAGATTATGAACTCAAAACATCACATCCTCGGCATGAGGAATCACATTAGAAAAGACTAATTCATTATGAGCCTTCCAAATAAACCAAGTTGTTAAACCAAATTTGACCTGCCAAGCTGGACTAAAAATAGAATCAGACATCATAATATTAGATTTAATCCAGTCTACTAAACCTAAAGAATTACGGTTACCTATAGGAAAATTATCAATTCTGTTCCACACCAAACGAGCAAAGGCACAATCATGAAGAAGGTGAACAGTAGTCTCAGACGCACTTCTACAAAGAGAGCATAAGTCATTAAAAGAAATACCACAATGGAACCTATTTGCATTAGTCTTCAAACCACCTTTAAGAACCAACCAAATGAAGCTCTTAACTCTCTGGGGAACATTTATTTTCCAGAAAATATGATCCTGTTGATCATTCATTTCAACCAACAGATCATAAGCTGATCGGGTTGAGAAGCACCCATCACTAGAAGCATTCCACACCACCACATCATCATGTAAAGCTCCTGTAGGAGGAGGGAGACCACGAATCTCCTCTTGGACAGCCACAAGGATCAGAGAAGAGACAAACCACAAGAAGAGCCAGCAAGAATATTACCCAAAGCTAAATCACCTAGAATAATATTTGGGGGAAGCCAACGATCAAACCAAAAAGACATAGAATTCCCATTTCCAATATTCCACCACAAACCCCTATAAAAATCAGACCAGACAACAACAATCCCCCTCCACACATTAGACGTTCTAACTTTGGGACCAACATAAGGAAAGGAATTACTCCCACATTTATACTTACAACGAAGAACATTAACCCAGAGAGATTGAGAATTATTTAATAAACCCTAACAAAGTTTCATCAACATGGCCTTGTTAAAAGTGTACAAATCTTTAAAACCCTAACCACCCAAATGTTTAGGAAGAGTAAATTCCTTCCAAGCAATAGAGCGCCAAGCTTTTTTTAGAAGATTTATCCCCCCAAATGAAATCCCTACAATATCTTTCCAATCTTATACAAACACTCTTGGAAAGTAAAGTAGATTGCATAGTGTAAGTAGGAAGGGCAGCCAAAACAGTTTGGGCTAAAGTAATTCTCCCCGCAAAAATATAATCATATGTTTTTATTCTCTGTCTAGAATGCAAAATAGGAATCCCAAGATACTCCCCCAAATCAGAAGAAAGACGAAAACCATATTTAGTACACAAACTAGTAGCTCTAGAGTGATGAACATTCTTAGAAACAAAAATTCAGGTATTTTCAATGCTAACCTTTTCACCAAAGGCAGAACAAAACAAATCCAAGCAATAAAGCATAATATCAAGTTGTTGATCAATAGCCTTACCAAAAAGCAAAAAATCATCCGCAAAGAAAAGGTGGGAGATTTTAAGACCTCCTCTACAAACACTACAAGAAAAAGGCTCATTAGCGCAGGCCAAAAGCTCACGCTAAACAGCAAAAACGGACGCTAAACACTAAATTAGCGTCGGCGTCGTGGCCCCCGCTAAAACCCTCGAAACAAAATTTTACATCCAGGCGGACGCTAATTAGTGTCGGCCAGCCGCTATGGCCGATGCTAAGTAGAAGCCAACAAAAGCTAAAATGGCCGACGCTAAATGTAGCATAGGACAGGCGGACGCTACACTAGCGTAGGTCAGCCTACGCTAAATTTAGTTGGCTGGGTTGTTAGCTAGGGCCAGCCTACACTAACGTTAGTTGGGCTAGCCTGCACTAACGGTAGCTGGGGTCAGCCTACGCTAACGTTAGCTGGGACCATCCTGCGCTAATATCAACCAAGGCAACATTAGCTTGGGCTACGCTAAGATGAGTTGGTGAACTCAAAGACAAAAAACAAGGCATCACCATGTTTGTATCTAAAATTTGTAATCAATTAAAAAAAATTAATCAAAACCAAACATGAGTTATAATTAGTCATAAAAAAAGAGTATCGTTATACCTTTATATATGATATTAGTTTTATATATATTTGCTTCGCTCCTATTGTATATATGAAATCATTAAATTGGTTTGAGCATCTTATAGGAATGCAAAGAAATTACACATATTGATAAAATTAAGGAAGTGCATCCTGTATATATACACAAAAATGAAATAAATTTATACCAAAGATTTATGCGAACGAGGAGCTAATGGCAGATTAGGTACTCTCCAAGTTAGATGAGAATATTCCTTTAACTGATCAAGTACTACAACCACACTGAGTCGGTCTGTCCCTGTAATTAAAAATTTAACTAATTAATTACATTATCTTCCTTCTCCATAAATTAATAGGAATTTGGTTAAATCTTGATTAGAGATTATCATATGGACTATGAAGCTTTTATATATTATTTTAACAGCACCTCGAGCTTTTATAACTAATTAAAAATTTAACTAATTAATTACATTATCTTCCTCCTCCATCACTTGGAGCTTTTATAACTATAAGAGCAACAGTGGAATGAAGAGATGCCACACCTAGCTATTTAGGATTAATTGTTTCACTTGGACAATAATCTTTTGCTTTTCTGTGCTCAAATCCAAAGTCCTTAATTAATTAATTATTAATTAGAGATATATATGACATCACATCCTACATTTTAAATGTTTGTTAAAATTATAATTTCATTATGGTCATGGGACCTAAACTTTTTCTATATAGCAAAAAAGAAACACCACTATACCATAATGAACTGCCTATATGTCAGTCAAAATTCAAGCAAGATATATATATTAGTAACAACAACAATATTTTTATAAACATAGCAATTGTACGGGAACAAAATGGCTCCAAGGTGATTGAAAACTCACCCTATCATTATCCTTTATGAGCATAAAAATGATGATATTCCAGGGTATATTATCTCATCTATTTTCTCAGGACGTTCAACTATAGATCGAGTACTTCACAGCAATCACAACAGTAGCTCGAGTAAAGGCAGCTGCACTGATTGTTCTTACCTATTCAAATTTTAGAGTAAACAAAGACAGCCATATAAAGTATGCAGGTTACAAGAATGGGTATAGGGTACCAAGAGAAAATTCAGATACCTTGAGAGCAGGAGCAAGTTTTATAGGTTCAATAAGTGCAATTTTTCCCAGACACTCAACCACTACTGTTACGGTGATGTATTTTATTTTTATTTGAGACAGAGAAAGTATTGGGAATAAATGATTCCCACAATAAATTCGAAAGATCTTTTGAAGATAATCAATATATGCTAAAATATTCTTAGGCATTCCAAAGATAGTCTAGCTTACTCTGAAGATAATTTAACAGAAAAAGAAAGCAAAGCCATAGAAAAAAAAAGGGACAAATTGAAAATAATGGGCTAAAACTAACAGCAGTCCAACATTTATATGCTATAAGATCATATTAAATTGGAGCACTTGGTCGTATAAGGCGTTAAGGACATGGCTTATGAAGAAAACATTCATTGCACAGCAGAAATACTGGAAAACTTACTGAGTTAGAACTGTTGTCATCCTTGAGAATGTCAATAAGCATTTTCACTGTAGACAAACACTTCTAATCACCAGCAGCAAGGCATAAACAGCCACACATTGAGCTATTGAATGCAATGTTTGCTTAGCAATGCCACCTGACTGTGGAGAAGGCTTAGCACACGAAACTTGAGAATCTTTAACTCTGAATCTATGTACACAATAGCCAGGCAATCTGAGGCTCCTAGCTTCTCACAAATCACATCTATATCTGCACAATCCAATCAAGACTAATAAACTTAGAAGGTATTATCATTTTTAGTGAATATGTGACTTACATATTGAGTCATTGTAACTCTAGCTACTAATCATACATTCATAATAAATATGGTTCACTAGTTAAGAAAAATATAGGCAACAAACATAATTTTGGGCAAGTAGCACAGTCTATCACATAAAAAGCTCAAGAATTTCTATGTTAAAGTCTATATGTCAAGTAGCATTACTGGATTAGGTACTTTTTATGTTTAACCAGAAGTTGCATAAACCCTGCTGCATACTAGTAGTAAAATATGAGATTTTTGAAAAACCTTTGTTTGGAGAGATCAAGAGTTCATCAGATTGCACAGATTCTTGTGTTGAACGTGCGGTATCTTCTATAATTGTGAAATTGTGATGCTTTAATACATTTATCATGTAGTTTTGTGCAGATATTAGTGACATCTGTAAGAACTGCCCTTCTCTTATGATGCTGAAGAGCATCATCAGGAACAACCATAGAAGATTTGTTCTCAGAAGCTGCTGCTCTTTTGGGTCTAATCAAGTTTTTCTGGTCATTGTTGAAGGACGGTCTTGAATAAGGGGGAATCCCTCCTAAGGCTCTAGCCCTAGCTCTAGTGATCCGAAGAGGACGCCCTTCCTCTTTGGCACAAAATGTATTTACTTTCTTCATTCTGCCTGCCTTCATGAAGAGCAACCCAACCCAATCCAATTGCTTTAAATGAAAATCTTTCTCATACCTATTCTTCAAACACCAAATTACAATCAAGATAATAGTAATAAAAATAATAGTGCTTAAGAAGCAAAACAAACCAACAAAATGAATCAGTCAAAACTGAATAACACATAGCATATACCCCCATTTTTTTTCTTCCTTTTATTCTTCAAAGAACAGCTGATAAAACTATTCAGTTGCTGAAAATACAAAACACACAAAATGAATATATGTGTAAGAAAATAGACATGTTTCAGACATCACTAAGACTTGCTTGACAAACTGATATAATAGCTAATATATGTGTAAGAAAATTTGCAGACAAAATTAATTAGTGAACCAAATTAAGCTGAATTCATGGAAAATAATTCAAAACCACTTTCTACTAAACAAGACCAATCAGGGATTGGGAGTATTCACACACAATATAGAGCCAAAAGCCAAACATATGCAAAACTAGACAAAGAACTTGAACACTTTGGATGTACTAACTCAAAAGGAGAAACAAAGTTGATTAATCCTATGCCTTTGTTATGTTTGAGATTGAGTGGTAAATCAGTTTTCAATATGACATTCTCTTTTACAAAATGGAGTATTTTGATTACTCAGTCATTGATTGCAAAATGTATGAGTGCTTCTGTAACAAATAATCCCCTGCCTTCCAATCTTTAAGCCAAATAGGAATATCTGTTTTTTTAAATAAGAAAAATACTTTTAAGTTAGTATTGGTAGCTGTTTATTTTCTTGAACTAAGATTCTTTTGAGCTAATTCTAGGAAGATGTGTGCAGGTCTTACAATCATGAAAACAAACATGCAATATCTCCAGTGCAGGTTCCAAATATATAATATTATAACTATAAAACAAGATTCAAGACTAAATTGGACCCCTATCAAGATTTGAGAAAATGCAGTAGGAACTCTGCTCACACTTTGCTCATAAGTGTGATAATTTCCAGCAGTTTCTACAAATAAGTAATAACTGAATAAGTATTAGGATTTGAGAACAAAGATTGCTTAGGACCTGTTTCAACCTATGAAAAAGCCAATCTCAATCAAAGTTGTCAAGTTTGATGGGAGTAATATCATCAGCAACATTGAAATTCCCAATCAATCGCGCAAAGAAGACCATTGATTGTTCAAGTGTGAACTTAATGTTCTCAGCCTACAACCAATCCATTACTGCATATAGTCACTATTTCCTACATAAATTTCAGTTGTAAAAATAATTAAATCAGGATGTACCTTTCGGAAACCATGTTGTTCTCCTTCATACTCCATAAGGGCAACTGGCACACCTTTTTCCTTCAGAGCCTGGTAAATTTTTCGAGCTTGCTCTGGTGGCACAACCTGCAATGTGTAGAATTTATTTAATGAACTCAATTGTGTAGGTTATTTAAAGTAGATTTTGGAATAGGCTGAGTCCTTTAATAATAAGTGCATTGTTACTAACCTTGTCCTCCAATCCTTGAAATAAAATAACAGGACACGAAAATTTGTCGACATGGTTGATTGGGGATCTTTCAGATCATACCTTCTCACCTCCCTCTACTACGGCTTACCGTCGCCTCGGGCTTTCTCCCATCGCCGTGACCTGCAAACCCTCAAACCAACACATATCCAAAACCTAAAAAAAAAAGAGATGGAAATCAGAAAATGAAAAGAGAGACCGGATAAGAAGAACGAGAGAAGACAGAGATGTGTCGTTGCGGCTCTCGCCGCTGGCCATGCTCGTCTCGATTGTCGCGCCCCATCCTCGTCGCCGGCGCACAGCTCCGTCGAACTCATGAGGACATGACTTATCCTCGTCGCCGTGCACAGCTCCGTCACAGTTTCGAAATCATGAAGTATAAATTTTGGATTCACCGTGCACATTAGATTAACTAGAGACGTGAAGCTTCTAGGGCTAACTAGGGAAGAGAATGCATTTGGAATTCGCATGCGATAAATGAAAGAGATGCAATAGATGAAAGAGATGCAATTGGGGATTAGTGGTTAGAGAGAGATGAGGGAAGGGCAAAGATAGAAGATGGATACCATTGGCGGTGTAGAAGAGAGAATTTGGAATACATGTAGCGTAGGCAGGCCCAAGCTAACAATAAATTTAAAATAAATTAATAAATTATTAGCGGGGGCCAGGCGGACGCTAAGAAATTGCAATATTTTGAAGAAAAAATGACGAACTAGCGTCCGCTTAGCCAAGGCTAGCCTACGCTAAAAAAAAATTAGCCAAGGCCTCGTAACCCACGCTAATTTTTGCAGCTAAATGACCTTCTTCTTGTAGTGAAATAGTGAAAGGCACCCACTTCTTAGATTGACAAGCCTCGCTAATCATATGACCCAATCTCTCCATAAAAAGCATAAAAAGATACGGAGACAAAGGATCCCCTTGTCTAATGTCCCGGGAAGGAGTAAAAGACTCAGTCATATCATCATTAACCACAACCTGCATGGAACAAGTAGAAATACAATGCCGCACAAGATGAATATGCATGCTGTTATGTATGGCTTAAATCCATTTACATATATAGTTAATAGTTATAAACCTTTCATTAAATTATGGTTTGGTTAATATGAACTATTAATAACTAGAGGCTTATGTTACTTGTATTCTAATATAAATAGATGCATAGGATTGTAACAAATCATTCAAGCAGAAAAGAGAAAACAATCTCTTGAGAGCATTGTGAGAGATAAAGAATTCATTGAGAATTCTACTTTGTAGTCTTGTTCTTTTTATAATAAAAGAGATTCTTCTTAGAGATACTTATCTTTCTTATAGTTATATTTCTACGTCAAATACGAATTTACCATAACAAACTGGTATCAAAGCTATGGCATCTGCGAGGTTTGACGTTGAGAAATTTACCGGCAAAAATAACTTCAATTTATGGCGAGTGAAGAAGCTCGCTCTCCTCACGCAACAAGAATGTGAGTTGGTGTTGGAAGGAGAAGCAAGGTTGTCAACTGATCTTACATCTACACAGAAGAATGCCATAATGAAAAAGGCACATAGTATAATATTGTTATCGCTAAGTGATGAAGTTTTGGGAGAAGTCTCTGGAGAAAAGACAGTCGACAAGCTTTGGGCAAAGCTTGAAAGTCGGTACATGACAAAGTCTCTACATAATCGTTTCTGCTTGAAGAAACAGTTATATACCGTGCAAATGCATGAAGGTGAGTCCATTCATAAACATATTGATAATTTCAACCAAGTTGTTCTTAGTTTAAAAAATATTGATGTTGCGGTTGATACAAGGACCAAGTCGTTCTTCTTCTTAGTTCTTTGCCAAGAGCTTATGAAAATTTTGTAGACACAATAATTTTCGGTAGAAGTTCATTATCGATGGAGGAAGTTAAAACAGCCTTACAATCCTGGGAATTGAAAAGGCGTATTAATGATTCATGTAGTGGTACCAGATCAGGTGAGGGTCTAATGGTAAGAGGAAGAATAGAGGAAAGGAAGAATAGTTTCCAAAGGAGACGGTCAAAATCACGCAATAAAATTAAGAACAACAACAGATGTCATAACTGTCAGAGAGAAGGGCACTGGAAGAGAAATTGTCCCAAGCTCAACAAAGATATAGCAAGTACTTCAGAGTATGGTGGAGCAGCAGTGGCCTCGGAAGAATCGGATGGTGGAAATGTTCTCTTTGTCTCATCTAATGTAAATGATGATGACTGGATTCTTTATTCGGCATGTACTTTTCACATGACTCCTAACAGAGATTGGTTTGTCACGTACAAAGAGATTGATGGTGGCAACGTTCTTATGGGGAATGATGGTGCTTGTAGTATAGCTGGTAAAGGTACGGTGCAAATTAAGATGGTTGATGGTATTGTGAGAACATTAACTGATGTGAGGTATGTCCCTGAACTCCGAAAGAATTTAATTTCTTTGAGCACGTTAGACTCTCTTGGTTGTTCATACCGAGCTGAAGAGGGAGTCTTAAGAGTTTCTATGGGTGCCATGAAAGTTATGAAAGGAAAGTTGAAAATAGACTATATATCTTGCAAGGTAGCACAATGGTAGATGCAACAGCGGTTTCTTTTATTTCAGATATTGACCAGACTCGTTTATGGCATATGAGGTTAGGCCATATGAGTGAGCGTGGAATGGATGAGCTTAGTAAGAAAGGCTTGCTTGGTGGACAAAGAACTGGGAAGCTAGACTTTTGCGAGCATTGTGTTTACGGAAAACAATGCAGAGTAAAATTTAGCACTGGAGTTCATAGAACGCGAGGGACTCTTGATTATATCCATTTAAACCTCTGGGGTCCGTCAAGTGTTCCTTCTCACGGTGGAGCAAGGTACATGTTAACTTTCATCGATGATTATTCACGAAAAGTTTGGATTTATGTCTTGAAACAAAAGAGTGATGTATTCCTCAAGTTCAAGCAGTGGAAATCTCTAGTGGAGAAGCAAACGGAGAAAAAGGTAAAATGACTCAGGACAGATAATGGATTGGAATTTTGCAATAGAGAGTTCAATGAGTTCTGTGCAAATGAAGGAATAGCTCACCATAGAACTATGCGACACACACCACAACAAAGTGGCGTTGCAGAACGAATGAATAAGGCATTGCTTGAGAGAGCTCGTTGTATGCTCTCAAATGCAGGTTTGCCTAAGCAATTTTGGGCAGAGGCAGTTAATACTGCATGTTATTTGGTGAACAGGTCTCCTTCAACAGCTATTGAATGCAAGACTCTGGAAGAAATGTGGTCAGGCTCTACGGCAAATTATTCAATTTTGCGTGTATTTGGGTGTTCAGCTTATGCTCATGTAAATGAAGGGAAGTTGGAACCAAAAACTAAGACATGCATATTTTTGGGTTATCAAGATGGTGTAAAAGGGTACAGGTTGTGGGACCCTAAAGAGTCAAAACTCATGATTAGTAGAGACGTAACTTTTGATGAGACAACCATGCTTAACCTAGGACCACATAAGGACCATGATAATAAACTTGAATTTCATGGTACTAGCAAAAAGGTGGAGTTTGAAACTGAAGCTCTTAAACAAAAACTAGAGGAGACACAAGATGAAGTCACAATAACAGAGTCTGAGTATATATTGGCTAGAGATAGGCCAAGAAGACAGACTAGACCACCTCAAAGGTATGAGGATTTTGTTGCTTTTGCACTTAGTATGGCAAAAAATTGATGAACAGGAACCTAGTTCATTCCATGAGGCAATTAATTGTGATGAAGCGTCACAATGGATTGGTGCCATGAAAGAAGAGATTGAATCTCTCCATAAGAATCAGACATGGGAGCTTGTTGAGAAGTCGGTTGATCAAAAGATTGTGGGTTGCAAGTGGATATTCAAGAAGAAAGATGGAATAATGTTCAAAGCAAGACTTATTGCAAAAGGATTTACACAAAGAGAAGGTATTGATTTTAATGAAGTTTTTTCCCCTGTTGTAAAGCATAGTTCTATTAGAATGCTTCTTGCTTTGGTGTCTCTACATGACTTGGAGTTAGAACAACTAGATGTGAAGACGTCCTTTCTCCATGGTGATTTGGAATAAAGAATTTATATGCAACAACCAGAAGGGTTTGTCATACCAGGAAAAGAAAATCATGTGTACGTGTTTGTTGAAGAAGTCACTATATGGGTTGAAGCAATCACCCAGGCAATGGTATAAACGATTTGACTCATTTATGATTGATATTGGATATACAAGAAGTGAATATGATAGTTGTGTTTATCATAAGAAATTGTTTGACAATTCTTATATTTATTTACTTCTTTATGTTGACGACATGCTAATAGCATGTAAGTATCCAACCGAGATTAACAAGGTAAAGACACAATTAAGTGGTGAATTTGAGATGAAAGATTTGGGTCCGGCAAGGAGAATTCTTGGTATGGAGATCATACGAGATCGAAAAGTTGGAAGATTATGTTTATCTCAAAAGAGTTATATTGAGAAAGTTCTAGAGAGATTTGGAATGCTAAATGCAAAAAAAGTTAGTACACCTTTTGCAGCTCATTTTAAGTTATCTGCAAAAATGTCACCACAAACAAAAGAGGAGGAGGAGTTCATGTCTCGAGTACCTTACTCTAATGCAGTTGAGAGTCTGATGTATGCCATGGTTTGTACTAGACCAGATATTGCACATGCAGTGAGTGTTGTTAGTCGTTATATGGCTAATCCAGGAAAGGCTCATTGGCAAGCTGTGAAGTGGATTCTCAGATACTTGAAGGGTTCAACAAACATAGGTTTAGTGTATGGAAGAGGAACAAATGGTAGACATGTTACTGGATTTTGTGTTTCAGATTATGTCGGTGATCTTGATCGTAGAAGGTCCTTGACAGGATATATTTTCACGCTTAGAGGTAGTATTGTTAGTTGGCGTGCAACTTTACAATCCACTGTTGCTTTGTCAACTACAGAGGCAGAGTATATGACAGCTACAGAAGCGGTGAAGGAAGCTTTATGGCTTAAAGGTCTTGTTGGTGATCTTGGTGTATGTCAAAAAGACGTTACGGTGTTTTGTGATAGCCAAAGCGTAATTCACTTAACAAAGAACGAGAGGACAAAGCATATTGATATCAGGATGCATTTCATTCGTGATGTCACAACAACAGGTGATGTGTTGGTAGAAAAGATTTCTACTTCTGATAATCCAGCAGATGTGATGACAAAAGCTCTTCCATCATTAAAGTTCAAATATTGTTTGGACTTAGTTGGAGTTACAAATGTAACTTGACATTAGAAGTGGGTGGAACAACACGAGGAACGATGAAAGCAATTTGACATATAGAATTTAAGCCAAGGTGGAGATTTGTTATGTATGGCTTAAATCCATTTACATATATAGTTAATAGTTATAAACCATTCATTAAATTATGGTTTGGTAATATGAACTATTAATAACTAGAGGCTTATGTTACTTGTATTCTAATATAAATAGATGCATAGGATTGTAACAAATCATTCAAGCAGAAAAGAGAAAACAATCTCTTGAGAGCATTGTGAGAGATAAAGAATTTATTGAAAATTCTATTTTGTAGTCTTGTTCTTTTATAATAAAAGAGATTCTTCTTAGAGATACTTATCTTTCTTATAGTTATATTTCTACGTCAAATACGAATTTACCATAACACATGCATTGTTAACTAAAAACTTGTATCATTAAGCTAATGTTATGAGAAATTTGTGTGCTTATTATATTCAACCGTTTCTAAGCCGTATGAAATGTGTGATTACATAAGAGAAAGCACACTAATTATTATTATTATTACATAACCCCTCTTTTTTTATTTTCCAAAATACCCTCATCTCTTCCCTAATTTCATAATATTCCTACTTTTTTATCCAATAATATCAAGTTTCCTGAAACTCGAAAACAACTGTTTCTAGTATAAATAAATTTAATTTTAATCCCTCGTTTATTTTTTCTTTAGTTTTGATTCGACCTCCTTGTTTTGAAATCATGTGGTTTTAGCACTCCATGTTATTTATACTTTAATAAGTTACGTTTGTAGCTCTATTATGATTTTTTAAAAAAAATCACATTAAATTTCTTGTGATTTTTTTTCTAGAAAAATAAATCATATGTAGTAATTAAATAAAAGACCAATTTTTATTTAAAAATGTTGTTGTAAAATTTCTCTATTTTGCTATAAAAAATTCATAAATTTTATAAATTTGAACGAAATTTTCTATGAAATTTAAAATATATGCAAGAAAGTTTGAAAAAAAATCGATACAAAATCTACAAATAATATTGTTATATCATCACATAGTGGAACATAATTAATGACACAGATCAAAATTACGTGATTTTAAAAAATAGAGAACCAAAATTAAATAAAAAATTAAATGAGGGTCCAAAACTGAATTTTATTATATTAAATAAAGATAAGTTTTAAAAAATTACACATACCTAGTATTATTTAGTCAAACATTATTAATTTATATCTTATAACACATATAATTAGTTCATTTATATTAATTTATAATTTTATATATCTTTATTTCTTATGATTATATAGTTTTATTACATAAAAATATTATATAATATTAAAAATACATATTCAATTTTTATCAGTCGAACAATGATTCAATCATGATTAATTATCGGTTAAATCAATGCATCTACCAATTTAATTACTTATCTGATTTTAAAAACATTAATTTTCCACTCCTAAAGCATTGTTGATGATAGAAAATTAACAAATTAGATGGTAAAAGAGTGCACGCTGAAATTCCATGTGGCTAAAGAAACATACTTTCATGTTATATAAGTTAAATATATTTTTCATTTTTATAAAATTAATAAAGTTTGATTTAATCTTTATTTAAATTTTATTTAATTTTAATCTCTACCTTTAATAAAAAAACAGTGTATTTTTTATTTACTCATCAAGATTATAAGAAATGTAGTTTTTATATTTAAAACAACTAAAAAGTAAATAAAATTTAAATAAAAATCAACACCAAAATTTATATATAGGATTAAAAAAATATATTTAGTGAATAAAAAATATATTTAATCCTATAATATGCATGTAATATAATAATATAACATAATATGTAGAAGGGAGACACCTGCAATATGAATAGTTGGATAAACGATTGGAATCGATTTTCCATCATTTTCAGGAGATAAAGATTATTGAAAGTCTGTTCATTTCAAGTATAAAACCGCGTAGAGTATGTTAATTTTAATTATATTTTAAATTAGTTGACTTGTGGAAACAAAAGAGGTACGTAACCTGTCCTAAGTCACTGAAGATATTTCCTCGTGATTGCATCCTGTTTAATAAACCAAACTCGCTGACTTTTCTATACCACTCTTGTGCGACTGTGAATTGTTTCTCATCAGGTATGTACATCTATTCTTTTTTAATTTAGATCACAACCCCTGAATGAATTTAGTTAATTAGTATTTATTTGCTATGACAATCGGTAACAATTGGCAACAAAACATCATCAAAGTGTAATTTTAAACTAATTTCATATTTGATTTTAAGATATTTGTAAATTCTTGACACATAGTGAAAGCAAATCCATACATATTTTATTAGGCACGCCCTAATCTAGGCCGCACAAGGTATGTGACGATCTCCAATCACTGAGTTCTATAAATTCTGTCTTGGCTCACATTTTCTCTCCCAACACTAAACGCAGACAGTAGTACACCAAGAAACAGAGCACGTAGTAAAATATGAGGTTGAGAGCACAGAGAACCTATTTGCTCCTTTTAATATTATCTTTTGTATTGGTGGATGTCTCTGAATCCATCTCTTTTGCACCCGTAATTGGATTACTAATCAGAGGCAGACTAATTCCATCGTTTCTAAGAAATATCTCATCGACTAAATGGATTTCCCGCTTCTGGAATAAATTGAAGTCACTCTTCAATCGTTTAAAGATTGGAGATGTAGCAGAGGGGTTATCCGATTTGAAAAACTATTTAGATCTCTTCGGCTACTTAAACTCCACTTTACATTCAAATTTCACCAACGAGTTCACTCTCAATCTCCAATCCGCCATAATCGAGTTCCAGAAAAATTTCAATCTTGAAGTTACAGGTCAGCTGAACAGAGATATATATGAAATCATATCACAGCCACGATGTGGTGTTCCCGACATCATCAATGGAACCACCACCATGAACTCTGGAAACGCGAATACGACGTCGTTTAAGCCTTGGTGGAAAACATGGGAGAAAGAACTAAGCTACGCTTTTCACCCTCAGAACAACGTCACTGACGGCGTCAAGTCGTTGTTCCGTGATGCCTTTAACAGGTGGTCGAATGTGACGTTGTTGAACTTCACGGAGACGACGTCGTTTAATGACTCGGACATCAAGATAGTGTTCGTGAAGTTCGATGGAAAAGGGGGAATGGTGGGAAGTGCCGACACAAACTATAGTATGAGTGTTGGGGACATATATCTGGACTCAGAGGAGCAGTGGGTGCTGCCGAGTGAGAAGGTGAGTGAAGAGGATGACGTGGACTTGGAATCAGTGGTGATGCACCAGGTTGGTCATCTCTTAGGTTTGGGGCATTCATCTGTGGAAGAGGCCGTTATGTACCCGATAGTGTTGCAGGAAAAGAAGACGGAGTTGACCAACGATGATTTGCAGAGGATTAAGCAAATATACGGTGTGAACTCCACTAACTAGTAGTGGTGGTGGGGTTGCTGTCTCAGGGTATGGATTATGGAAGTGGAACCTAGTCCCCGCTTTGGCTGCTGGATTTGCTTTCATTTTTTTTTTTTTTTTTAAGGTGTAGACAAATTAAGATTTTACGTTTTTCACTGGACTTCTATGGTATGTTGTTCGCTTGTTCTTGTTTAGTAGGGATGGACATGTACTCCATCGTTAGAAATAGTATGAATTTTATTATAGATGAAATTAAAAGTTAAATTTAAATTATAGAATTATGTAAAAAGAATATAAAAAAAATTGGCCACAATTGCAAGAGGATTTGTCTTTATGTATTTACCATTTAATTTTATAAGTTTTCATTATAAAATGAGAGATTTTTTCTTAATTTTTTTTTCTCATTCTTAATGTGTTGTGCAATGTCTTTTAAGTCAAGCAAATAACCTTTATTATTGTTTAAATTACAAAGCAAACGAATTTTATTAGAAGGAGAAAAAAAAAAGAGTGGCTTTAGTACGTGTAACGGTTTTCTTCTGTTTGTGAGATTTTAGCTTCGAAATAGCTCGGAATCAACTATAAAGTTTAGTTACCTAGTGATTCTGTAGCTATTCCGTAGCTATTGTCTTCGGAGAAGATATAACCTAAAAAGGATACAAATCCGATACAAGATGTACACCAGCTAAAACAAACAAAAGAAAGTGATTACACTAATTTTTTAATAACATTTAACAGAAAAACCCTGATTGTATTATGAATATTTAGTATAAGGTGAATATAACTAATTAGTTGCCAATATTTGCAGATTTTCGTGATTTGCTGTAAATTTTTTACGATTCACCCTAGAATCCCCCTAAATATTAGTTGGTATTTTTTTCATTGAAATTAAATTATAAAAAAAAAACTAAATTGATATTTGATTACTGTGAAATTTAGGCTACATATACGAAGCAATTATATATGTATATGGGTTAATTTCCTCGTATTAAATGTTTGTTTGTTTTAGTTGGTCACTTGGTCTTGAGCTTTACGTCAAAATTGTACTACGTACCTGACTTGGCAGTTTATAACCCCTTTTAGATAATTGAATTATAATTAACCTCAGTTCTAATATTACTTAATTGCTGAGAGCAGCCTATTCTAATTAAGCTAATAAGGTAGTAGTTTAGATTAGAGTGCAAGTTTTTTCTTTTGGTCTCTGATTGTATGATCACTTGTCTTACTTCTGTTACACAATTCTCATCAATATTGTCTTTGTCAAATTCATGGTTTTTTTGTAACTAGGGATGATCACTTGTAATTATTAATGGACAAATTAAATTCAGAATGAGAAGGGATATGGTACAATATTAGCAAACATTTTAATACGTGCAAGTTGCATAATCAATTTTTTTTTGGGTGAAGATATTAATGTGATACACTTGAAATTTAAAGTCAAATAATCAAAATCATTTACATAAGGAAAGTGATCCAATATTTTAAGAGAAATTAAAATTGTAAGTTCGCAGAAAAAAAAACTATTATGAATTTATCTATATTAATTATTTGTATTAGAATAAAACTTATTCCCTTACCATAAAAGATAAAATTTTTATGAATCTTTTATATAAATCATATCTTCCAATAATCCAAATATTTATTTTAAAATAAAATTAATCACACTTTTTTAATAATATTAATCAGGATCTTCAAAAACAAATATGACTAAAAAAAGTATTTGATAAATAAGAAACTACAATTTTCTCCTAAGAAATTTAAAAAGTATTTGATCTAACAAAAGAATTTTAATATTGACAATTTCAATTTGTAATGAGATTAATTTTAATAAATAAGAAACTACAATCTTCTCCTAAAAAGTAAAAAAATTTACTACTTACTAATTATTAAAATTTTAGGAATTATCATTAACAATATCAAATTTTAATGAAATTAATTTTAATAAATAAAAAACTACAGTCTTCTTCTAAAAAGTAAAAAGCTTTACTATTTACTAATTATTAAAATTTTAGGAATTAAAGTTACATACTTGATTAACATAAAACTAAAACAAATATCTCTACAACTACAACTCTACCTACTGTTGGTTTTGTAATCGATCAATTTACTTGATTTACATAAAAAAAACTAATATCTCTATCTAGTACCTACACTACCGTTG
Organism: Sesbania bispinosa; assembly: GCA_026901365.1. NCBI lineage: Eukaryota > Viridiplantae > Streptophyta > Magnoliopsida > Fabales > Fabaceae > Sesbania > Sesbania bispinosa. The sequence continues at coordinate 297,045 of QLOH01000488.1, forward strand.
CCTTTTGGAAACAATTGCAATTTGATTATTAAACAAAACAATCGATAAACAAATATCTCTACCTTACCTACCGTTACTTTTGCCAAACAATTTGAGTATTAAATCGATAATATATTATATATATACCACCTCGGTCTCAAATATAAGCAACTCAAAATTGAATTTTGTTAGTCTCAAATATAAGTAAAATCCAACTACCTCTACCCCATTAAATGTTAGTATCCCCACAATACCCTTATTTAATATACATTTCCTTTCCAATGATCCACTTTGCAATAAATATTAACAATGATAATTTAGTAAATGTTCACTTTTTATGTGAGTTTGAGAAAATTTAATGAACTCAACCAATATTCTTAATTAACGTGAATTAGTTATTTTTTGCTTATATTTGAGACCATAGTAGTATATACAATCTCGCAAGATAAAAAAAAGTGAGAACAATACTAGTATTAAGGATTTAAGAGCAAGATAAAAAGTGGGGAAAAAAGAAAAATTTCTGAAAATACATATACCGGAATAATCTTATAAATGATGAAAATAAAAGAAAAATTCACATCTCTTAGAATGGAGAGCTTTCTTTCTCAATATGAAAGAGTAAAAGTGAAGAGACGACTATTCAAATTTCAATTTTACAGCAGGTAATTTAATTTTTGATTAATAATTGAACATCCTTTTTAGGTTTTAAGGTGTAATAATTTAATTTTTAATTGATAATTAGGCTTGGGCTTATAATTATAAATGATAAAAGATACAATATATAATGAGTTTAATTTTTAAAAATAGTTTTATTATTATAATATACACAATATATTGTGATATAATTTTTTCAGGGGTGCCAAAAATAAATTTTATATATATGATAATTAAAAAAATTTCCTCGGGGTCCGCCACTGCGTGCAACAAGAATATATATATATATAAATTAATTAGTACTAGAAATTAAGGAAATTAATTCCCAGAAGTATCACCACCATCAAACCAAGTGGATCCGGTTAAGACTTCAGATTGATTGGCCAGCGGGAAATCGTATAGTATCAACAGCATCAAATACGCGCGCGCGCACATAATATATATATATATATATATATATATATATATATATATATATATATATATATATATATATATATATATATATATATATAGTTGTTGATTGCATAGTATTAGTGTAAGTAAAAGAAATCGCTAATTAACCATGTGCAATGGTATGAATTGAAGGAGTTGGTTTAGTAGCACTATCCACATATCTCATAGACCTCTCAAGATAGTGTAAAATCCAAAAACTGAAAGGGCATTGCTATTGTTAGCTTTAGTCAGTTGAGTGTTTAATTATTTGTTGAAGTTTTGACCGAAGTTTTCTTTCTAAAATATCTCAAATCTCAACTACAACAATGTCTCATTTTATTAATTATATGATATAAATTATTTGGAAAAATGCATAAATAAATACATCAATGCCTCTCTAACGCCACAGGTTTCATTATGAGCTCCGTATAGTGATAGTGTATGGACCTATCACTGTTTTATTAATTCATTAGTTAATTTGACATGTTTTAATTAAACGCAATATGACTAATTTTAGTATTTTTCCTATGGTTTTGATATTAACAACCGTAGGCAATTGCAAATTAGCTTTTTTAATCTCAATTATGTAGGATTGACTTTGATTTAAAATTATCCGCAAGACCTGGTTCCATTGTATTAACAAAGACACATCAAAGTGTCCCTCAGCCTATATATTCATTCTCCTTGAGCGCTCTTCTACTTGGACTCACAATTTCTCATAAACCACGAAATGGTCGTTACTAACATGAAATCATATATTTGTACATTGCTCTTATTCCTTCTCCTCCTCGTGGATAAATCCCTTTCGGTTCGTATCCCTCCCTCTTTAGGTAAAGTAATATACAAGGAGATCAGGGACCAGGCGATTGGGTATGCATGGGACAAGACGTTGGACCGAATCAAAAACGGCATCTCAAACCCAGAGCCCAATGCACCAGTGAAGAATATCCCAGGCCTGTTTCGGATCAAACAGTACCTTTATAATTTCGGCTACCTCCTAGACACTGGGCCTTACAACGATGATTTGGACCAGCATACCATATCAGCTATTAGGGCCTATCAGCAATTTTTCAAACTGCAAGTTACCGGCGACCTAAACACGGAAACTATTCAGCAAATGTCGTTACCACGATGTGGTGTTCCTGATTTGAATTTCGATTACGACCTCACCACAAGCGTTGTTTCATGGCCCAAAGGGAAGCCTCAATGGTTCCCCGTTGGCAGGAAATACCTCACCTACGGTTTTCTTCCAGCGAGCGAAATCCCACTCATCGCGAAACAAGTGTTCGTTGATGCCTTTACGCGGTGGTCGCAGACCACAAGGCTGGTGAATCTGACGGAGTCGGTGACATATGATGAGGCCGACATCAAGATTGGGTTCTACGATTTTGGTGAGGTAGATGATGATGCGGTGATTGGGGGAACCATTATACGATTGCAATCTAGTGTGAAGACAGGGGAGATTCGTCTTGACGGTTCGAATAAGTTGTGGATGCTGCCCACTGTAGAAGAAGGTAGCTGGTCTTATACAGAGGGAGAATTTGACTTGGAGAGTGCAGTGATGCACCAGATAGGCCATATACTTGGGCTTAGCCACTCTAACAACCAGGAGTCTGTTATGTATCCCGCCATATTGCCGTTACAGCAAAGGAAGGTGCTGATAACGGATTATGATAACGAGACCATCCATGAACTCTACACCAACGGCAACTCTGTCAATAGTGGGCGTTTCGCACTGTTTGGGTCCAGTTCGGGACTCCTTACCACTTTCTCCCTTGGATTTGTTTGCATGGCTCTGTTGCTCTAGCCAGATGATGGCCTTACGGACTTGTCTGCAATGATTCTCTGGACGTACATGAAAGTGTGCATATATATATATATATATATATATATATATTGAAGAAGTGCATTTTTTTAACAAAAAAAAAACTGTACAAAAATGTTTTGACAAAAAAAAGCTGTGCAAAAATGTTATATGATTAAGAAATTTGTGTGTCTATATGTATTAATTATTATACATTCAACCGTTGTGGGAGTTGTGTGAAATTTGTGATTGATGAATTGTTTCTCATAATTAATAAAAATAAAGTACTCTTGTACATATTTGTGAAATTTTTTTTTTTTTTGGTAAACTTGTGAAAATATTCGTCTACCATATCATTGGATGTAAAATTGATGACGAGAAAATACTCCTCAAATAAATATATTAGGTGCTACAACATGGAAAGTTTAGGGCTGCAATTATATAAAGAAAAAAGTGGAAACGTTGAAAATAATTTTTTTTTCCAGATTTCCAGTTTAATTTTATTTTTGTAAAATTTTAAAAACTAAAAAATAAAATAAAAATCGAAAATGAAAATGCAAATCAAATAGGCCCTAACCTTCCTAACTAGATTTAGTTGAGAATCAGATTGTCAACCTCTCTTTTCACCTATGACAAGGACGCCGAAAGGCTTTTCCACTTTGGAGTTGATCTTTATCATTTAGCTTCCATTTGGTTTGATGTTTCAACGGTGTAAAACCATTCACATAATTGATTTTAATTAAATTACTTTCATCCAAGAGGTGCTTCGTAAAATGTGCATTACTCATCTTAATCATTGATTTCTAAAATAAATGCTATTCAATTATAAACCAAACACATGGGCATAGCCAAGGGGGACTGGCAGGGCCACCCCCCACAAAAAAAAACATTTTTTTTAAACTTTTAACCAATTATATAGATCTCACATGAAATATTTTATTAACTTTTAATTCGCCCCCCTCCCAAATATTTTTTTAAAATTTAATAGTATTACATCTTTATAATTCTTTCACTACTTGTATTGAGTCCTCATTTCCATTTTTATATATTCTTGTGTTTTATTTGAATGTGATTTTTAGATCTGCATGGTAAAAAATAAAAATCTTACAAAAATAAAAAAGATTTTTCTTTGATTTGATTTGAATTTTCCTTTTGGGGCTAGATAATAAAATTAATTTTTTTAATATCTTAGTTTTATAAAAAATCATTCAACTTCCAAATTATTGTAAGTTTTTTTTCGATATACTTTTTTATAAGTCAAACTCTATTGTATTCCCCATATTAACTAACCTAAAAATTTTAAATGTTCAATAACTATGAGGGGTAAAGATGAAAAAAAAAAGATAATAAATGCATCTAAAAATTTGTAAAAAATCTAAGAGAAATGAAGAGAAAAACCATCAAAAAATCTTGTAAAAATGACTCAATATAATACTTTATTTCGGTCCCCCAATGAAAAAATCCTGGCTACACCCCTGACCAAACGGACACTTTATTCAATAAGAAATTATAATAAAGCAGCTCATTATCTAGCACTAAATAATAATGTGCATGTGCAAATCCAAATTCCATCCGCCTAGAAGAAAACTCCCTCTTGTATTGGCTAGAATGAAATTCTATTTAAACTAATGTATAGTTACTACTTCCTCCGGTCCTTTTTATAAGACACTATTAACCGAATTATACATACCAATAAAGTGGTTAATGTTAGTTAATTTTATTGGAGTTATAAAAAATAGTTTAACTTTCTAGTTTTACCCTTATTTAATATTATTGACTAACTTCATCACCATTTAATAGTTAGAAAGAAACGTTAAAGTTAATAAAGGTAAATAAGGAATATGGTAATAAATGCTATCTTGAAATTATAAAGTACCTTATAAAAAGGACCATAAAAACTTGTAAGAAGTTAGTGTCTTATAAAAAGGACCGGATGAAGTATTTTCTTGTTTCTTTTTTTGTTTTTGTTGTTGATCGGTTGGCATTTGTATGTGGGTTGCACTTGTTGTATAACACGTGATTATTTTTGCTAGGGTTTTACTACGAATTTATGGTATGGTGTTATTGTTTAGTATTGGTTTGAGATTACACTACAAGAAAAAAATGGTTTTTCCGTTGGTTAATTTTGGATTTACCGGGGGTTTGAACCCCCGTTAAGTGATTTTCCAGCGGTTGCTCAAACTGTAGGCAATCTTGGCGTGGGGAACATGTTACCCGCGGTTTGAGACAACCGCTGGAAAATACGGGATTTACCAGGGGTTTAGAAATTGTCGGTAATTACCGGGTGTTTCAAACCCCGGTAATTTCCTGGGGTTTAAACCGCGGGTAATTGTGAGTAATTACCTGGGGTTTCAAAACCCCCAGTAAATTACCTGGGTTAAAATTGCAGTCAAAGACCTGAATGCCAGGCTGATATGATTAGTAGTCAAGGTTGTGTAATCACTTTTAGGAATTTTGGCTCCTCTAAGCTGCATAAAACAAAAAAGTGTACACAATTCCAATCAGTAGTCAAATTTTCAGAACCATATCAATTATTCTTTCTGTTTCTATGTAACTCAAAATAATTAAAAGAGAGTAATGGGAACACATACAGCTCTTCTACTCGTGCTAACAGCTCCAGCCACATCACATGTACAAAATATAAAGCATAAAAGGAGAGTATATATTTAACATTAATAAATGATATAGCCTAAACAATAGAAAGCTTGGATATTGTTGAACCAGGAATAGACTTAACTACTGCAATTTGTATGATATTTCTCCAAACCAAGCAAGAGGAATTAAGTTCATAATTATCATGAAACTTAAAAACATTAAAAGGAGAGTATATATTTAAGTTCATTAACAGCTCCAGCCACATCACATGTACAAAATATAAAGCATAAAAGGAGAGTATATATTTAACATTAATAAATGATATAGCCTAAACAATAGAAAGCTTGGATATTGTTGAACCAGGAATAAACTTAACTACTGCAATTTGTATGATATTTCTCCAAACCAAGAAAAAGGAATTAAGTTCATAATTATCCTGAAACTTAAAAACACAAAACGGGATAGCCTCAAACCTTGGCAAAAAAGACAGTGCTTGTTCAAGAACCAAATGTTCTATATGAGGAAACATGGAACTAAAAACTTCAAATTTATGAAGTATTTTGCGTGAAAATAGGCACCAGGAAGCATAGAAAAGTATAGAAACTTCTTCTATGAAATTCCCATCCACATGAATATATCAAATGAAAAATAAATATATTTTATAGAAATATGTAAAATAAATTATGAAAACAGAGTTTCAATTTTTCTAATAGCTTGTGAATGACAATAAAAACTTTAGAACAATGCTCTCAAGTAAGTGCGAAGCTCAATAATGAACTTGGTAAAGTAAATGATGGTGTTTGGTACGTACTTCGCTTACCATTTTCCATTTTTCTTTTTAATTCAATTTATTACTATATACATAATATTAATATTATTAATTCTTTAATGACATGGACTGAACTATGAGCTTGTCTGTCTCGGCTTGGCTGTGATTCATTTTGGATTCTTGGGGATTTGTTTTACTTGTTTTCAAAAATCGATAATCTTTCTCTCTCTCTCCCTCTCTCTTGTTAGGAAACCATTGGAATTTGAAATATATAGATCACTTAACTACTTCCTCTAATGTAAATCAGTACTGTAATGTACCTTATAAATTTAAACACATATATTAATATAAATGTATATATTACGTCCTACAAGCCCCATTAAAACCCCAATTAGAATTCAGAATCATACCATCTTTAAGCTGGCGGAAGAAATTAACATTGAAAAATTAAGAATAACACACATAGAGCTCAAACATTATTTAATTATAAACAGGTGCAATTAACTAACGAGTTTAAGATTGATTACTTGTAAATAGACTTAACAAAGAATTGATCATTGACCTACCTGCAAAACACACACATTATTATTGTTTAGAACACTTCTAATTGGACCTAAAATTTATTGAAAAAGGAAAAAAGAATATCAACTAAATCACTCAAACCAATCCAACTGAATTTAAAACATCTAAGATGATAGATCTCCTTTGCTCTAATAATCAGATAATAACTATGTTATAAGAGGGTGCAACTGAGTCCATGATATTCAAAGGTGAAAGGTTCCTTAAGGAGCCATTGGGACACCACAGGTCACTCTGTATCAGGTAGCATATATGTACCTTGTCAAAACTTTTAACAAGATTGGCCTCTAAAGAAGAATTGTTTTCATACTCCACCCACAGTTCTTTGATCTCCTTAGCTGCACATAAAAACACGTGACCTCCATTCTTCTCTTTTCAGCCTTGGGCACACCATCAGATTGTGTTATATCTCCATTCTGTCTGCTCACACATATAGCAAGTACACCAAAGAAATTATTATTAATGCAAATCATGATAACCAAATGCTAAGCATACCAATATTTGACCAAGTCCCGAATTCCAAATAGAAAATTGGAAATTGAAGCAGGGGAGAGGAGAGAATGTACATGTTGTGATAAACATTTACAAATAACTTAGAGAACCAGCTTCCACAATAACAAGCCAGCCTATCACATAAATGATAATCACATCAAAAGGAACACAAAGCCACTTTAATCAAAAAAAGGGAAAAGAAAACCTTGATTTGCCAAACATTCCATCACTTTATGCAGAGAATCAGTTCGCAAACACATTTGACATCTTTGACTTCTCAGTTCATAAGGATTATAGGAAAGAAAAACATTAAATTTAAGTATCTTAGTTCTAGATAATCCTCTGTATAAAATAAAATTTATTAGGGAGGGGAAAAACACTGATTCAATCTATTAATTTTTAAGATCATCCTCAAAAGACCAGTGTCATAGGCTCTGCAAAACTACCTCCCCAGAAAAGATAAAATTGTTCCCATTTGTAATTCTTTTTTTTTTCACAGCATAAATTGTCAACAGAAGTTTATTGGAATACAAAAATGAAAATTCAAACTTGCCTGATGAACAGTCATTTCATCAAGATTAATGTGTGTATAAGCTCTGTCCTTTGCCAAAGCTGTTATATCACTATAAAGCAGGGAGGGAAGAAAAATGAGAAACTTGATGAGGCACTCTAAAGAATGAACTGAGGAAAATTTAATGCTTGAACAACAGAATTCCAAATCTATATTAATAAGGATAAAAACACGAACCTCCGACAATATATATCAAGCAATGAGTCGTTATCATCAACTATCGGTATTGAACTTACTTTAGCTACAAATAAAAGGATAAAATGTTAGTATAATTATGTCATTATGTTATGTAAGCAAGCATCTGTTTAATATTTCATTGTTTAAATAAATGTTCTAATTTGTTTTCCAAAATGCATTTCTCACTTTAAATCATTCAAATCTAAAAGTACTATGATGATTCAGATTACCTGGAGAGCTATTATTTGTGGACATGTAAAAATTGTAGTAACTTCCAGAAACGGAATAGAGAGCCACCGAGTTGTTGAGATCTGAGGCAGTGAACACAGTTTTTTGGATGAGCTGGTTAAAGAAATCGATCTAAATTGTCATATTTGGGTTTGAGGAGAATGTATTAAATAGGGAGATCGTGGAACCAAGAAATTTTAGTATTAACCCTAACCAAATCACAGAATCTAAAAGAAGAAATTAGGGAATTACCAGCAAGAATAAAACCAGCAAATTCAACCAACTAACCATACCTCCTCGCGCAAATGACAGCACCGAACCATCCGGAACGCAACGCACCGATTCGTCCCACACAATGCAGCTAATTTGGGCAACGAGAAATTACCATAAGCACAACGCACAATTCAATGATGCGAGAAGAAATCAAACTGAAATTATATCAGTTTTCCAGATAGAGAAACTTAATCCATTATCAACAATCTGTATCCAAATAGGGAATGAAGCTTTCTGAGAATGAAGTTACATGCAAAGACAAAAAAATGAAAACGACAACGACAAGAGGACTTACCTCCACAAGAAGAATATGAGGCCATGGCGGTTTTGGGAACGTTTGCTTGTTGAAGTTGTCGAAGAGAATGGGGCTAGGGCACTTCTTCAAAATGGTTGCGCTAAAGGAAAGAAGAAATTGTGAATGACTTTTTCAGTTTCTAATTTACTAATTTATTTCATTCTTTACAAATTACAAATAAAAAATAAATCTCAATAAAAACCCCTACTAAATAAAATGAACCGTAGGGAACTGTTTCAATTTGCCATGCTAGACAACCCACACTAGATAACCGTGGCCAAATGCTAATTACTTTACTTTACCGGGCGTTACAACAACTCTTGGTAAATAACTGTAGGTAAAATCTATTTTTTTGGTAGTGTTACCTTTTGTTATTGCTAAATTGTTTATGTATAGTATTAGGAATTGGATATGGGTAGTTTTATTTTGGGCATATTCTATTATTTCATTTACTTCAATTGTATTAAATTTGAGTAGAGAAATGAAGTTTAATTTATACAACCATACAATACAACAAAAAGAGATAAAGAGAGAAAAAAAATAGAGAGAAATGTGGGACGTGATGGGTGATGTGATAGAGAAATATAAAGAGAAAATGTGTGTTATATGTTTTGGTTGTATGAATTTATTATCTCATTTGAGTACCCCTTGTATATGAAATAATTATATATTTTTTTTACTTATAAAATGTGTATTAGTTATTGTACTTCTCTAACTAGCAAACTATATAAGTGGGTGGGTTATTTGATAAACATTAAGCTTTTTGCCCTGTTATTCATGACTGATGCTCAGGGGTTGTGTACTTCCCTAACTATAGCAGACTAAGTGAGCCACTTAAAAATTGGGGCCCAATAACTGAAAGATCTTCTAGGCTCAAGGGAAACAAAGAGATAAGAGAGCAGCCCCTCGTAATGTGTAAGGATCTTCTCTTGTGAAGTTGCTCTCCAACAGCATTAGCTATGAAATAGCTAGAAAATAACTACTAAATTTAACTACAAAATATTTCCATAGCTATTTCTAGCTATAATTGCTGGAGAGAGCTGCGCAATTGAAAAGGATCCAAGCCCCTTGTAAAAGGGCTCACAAAATAAGTACGTGGGGGTGGTTACTGAGTGTGTATGCACAAGTTTAGGGGGGAGTTTGTTTCACATCATAGAAACATATTCTCGGGAAAGTGAACTTGGGAATGTTACTTTCCCACATTTGGTACAAGTTTTAAAAATCATATTCTCAGGTATTTATTGATTCCGAGGAAAGTGATTTACCCATGTTTTAGTTACATTTTATTCCCATGGTGAGGGGTGGGAATCTTACATTCCCATGGGAATGGAAGTTATTTTTAAAATAACTTCCCACTCTCACTTCATTCTATTATATTTTTTCTATGTTTAATTTTTTTAATTTTTTTAAATAAATAAATGTTAAAAATATTCTCGGGAATATTAAATATCTACAAAACATATTTAGGGATTTTATCTTGGAATAACATTCCTGGTAATAGGATTTCTGGGAATAATATGATCTAAAACCTTAAAACAAACTCCAGGATTTGGAGATTAAAGGCTCCTGAAAATATTAGATTCTTGATTTGGCTTCTTTGTCATGGATCTCTTCCAACGATAAATGTTCTTAAACATAGAGGTGTTCCAATTGATACTTGTTGTCCCAGGTGTTCAGATGCGGAGGAGACCATGTTCATTGCTTGCGGGACTATAGGAAATCAATGGAGGTGTGGCATGCTTTGGGGTTGGATCAGAATAATTCTTTCTATCTTACTTCGGACATGAAGGAGTGGATTATGAAGGGTGTTAAAGCAAATGGAACTTTGTATTTATCGACTTTGTGGGGCATTTGAAAGAGCAGGAATAGTTTTGTCTTTGAAGAGTTAGATAAACCGGTTTGGGAAATTGTTTATTCGGTCATCTCTTTTGCCACTGTTTTACAGAGAAGTTTGGCTTCTACTCACAATGTCAGTGACCCTGTCCTGGTGCGGTGGGAAGCTCCTGGAGGTAATACTTTTGCTCTTAATATAGATGGAAGTGTCATGGGGAATAAGGCTGGCTTTAGAGGTTTGGTTCGGAATAGTGCTGGAGAGTGGCTGATGGGATTTTTTGGGCACCTTGATGACAAGGATATTCTGTTCACTGAATTAATGGCTATTCTGAGAGGCCTGTAACTTTGTTGGGATAAGGATATCAGAAATATTCAGTGTTGGTCGGATTCGAAGACAGCTGTGACTCTGATAATGAGGGATGTATCTCATTTTCACAAATATGCTAATTTGGTAAAGGAAATCCGTGGCCTGCTGCATAGGGATTGGACCGTTTTTGTTAACCATAGTGTGTGATAAAGTAACATGTGTGCAGATTTGTTGGCTAAAAAGGGCACTGCAGAGTCTTCTTCATTCTATTTTCTCCAAGACCCTCCAGCTGAGATGGAGCATTTGCTTTCTGCGGATGCTTTAGGAACTAGTTATATTAGACCTTAGTTTTTTCTTTTTCTCTTTCTTTGTTTGTTTTGCCTATTTAAAAAAAAAAAAAAACTTCCCTAGGAAGAGAGGAAAATTGGGGGTAAAATATAAACAAGAATAATCGATTAAGAAAAATAGTTCGTCAATCAAACAAACTAGATTTGGAGATTGGGGATTATCCCCACTCGATATCAATGATTCCCAATCAAAGATCTGCCTGAGAAGAGTTATATATCAAATTTATTACATATATTATGTATGTGATATTTGATTTTTATTTTTGTTATAAGTCATACATATTACCTTGAGCTGAAATTCAGGCTCCGTGGCCTTCTCCTAATCTTCACGAATTAAATGGTTGGCTTCTCTCCACATTTTTCCCACGTGCGTCAATCCTGGCCCAACTTCATCTTTATCTCCTTCCAATTTCAATTATTGGAATTGGAGAGAAAGTGGTAGGATAGGAAGCAGACAACGAAGAAGCTAGGGTGTGAACGTGAAATGAAGAATGGTGATGCAAACAATAGAACGACAATGAATTGACATCTGCTTGGACACTAGCTAATGCAAAGCTGAATCTTAATTAAGCTTCAACTAGTAGAAGGAAGGCGCCGCAGTGTTTAAGTCCTACTCCACTGGCGGGACAAAGACGTTGCCACCTGTTGCCATCTTTATTTCGTCCAAAAGTTTTTTTTTTTTCCAATCTCAACTAAACAGCATCATTATTGACTTGAATTCAAAATTACACGTTAGAACCCCGCGTCCACATAGGAAAGTCCTCATTGACGACTAAGACCCATAAGCCATAATCCAATTGGCAACCCTATGCTTCCTCTCAGTATAGGGGCGTAGGCAGAATTTTTTTATTGGAGGCCGGAATAAAGTACTATATTGAGTCTTCTTTATAAGATTGTTTTATGATTTTATTCAGTCATTTTTTCTTTGACATTTTATAAATTTTTAGGTGGTTTATTATCTTTTTTTCATCTTTACCTCTCATGGTTATTGAAAATTTATAATTTTTAGGTTAATTAATGTGGGAATACGATAGAGTTTGACTTACAAAGAAGGATATCGAAAAAAACTTACAATAAAGGTAAATTTAGAAGTTGTATGATTTTTTATAAAACTAAAATATTAAAAAACTTTTTTTTTAATTTTATTATGTAGGCCTAAATGTAAAATTTAAATCACATCAAAGAAAATTCTTTTTTATTTATGTAAGATTTTTAATTTTTTATCATGCAGGCTAAAAATCACATTCAAATAAAATACAATCTTCTTTAATTTTGAATAAAATTTTATGATCTCTAAATAAGGAAAAATAATTAATATAAATAATATATAAAAAAGAAAATGAGGACTCAATACAAATAGTGAAAAAATTATAAAAATGTAATACTGTTAAATTTACAAAATATTTTGGGGGTCGGATTAAAAATTAATAAAATATTTCACATCTATATAATTAATAAAAAAATTAAAAAAAATGGGGGGCATGGCCACTGTCACCCCTTGCTACGCCCATGCCTCTATATGTATATATATACTTCTTCGGCTCTTCTACTTGACTACTAACAATAAACATGAAATCATATCTTTATACATGGCTCTTATTCCTTCTCCTTGTCGATAAATCCGTTTCTCGCATCCCCCGTTCTTCTTCTGGTAACGTAAAATCCGGTAAGATCAGGGGTCTAGGAGTTCATCATTATACATGGAGGCATACCGTGGACAATGTTGAAATAAAGACACTCTCTCCCCCACAACCAATCAAGAAGATCCAGGGCCTCTCACAAATCAAACAGTATTTTTCTAATTTCGGTTACCTCCAAGACTCTGGGCCGTTCGATGATTATTTGGACCAAAATACAATATCAGCTATTAAGACCTATCAGCAATATTTCAATCTGCCAGTTACGGGCAAATTAGACAATGACACTTCTCTGCATATCTCCCTACCACGATGTGCTGTCCCTGATATGAATTTCAACTACGCCTTCAACGAGAACGAGTCATGGCCCAAAGGTAAACAATGGTTCCCTGCAGGCACGAAAACACTGACCTACGGTTTTCTTCCAGCGAGCAATATTTCACGAAACGAGATCCAAGTGTTCAGAGATGCCTTCAAGCGATGGTCGCAGACCACACGGGTGATGAATCTCACGGAGACAACCTATGATAAAGCTAACATCAAGATTGGGTTCTACAATTTCAGTGAAGGAGTTGATGATGCGCTGGTAGGGTTCAGCATTATACAATCGCAACCCGATTCTGGTGTGAAGACAGGGGAGATGCGTTTGGACGACACAAAGTATTGGGTGCTGCCTAGTGATAACTACTCATGGTCCTTTAAGGAGGAACAATTTGACTTGGAGACTGTGGCGATGCACCAGATAGGCCATTTACTTGGGCTTGAACACTCTTCCAACGAAGACTCTGTTATGTATCCCACCATATTGCCTTCACAGCAGAGGAAAGTGTTGATCACCGATTCTGATAACAAGACCGTCCAACAACTCTATACCAACTCTGGATATGGTGAGCGTTTTGCACTGTTTGGGTCCAGTGTGGGGCTACTTACCACTCTGTCACTTGGATTTGCTCTGTTGCACTAGCTCTCCTATCCTACCTTTGTGGACTTGTCATTTTTCTGTTAGTTGCAATGACGAGTAAGATTTTATTTATTTAACATGAAATATTCATTGAATGAATTTATAATTTGTTGCTGAAATATAGTAATTGATTATTAATCTGTTAATAAAAGAATATGCAATGTTAACTTAAAATTTATCCATCCTTATATGTGTGCAAAAAAGTTATGAGGAATTTAGTGCGCGGAGCTATGTTTTTCTAAACCGTGTGAAATTTGTGATTTTTATAAGAGAAAGTACTCTTATATATTATTGAGAGAAAAAAAAATTATATTACATTGTTGAATGTATAAGATGAGGAAATACTCTCAAATGAAATATCTCTATTGTTGTTTGGCTTAAATACATTTTTGGTCCCTATACTTTAAATAGGTGATTTTGATCCCGTAGTTTTAATTACTCAATTTTGGTCCCTCTTCTTTAAAAATCAAACAAATCTAATCATACCGTTAGTCTCCCATTAAATATTTAGCAGAGTTTGCTGACATGAATTTAATTTTGTGACGTGTAAACTATCACATGACAAACATTTTTATTTAATTTTATTTCTTAATTTTTTTAAATGAAAAATCAGAGCTTGCAAATTTCAGTTCGCTTTCGATGTCATTTTAAATTTCATTTCATGCTCGAATGAGATTTCAGTTCGCTTGATTGATGACTTGAAGCATACCTGCAATTGTTTTAGTTTTGGGACTTGTATTTGCTTTATTATTTTTGAGGAAATTGGAGTGTAGTAGTGAGTTTTTGTTTTTTTTTTTTCCTGAGTAGTGAGCAATTAAAACTAGGGGACCAAAATCACCCATTTACAAAAGTATAGGGACAAAAAATGTATTTAAGTCTTGTTCTTTCTAGCTAATTTAGTACTTAATTTGTTAGATCTTTGTTAATATTTAATTACTTGCACCACAATATTTTTACGCTTTTATATTTTTTTATTAAGAAAATTTAGAAAAAAGAGAGAGTATATGTTGGAATTAATGTACATTTTCTTATTTTAATAACCAAAAATAAAATGTTGTGATAAAAAAAATTTAATGTGCGATTGACATTATTAAATTTAAAAAAAAAATTAGTTAGATCATACTTTTTTATGAAAGTAAATTAGTCTTTTAGATATTCTTTTTAAAGAATGAAATATGTTATTTTTTATTTTAATTTTAAATTATTTTAAAAAATCATGCAATTTTTTTTTAATTTTGAAGGAATTATTTGAAAGGGATTTTAACCCTTAACACTAAAAACCTATTTTATTGTTTTTATTGCATTTCCTAACTTTTAAAATTTTCTGCTTTTTCAAAATATTTTAATGCTTTTATCATTCCTTCTTTTTTTATTTAGCCAAGCCCAAACAAAATAAGAGATTGGGCTTCACCCTCCTCTAGACGAAATACTTAAACTCCACTCCATCATGGATATTGCTATTCACACCACCTCTTTTTACTATTTGCACCAACTTTTCAATTGTTGATTGCCATGATGCCCCTTAGTGGGAGAAAACATCTATGCCCTTTATTGAGTGATCAATGATTATTCTCTTTTGTGGAATTCTTAATTAATCTATTTCCAACTCCCCTAATTTTTCCTTATTTCATTTTAACCTCACCCCTTTTTAGTGTTATTATTTTCTTTAACTTAAAACATTAAAAGTCTATCATGCCATTCAATAAAAAAACGAAATTCCCCAGTTATTCTCATTTTTCGTATTTCACCGAAGCCCTACAATATGAAAATCTTCTTTTCCACACTTGTTCTGGTTCGAACCTTCATAGTGGACTGGGCATCAACGCTTTGCTATGAAACCTGCCCTTGAGCCTCTTCCTCTGCCTCTCATCCAATGCATGTTCCATCACTCTCATTTGAGTCTTCAACTCCGTCATGTCCTTTTCCTTCACTGAGAATGTCGACACCTTGGTGAACCCCAAATTTAGGTAGGTAAGGCAATAAAACCTAAACCTGCGAGTACCGCCCCGCCCCAACTTTGTCGGGGAAAACCCGTTTTGACCGAGTTTTAGTAAAACCCGACCCCGAACCCACCCTGCGTGCCTGTAACAGAGACGGGGCAGGTTTGGGGGTACGTGCAAGAACCCGCCCCACCCCGCCCCGCCCCCAAACTCGTCCGATATACTAATTAAATAATTCTAATTATACTAATAGTTAAATAATACAAGTAAACTTATATATTTTCCTTAAAATATAATATAGTTCTTAAGTTTCTTATTTTTTAGGATTATCAATGTCCATATTTACATAGTATTTTAATTAGAATATATTATATATATGACTTACTTAAAAAAAATGCATTTAAGTAAAAAAAGAGAAGAAAAAGAAAATAGAAAAGATGAAACCCCGCGGGTTTCCCCGAATCCGATGGGAACCCGCGGGGATGGAGTTGAGTTACATAATTCAATACCCACTCTCTTTAAATCCAAATCCGCCCCGACTTTTACGGGGACGGGAAGAGCAAAACTCGCCCCGTTGCCATGCCTAGATTCAGGTTCCCATTCTCCGCTAAAATATGGACGTTGCTCTGCCTAAAAATAAATACCTTACCGTTGTTTCGATTCTTCACTTCAACCCATGTGACCACGTCGACGTCCAGGTAGGCGCCGTCGCCGCTCGTCAGTGTCGGTGTCAATGATGTTCAGCTTCAGAACACGAAGGGAGCCGAGGTGGAACTCCGACATGGAGTAGTCGTAGACGATAAATAAGGGCAGAGTGACGATGATAAGGGCGAAGATGAGGATGTTGATGCAACGACATATACGGTAGCAACTCCACTATTTCTTTTCCGGTTCGAAGGAGACAAGTTTTGACGATGGTTTTGATGGCGGAGCGTTGGAGTCTCTATAACCGAGTGGTTTTTGTAGGATTGGTTTTTATAGTTGGGGTTCTGATTCTATTTTTTTGTGGATTAATTCAACCTTTCTCTCGGTTAATTGGGAAAGATAAAAAAAATCAATTATGTGGTGTCATCACTATGCCAAAAAGGCTTTTACCGCGGTTATGACCGCGTTCTACCGCGGTGAGATAAAAGGAATTTATCGCGGTTACTTTTCGGAACCGCGGTAATTGAGTAAGCCTTTTTACCGCGGTTCCGAAAAGTAACCGCGGTAAAAAAGGTGAGCAGTTTAAAAAATATGGGGCTTTTTACCGCGGTTGGATTAAGGAACCGGGGTAAAAAGGCATAGAGTGTCGTAGCTATTCTGTAGTTAATGTCTAGTTATTTTATTAAAAATCCTAACAGAAAGCAAAATTTTAGGATACTCTCTCCTGCTACATAAATTATCATAGCATGAAATAATAATAAGGAGGATTAAATTCTAAAATTATTGGAACCAAAATAATATTATTCAATAAGAAGTGGGAATAATATTGCTAGTTTTCAATTTCCTATACATTTGATTAAACATACAAAATCATTCTTTCAATCAGTTGCGAATGTGATACCTGGGGAAGAGGCAATGTAGCTACAAGATCTAGGAAGAAATTTGAGATGAAAAGGCCGACCTAACTAAACTGAGATGAAAAGGCACAAGTTAACCTTAACCCAATAAATGAGTTCATGGTTCAAACAAGGAAAATGAACATAAAAAGCAGTGGAATTCAATTAAGAGAACTCCCATTAATATTTATTTACCCTTTAGATCTAATTTTTTTAAGCTCAAACAAGTAGCAGTCATACATCTGTTCATTTCGGAAATTGACAATATTATATCATAATAACTCACCATTTCAGAACTAAAAATAAAATAGAAGTAAACACAAGTTCCTCAACATCAACAACCAACCAAAAACTTTTATTAGCAAGCCAAATTGAACTTGCAGAAAACAAGCAAGAGAGAGAAAGTTGGGAAAATTAAGAGTAAAGCGGAGTGCAGAATCAGAAGAAGGCTTGAAATTCATGTAAGAATGAGAAGAAAAATGCAATGAAATACAAGTTTTTAGGTGTTTCTTTGTTCCTTCAACACAAGATTAGAATTCTTATCATATTAGATTTCTATCCAAGGAGGTGAACTCCTTCCACACAAAACCTTTTATCACATGCACCTATCCAACCTATTGCATAGTCATACCACCAGGCTGAAATATAAAAATACATGAAATAAGTGGGCATCATTTAGCAAAATAATGACACAATATCATTTTTTAATTCCCTTTCATGTAAAGTGACTGACTGCAATATCTGCTACTCTGTTCCAGTGTCAATATTCCCACTTTTATTGATAAGATAAGGGATGGGGGCACTGGGCATCAAACTTAAGTGCAAAAACATGTGCAATAAAATTTATTGAGTCTCTAAAAACTAAACTGAGAGGAAGCATGCTCTACTTTGTAAACAAAGGTTACACAGAATTCAGCCAGACTTGAATTAGGTTATAGGACCACTAACTAACACAGGGCAGGATATACAACTAAAAGACAGCTAACGAAGAGGATCATTGTATATGTATAAGTAAATTTTAAGCAACCATAATTTACTAGCATTGTGCATCATTGCAAGCAACAACGACATGCATCTAGAAACAAATTCAACTTCCTCACATTCTGCATGATCAAATATGTAGAGTTAAAAAAAAACCTGTACTAAAATTTATATATACATATATATATATATCAATGAGATTTAACATTTTGTTCTGAACAAAAATGACTAAAATATTTCTATAAAATAACTTAAGCCTTTAGTAAATTAGAACCAAATATTAACGAAGAAAAAGAATATTAAAACAGATTATAATGATAATCGATAATATCACTATTCTCATTAAAAACAATTGAGAATTGGATCTGGAACAGTAGGACAGTCAAATGCAGGTTTTCTCTTAATGGGATGAGAAAACCAAGGATACAACTGTTATATAAACCATGGAGGATCCTAACGTCCGCGGTGCTAAGACATGGATTTAGAATTACAAGATTGACATGTCAGACAGGTATGATTGGACACTTGGATATACCTGTCATAGATTTCCTAGCAATGAGATAACAAAGTTCACAAGTAATGCACCCAATTCCACACCCTTCTTTCAAATGGTTACAACTCACAAAAACAATTACTCAGGACCAGCAAGAGGCCAAAGCCCAAAGTGCATGCAACTAATATCATTCCAAACACCACAAATTAAGCATATTATCATCAAATTATTAGGCACAAACAATTTGTGATGTTTTATTGACATATGACAGTATAGTAAAATACCATAGGTGAAATGCGAGACCATCACAGTTAATAACCATTATGTAAGATTAGAATAAGGTATTACTTGAAACAACCATCAAAATTTAGTACTTATATGCATGACAAAGTAAATTTAGAAAGAAAATTCAGATCAAGCTTTAATGAAGATAGGGATTTCTGAGTTCCAAATCTTCTCATTCTTGACTAACATAGAGGCTAAAGTTCTCTATACTCATTGTAAAGTCAAGAATCAAAGAAAAATTGATCTGGATTACCATACCTCAATTCCAAGAAGTTCAGATAGCCTTGGCAAAGAGGCTTCAAACTGTATTTAGGTGTCACACTCTTTGGACGCCCCTGAAAACATCATATTCAAAGCAAGAGCATAGGGTAAGGCTGCCTACAATAGGCCTATGTTGGCTCTGACTCTTCCATTGACCCCAACATTATGGAAGTTTTGTATCACCAGGTTTCCCTTTTTAATTATACAAAAAAAACCAGCAAAACTGAATACGAGGACCTAGGACATAATTTGCTATCAAAGGAAGTTCTTATTTTTAGAAGACCCAATGATTCATTTCAAAATTCTAATGAAGAAACCAAAACCTTGTGATTGGGAAATCTCTGTTTCTGTTCATCTCTACACGATTTCATTCTCTGTCAAATTGATTAACAACTTTTAACAATAGACATTGAAAGGAAAAGTGGAAAGCCACATCTTAGACATTGAAAGGAAAAGTGGAAAGCCATATCTTAGCCCCTTTGATATCCCTGGCAAAAATACACCACGATAATAATTTGGAAGAAAACAAAGATGCTTAAATGCACTATTAAAAAACAGAACCATAACAATATATTAAAATAAGACTCTTCTAAAGTACTAGATTATAGAATGTGTAAGGCTATTATTTCTTTTTCAACGCATATTATGGTAAATTAAGTAGAAAATCAACCATTTCAACACCTATTTTTCAACGCATTGCCCAGTCTAGCACAGGCTGACCTTCCCCTGCAAATTTCAATATCAGTTAACACAATCAAAGTTAGCCAATCACTGTGCACCCTAAACACAATTTCAAACCCTATACATAAGATGTGTAGTCATAAGAAAGAGTGTAAAAGGAACAGAAAAATCAGGGAAACTCATGATATTAATGGAGAAGTAGGAAAGGTGACTGTAAAGAGTACAACCAATCCTAATAAGCTTGCTGCGATCACTGGAGAAGTCACATGTGGAAAACAGACAACAAATGACGAGAAGGAGAATAATAATAACAAGAAGCCACTAGTTGCTACTTGTAATGACTAATGACCAGAGTCAATTTTTTTTAAGGTTATGAAGTAACAGAGCTGCAGGAATTGGCTAAAACCAACAAGTTGAAACAATTCTAATCTATCCTACACCCCAAAATAGGGGAAGAAAAATAAATAATTAAATTGGAAGGAATGGAATGTAATAGATTCTTTTTCATCTTATTTTAAATAATCTATAACAATGGCAACTAATACCATTCCATTACATTTGGCTCCATTTCTATCAATCAAAGCATAGCCTTAATTTAAGTAGTTGAAGTGCCAACAATCTATCCAACATTATATAGAAGATAGAATTTCAACAAAAAAGTAAACTTGTACAGGCATTCAACATTATATATTTGAAGTGCTCCTCCTTTTCTAGGCATTCAACTAACCAGAGTAACTAAGCACATGGTCCTATAAACCAAACTCAAATACTAAAATTACCTTAAGAATAAAATATCAAATTAAAATGAAAACATGGCTTATTTGCCAATAGACTTACTCATGTCACTGATCAACTTCATTGTCTTAGTGGATGCTTCTCAGAATGCTACTTTCATATCATATTTCACTACCAAAATTGTTACAAACCAAAACACAAAATCAAAAAGAAAGAGAAACCAACAAAAAAATTAAATAAAGAACCTTTGCAGGGTGGCTTTGGTGAACCAGGGAGCATTGTACACCAGGACCAGGTGGATGTAGAGTGATGGAATAACCACCTTTCAAAATCTGATTTTTGGCAAAGAAACAACTCTAACAGCCTAGAAGCTAGTCTTTCACTCGCACCTCCAGGCCATTCCCAGAATCACCATCAGCCACCACCACCCCTGTTCGGTCTCTCTTGCCCCTCAGCCACGCCATATCTCACTGGCCCTTCTTCACCTAGTCACCATCGCTCATAGCAGCCACAAGAAAGCCCCCTACAAACAGAAAATAAAATCAAAGAGGGGAAAATCAAAGAAGAAAACGGAACCCCAATGAGAAAGACGAGAGAGAAAGTGAGAGAAGGAGCTGGAAAGGAAGGCCACCGCGGCATCCCGTTGCGGCGCGGTGCCGTCATCGTGAGCAGCCCTCACCGTGAAGCACGGTCGTCATCTCGACCCTCACAGTGTCGGGACGACGCCTTCTTGCTGTGGCTGCGCGCCACCCAGCTGCCGCGAGGCGCGGCCAATCCCTTCCCATCCTAGCCGTTCCCAATCGCGCCGCTGCGCGCAAGCTATCGCCATCCGTCCCAGCAGTGACGTCGCCTGACCGTGCCTCACAGCCATCATACAAGTCCAGGCACCGTTTCTGCCCTAACATGAGTTGGATCTGTGAATGAAGCTCACTGTCAGGCCAATTCGCGTTAATTACTCAATTATATTTTTAAAAAAATTTAAAATTTAAATACCGCGGTTCTGAAAATTAACCGCGTTAATTGTCACTAACAAGGTTTTTTACCCCGGTTCAAGTTTGGAACCGGGCTAATTGTTTATTAAACTTACAAAAAAATAGATAAAAAAACATAATTTTAAACCAATTACCACGGTTGAAATTTGGAACCGCAGTAATTGACTTTATTTTTTCATTTTACCACGATTACTTATTACAACCGAGATAATTTTGGCGTGATAAAATCCGTGTCCGGCTTAGTGCATCAAAAGTGAAATTGTAGAGATGGTTTAGAATATGAGTGCTAGTGGTGAAAGAGGTGAAAATGTGATTTTTTTTTTTTTAAGAGAGAAAGGGGAGGTTCGAGATTGAAATTAGAATTGAAGAGGATGAAAATGCAAAATAGAGGAATTTACAAGGTGGGAAGAGAAGGGAGGAGAGGATGAAAATGCAAAATAGAGGAATTTACAAGGTGGGAAGAGAAGGGAGGGAGGGTGGTTAGATCTAAATCTTGAGATGAAGAAGAGAATGAGAGAGAGTTAAATGTAACGAATGAGAATTCCTGATGAATTTCATTGATTTTATTGAAGGGTGGAATAGACTTTTAACAACTTAAATAAAAGAAAAAAATATTGTAAAAAGAGACGAGGCTTAATTAAAACGAAATAAGAAAAAATTAGCGGAATAGTTTGAAATAGAATAAGAGTCTCATTAAACATAACAATTATTGGTCAATATATGTCCTCTCAAACTCAAGGACACCGTAGCAAACACCTTTTAATTTTATGGTATTCCTAAATCACCCATTGCCCTCATTTCTTTCTTCCCCCCCTATTCCTCACAGCTATAGCACCCGACCACCTTTCTCCTCTTCCCCTTTATTTTTTTTTTTTATTTGTGTCTTTTGCTTCGATTAAAAAAAAGGCTCTTTTGTAATAATTTTAACTACCGGAAATTTAATTTCCATAACATAATTTGAATTATGTTTTGAAAATTAACTTTTCGATACACAATTTTTTTTTACCAGAACCGCAAATTCAATTTTTTATAGTATGGTGATAGAATCGCAATTGAATCTGTTCACTTGTGTTGTGTATGTGTGAATATTCATGGGTGAAAAAAATCAAAGATAACAACAAAGATAAAAAAAAAATCGCAATTTTTGATAGTATGGTGACAAAATTGTTGATTTCATCATTCATATTTTAAATTATTATCTTAAATTAAAATGCTAAAACAGATCTTTAATCTCTTTCATGTTATTTATATTATTATTACTAAATCAATAATCATTAATTAATATAAATAAACTATAAGCGTTATAATTATAAATTCTTGAATTTTGAGATATTACACTTGAATTTGCAAGAATAATAGAAAACTGTTTCTTCTTTATCCTTTCATTTTTCTTCATGCTCTTCAATTTTTTTATGATATACAAACTTTAATAGGTATATAAAGACTATTTCATAACCTTCTAATATATACATATATAACCTTCTAATATATACATATATAAAATATTGTTTCCATCAAATAATGTTTTTTTTGAAGTATTACCTTCGTTTCTGTTTAATTGTCCATTTAGACAAAAAAAATACACAGATTAAGAAACGTAATCATTACAATTATTTTCATGAAATTAATTTTAACATTTATGTTTTATCCTTTATCCCTTTAAATACTATTAGGTTTCATTAATTTTCAATAATAAGTCATTTATTAACATGAAGGTAAAATGAAGAAAAATGTAACTACCGTACATAATTGAATTTGTAAGTGGATAATTAAATAAGAATAAATTATTTCTTTAAAGGTGGACGGTTAAATAAGAATTGAAGTAGTATGCGACTCTTCAAAATCATGAAAATCATGTTGTTTAATTTAAAACACAGGCATAAAAGTTTTACATGAAAGTTTATAAAAAAGGATATTATAATAGTATTAAAATATACCATATGGGGATATAGATATCTTATGTGAAAAATTATTAATATCTAAATAGTTATATAAAAGTTACAATTTAGTTGAATATATCCTTTTATTATTATTATTTAATTTAAATAATTACATGGGTGAATAATATCTCATGGAGATAAAAACTACATGTTTGTATCTACACCATAGGAGATAAATATATGTCACACATGAATAATGAAAAATCTACATGAAAATATTAAGATTAAATTATAAATTACTACAAAGTTGTTCTCATTTTTCCTGTTTAAAACTTTGAAAAATAACAGAAAATAGAACAATATTTTTATGATCAAAATTGAAAATAATTCGATAATTAAAACTAAAAAATGAAAACATATAGAAAATATTCTCTCAAAACGCACAACAAAGATGATTGTTATATGAGAAAAAGGATTATGCACTGACAGTGTAAAAAGTTTTACACTGACAGTTAATCACAACCCTTGATTTATGGTAAGTTTGTTGACTTTACTAATTAATATTTTAAATGTCATATAAATAAAGAATCATGATTAAACGTCAGTGTAAAACTCTTTTACACTGTCAGTGCATACTAATTAAACTCTTGTTATATTTCAATTAATAAAGTGAATATTTGATGGTGTATGTAAACATTACATAAAATTAGTAAGAATTTAATTTGACAATGTACTTTAAATTTTAATGTTTACTTAAATTCAATCTTATTTAAAACATGTTTTCAATTATCAAATGTTTAGTTTTAATTAATTCATTTTTTAACTAATCATATTTTAAATTTAGTACTTATTTTTTATTAACGCCAATATTCTTTTAACTATTATATTCTTTTATAATAAATATCTCATGCACGTACAGCACGACACTATTATATATTAATATTGAAATGTCTAATAGGCTACAGCAGGTTAAAAACCGGGACCATTAAAAGTAGCCCATAGTAAAAGGCGCCAATGTAAAGCGGAATCTTGATTAAGCTTCAACTAGTTGAAGTAAGGCGCTGGCTGGCGGCTGCAGTGTTCAAGCCCTACTCCACCGGTGGGACAAAGACGTTGCCACTTGCCATATATCTCTATTTCGTCGAAATGTTTTTATTTTTTCAGTCTCAACTAAAAGCATTATTGACTTGAATAGAACCCCGCGTCCACATAGGAAGTCCTTATTGACTGCGAAGACCGATAATCCAATTGGCAACCCTCTGCTTCGGTGCGCGCGCTCGCTCTCTCTCTCTATATATATATATATATAACTTGGACTACTCACAATTAAGAGAAACTAAAATCATACAATAAAAAATATACAACAATTCATAACACTTTTTTTTATATCTTTCTATCATATTACTTATTAGTTATTACATCTCACATTTTTTTCTCTTCCTTTTATTTTCTATTTTGTCTTTTTAAGTTGTATTGGTGTATAAAAAATAGTACTCCACAATTAACATCAAACCATATGTTTATACATTGCTCTTATTCCTTCTCCTTATAGATAAATCCCATTGTAAAAGCCACATATTTTTTTTTAATTATATATATCTTTTATGGGAGACAATTCCCGTTGGTTATCATGAAAAATAAGTAGTGGATAATAATTTAATAATATAAAAAACTTTTATGATTAATATAATTTAAAATAGTATTATGTTTCTTATATTTAGGACAAAAAAATTACATTTTTTCTCTTTTATATATATATATAGAGTTCATATTATCCAATTCTCATATGTAGATGCCTATATTTATGTTATAAGGACATTAAAGATACGCTACCACCATTCTTATAACTTTTATATTTTTTATTTTATAACTTAAAACATATTTTATAATTTATAGCCCGTTTGTTTTAAATTTTAACGGAACAAAATTATGATTTTGTAGAATTAATTTTAAATTACTTTCGTCCAACGTATTTCGTAAAACGTGTATCATCCATCTCAATCATTCATTTTTAGAATCAATTCTACTCAATTGTAAACTAAACGCATCCCTAATCTTTGCAAACCCCACGGATTTCTGCCTAGTTATTTATAAAATAGTGTTATAAAGTCTGAAAAAAATCAGCCTTATGATATATTTGATTGCATTAGTTATAGCAATTATAAATTGAAGAAAACTTAAAATATATAATTGAATTATAATTAATCACATTAGAAAGAAATTACCAATTTAAAGTATGTTTCGTTGGACACCAACACCATAGTTAAAGTATAAATATGCATTTAATATTAGCTTATTTTTCATTTTTAATAATTTTTTAAATATTATGTTTTTAATAATATAATTCATTTTATTATTTTAACATGACACTGTTGTATATAGCAGTGATGTAGTCTTATTATATTTCAATATTTAAAATCTTAAACATAAACTTTATTTTTGAAATAAATTTTTTTAAGAATTTAATAACTATAAATTGTAAGTTTAAAAATATTTTACATAGTCATCTAATGATGTATTGACACATCATTTAATGAGTTTAAAATATTTGAGGTGTCAGATTCATTAAATAGTGTGACAATAAATCTTTGGATGTCATTGTAAAATTTCACAAATATGATAATTTTGTGTTATTAAATTCAATAAATAACACATTAGTACAACATAAAAAATATTATTTCACTGACGGTGTATATAAATTAAGTTCTTTTAAAATTATGATTTTATCTTATATGTTTTATTAAATTCATATTATAATAACATTCATATAACATATTTTTATATTCTCATTAATGTTTTGATTTAATTTTATAGTGTAATTTAAGTTGATGTGTTTAACAGAGTGTTACGTCAACATGCCACATGTGTTGTTTGCCCAGCTTAAATTTACTTTTAGTCCCTATAAATGGTTCTTTTGTTTTTAATTAGTCCCTATAATTTTTTTTTGTTGGGTTTTTCATCACCTCAATCTCATCCCCATGCAACATCACAATGCTCACTTGTTTTCATTGCATTGTTACACTTGAAACTGTCAAACTTCCCGTGGGTTTAAGAAAATAATTTCTTTATGCATTTAATTACTTGAAATTACAACACACTTGGATTTAGGGGTGTTTAAATCCAATCAAATCTAATTGGAACCGCAACAATCGATCCAAAAAATCACAAACCGAAATAACCGCAAAAAAACCGATTTTTTTATATTGGATTGGATTTCGGATTTGTTTATGAGAACCAATCTAATTAACCGTTCCAAACTTTTCTAAACATTTTGATATATTCTCATTATTGATATTATTTTTCTGTGATGATGTAAAAAAATTATTGTTGTACAACTATATTTAACGAATAACATTTTTTTTGTTGAAAATTTAATGAATAACATTCAATCATGGGATGGAAAGCCATCAAGTAATTTGTATGTTATAGGATACGATAAGATAATTGCATGTTTTTATCATATTGGGTTTACCATAAGCGAATACTGTTTAAGGGCAATGTAATTGGGATCCAGCCTCATATCTAATTAAGTATTTAAAGTTACAACTTATTTGTTCAATAAAACATTAACAATTTGGCAAAAAATAACTTTTCGGCTTTAAATTGGTAAATGATTAACGATTTTGGAAACTAGTATTGACGCCGTAATTTTGCTTTCATATATAACTTCAGTTTTTAGTTTATTTGAGAAACTGAAATCCAATCCAATCAAAACCGATTAAAATTGGATTGAATTTGAAAAAAAAAATCAAAATCGATTGGATTATTAAATGAGAAAACCGAAATTATTGGATTGAACGATTTTTCCCTCAACCGATCCAATCCCAATCCGCGAACACCCCTACCTGAATTCACTCTTTAAAGGGGGAAACCTATTGTCCGAGAGCAAATTTTCGTTAGAGAATTCCGACGAGCTGCGACGGCGGATAACAGAGGAACACGTACTGCGATGGTGTATCTGCAGAGACTTTGACGCTCAAATCGAAAAGTATTTTGGCAGAGTTTCATTATTTTGGCAAAATTATTTTATAATTTTATAATTAAAATTATAATCATAAGTAGTTGAGATATCACAAAATTATTTTAATACTAAAATTAAGTTAAATTATTTATTTTATTTCTATAATATTTTTTGGACAACCTTCAAGCTCTATTTTTAAATTTACTTAATATCTATATTCTAATTTATTTCAAATAATTCTTATAATATTTAAATAATACAAAATTAGTTGAATTTATTGTTTTAGTATAATTACAAAATATTACATTGATGATTTTATATTAAAAATCATAAGAACTATTTATATATTTAAATTAAAAATATAATCATAACAAGATGTAATCTATAAATATTAAATTAAATTTTTAATAAATTACAAGATCAAGTAGTTCATTTAACTTAAAATTAATATAATTAATTATATGTATTTGGCTTTTAGAATTAAATATTTATCATAATATTTAACATATTATATATAATAGTTGTATATTTAATATTTAATAATATTAATTATATAATATGAATTAATTTTAAGAGATATTTATAAGTATTTCTTATGTTATATTTTATTAATACAATTTTATAATAGTAATGTTCAAGTTAATTTTTATATATATATATATAGGGAGCGTATCAAGTGAGGGGAGTTTTTATTGTGAGAGATGAGAGAGTTAAAATATAGCCCTTAAATTAAATTAAATGGTTGAGATTAAATTAAGTAATAATGATTTGTTATTTCTAATCCATAGAATCCTTTGATACAGGATCCATTGTTATCTCTGATTAATCCTCCATATCCAGCCAGTCATTGATCTTCGAAGAAGCTGCCATCAACATTAATTTAGCGCTTTATCATAATTGTAAAGTGTTTTTTAGTCAGCACTTTATCATATTTTAATTTGATATTATATTTTCATTCTTATTATAATTTCATAAAATTTAATAAAATACATTTTTAAATAAACGCTATAAAATATTTTTAATATTTTTAATTTATTGAGTAAATTAAATTTTTTTTTATAAGATCAAGATTAGCAAAAGTGGTAGACTTTTTTTTCATAGATATATTTAATATTGAAAATATAAAAAGGGCTTTAATGTTGATATAATAACTATAACTAAATAATTACAATATATAAAGCGTTTTTTGTTGAGTACTTAAAAATATTTTAAATTTCATATTATATTTTTATTCTTCTTATATATTTCATAAAATATATTAAAAAAAAACTTGTACTATACACTTTAAAATATTTATTTGTTTTTTGGTATTAATATCTATATTTTCATATTATATTTTTAAACACATAGCATCCTTTTTTAAGGATATATTTAATATTAAAAATTTTTAAAATGGTCTAATATTGAAATAATAACTATAACTAAATTAATATAATTATTGTTAGTCTATTACCGTAGTTATAAAGTGTTCTTTCATGATTTAAATTTCATATTATATTATTAATCTTCTTATTTATTTCATAAAATATAAATGATTTAAAATATTTATTTTTTAAGATAGAATATTTATTTAATTTTAGGTATTAATATTTGTAATTTCTTAAAAACTAAAATTATTAATTTTTATAAGATAAATATAAGCAAAAGTTGTAGGTTTTGCAGGTAAATTAGAGGACATTTTTTTATATTTCAAAATGGAAATAAAAATGAATATTGATAAGTTCAAATCAAATAAAGAATTTTGGTCATTTGATTATAATTTATCAAAAATTATATGTTGTTTTTACTTGATAAATTGAATATTTAAAATGTAAAAAAGGCTTTAATATTGATATAATAACTATAATTACTATTATAGTAATTATAAAGTATTTTTTAGTTAAGTTAGTACTTTAGCATATTAAAAATTTTCGTATTATATTAAATAGTTGAGATTAAATTAAATAATAAGGATTTAATGTTGATGGCAGCTTGTTCAAAAATCAAGGACTGACTAGATTTGGAGGATTAATCAGAGATAACAGTGGATCCTAGATCAAAGGATTTTATGGATCAAAGATATAACAAATCATTATTACTTAATTTAATCATTATTTTAATTTAATTCAGAGATAATAAATCATTATTACTTAATTTAATCTCAACCATTTAATTTAATTCAATTTAATCTAAGGGCTATATTTTAACCCTCTTATCTCTCACAATAAAAACTCCCCTCACTTAATACGTTTCATATATATATAGATATATAGATATAGAGTGAGGGGTAGATTTTTCTTTCTATCGATTCTCTAGCTTTCTTTCACATTAAATAAATTATCATATCTTTTTCTCACTCTCTCTTTATTTTCTTTTTTCATTATCTCTCTCCTTAACTATATTTCCCCCATCTCTCCCTAACTATGCCCCGCCCCCCGTTTTCTGTGTGGGTTACCCAAATATCAATACTCATTGCAAATCCAAAAATATTATATATGAAAAATCTAAATATAACATATTTAATAATTGGGACTAAGATGTAATAAGAAAAAAAAATGGTCTGCTCGACATCGGATAATGTGATTAATTAATTATGCACTACTACTATTAGGCCACGTGAGAAGGGTTTCAAAACCCTTCAATTAACCAGAGTACTGAAGAAATTTCAAAAAATATATATGCGCGCCGTCGGATAACGTGACTAAATAATTATGCACCACGTGAGAAGGGTTTCAAAACCCTTCAATTAACCAGGGTACCGAAGAAATTTCGTTATTTAAATCTCAACTTGTCCACTCTCCACATGCACGCCAATATGGAATTCCTATCCAAGTGGCAGCCCTCGTGAAGTTCCCCTATATATCCCTCTTCAGTTGTTATACTTGGACTCACACCGAGAAATAAATGGCCATTAACATGCAATCCTATCTTTCTGCATTGCTCTTAATACTCCTTCTTCTTGTCGATAACTCCCTTTCGTCTGGTATTCCTCCTACTATCACTCGCCCTGTTGAAGCGATAGACGAAGTGCTCAAGAAACCAGCGACTGAGTATTTATGGGACAAACTGTTGCAGCCGATCAAAGACCGCAACTCTAAACCACAGCTGCCCAATGCACTTCCACGAGTGAATCAGAATATCCCAGGCCTGTCTCGGATCAAAGACTACCTTTCTCAGTTCGGCTACCTCCAAGACACTGGACCCTACAACGATGTTTTGGACATGCATACCATATCAGCTATTAGCGCCTATCAGAAATTTTTCAAACTGCAAGTTACCGGCGACCTAAACACGGAGACTATTCAACAAATGTCGTTACCACGATGTGGTGTCCCTGATTTGGATTTCGAGTACAACCTCACCATAATAAACAACGTTTCATGGCCCAAAGGGAAGCCTCAATGGTTCCCCGTCGGCACCAAAAACCTCACCTACGGTTTTCATCCAGCGAGCAAAGTGCCACTCAAAATGACCAAAGTGTTCAGAGATGCCTTCACGCGGTGGTCCCAGACCACAAGGCTGGTGAATTTCACGGAATCTTTAAAATATGATGACGCAGACATCAAGATTGGGTCCTACAACTTCCGTGAAGGAGCAGATGATGCAGTGATTGGGGACAGCGTTATTATACGATTGCGATCTGGTGCGAAGACAGGGGTGATTCGTCTTGACAGTTCGAAAAAGTTGTGGATGGTAGAAGGTAACTATACAGAGGGAAAATTTGACTTGGAGACTACAGCGATGCACCAGATAGGCCATCTACTTGGACTAGAACACTCTAACAACACGGATTCTATTATGTATCCTGCCATATTGCCAAAACAGCAAAGGAAGGTGCTGATCACGGATTCTGATAACGAGACCATCCATCAACTCTATACCGCCGATACCAACTCTAGATCTGTCACTAGTGGGAGTTTTGCACTGTTTGGGTCCAGTTTGGGACTCATTACCACTTTCTCCCTTGGATTTGCTTGCATGGCTCTGTCGCTCTAGCCAGATCCATGGTGGCCTTACGGACTTGTCTCGAATAATTCTCTAGACGGACATGAAAAGTGTGAATTATTATTTATAACGTGTTTGGTGTTGTATTTTCAAAAGTTAAAACAAACTAGTTAGTTATTATTGATGGAAGTAAAATTGATTGAGAAAATACGCCTCAGATAAATATATCTGTCTTATTCTCCCTAACTTATATCGCCTAATTTATTAGAGGTTTGTTGTTTATTTTGCACATCAATATTTTGTACTTTTTTACATTCTTTTATATATTGAGGAATGTACATATCATGAGATGTACATTTTGTTCTTTGAATATCCGGCCAATAACAAAATTTTATATGAATAGCATAAAAATAAAAAAAATAATGTACAAGTGACATTACTAATTTTAATGTTCTCTCTAAATTAAAGAATCACACATGATATTTATAGTCGATCGACTTTAGTCCGGCTTCTTAAATTTTAACTTGATTTATCCTTTTTTAATCAGATTTTAAAATTATAAAATAGTAAATCATATAATTAAATTTAATAAGGACTAAACTATAATATTAAAACTATATCGACTAAATAGAAAATGGATTTAATTAGTATACACTGGCAGTGTAAAAATTTTACACAGATATCCAATGGTGTTTCACCACATTATTTAATGAATATGACACCTCATGTATTATTAAATTCAATATATGATGTGGCAGCATATCATTGGATGTATGTGTAAAACTTTTTTACACTGACAGTATACACATATTAAACTCATAGAAAATTACAACAAATATTTTCATTATGTCAATAAACATGCTATTACTTAAAAAAAAATGTCATTGGTCAATTTTACAAAGGGTTTCAAAACTCTCCAATTTGTCTGCATACCGAAGTAATGCCCCAGCCCTTAATTAATGGATGCCTTCTCTCCACATTTTTCCCACGTGCGTGAATCCTGGCCCAACTTTATCTTTAATTATCTCCTCCCAATTCCAATAAATTGGAATTGGAGAGAAAGTGGAAGGATAGGATCTCATAGGAAGCAGTGAACGAAGAAGCCAGGGTGTGAATGTGAAACGAAAATTAATTATCATGCAAACAATAAAAAACGACAATAAATTGACATCTGCTTGGACAGTAGCTAATTTAAAGCTGAATCTTAAGAACTAGTTGAAGGAAGGCGCTGGCTGAAGTGTTTAAGCCCTACTACTCCACCGGTGGGACATAGACGTTGCCACTTGCCATATATCTCTATTTCGGCGAAATGTTTTTTTTTTTTTTTCCTGGAGTCTCAACTAAAAGCATTATTTACTTGAATTCATAATTATACGACGTCAGAACCCCGCGTCCACATAGGAAAGTCCTTATTGACGACGAAGACCCATAATCCAATTGGCAACCCTCTGCTTCGGTGCTTCCTCTATATATGTGTGTATATATATATATATATTCCGATGAGCTCGTACAACAGTTGACGGAGGAGCACTGTGGTGGTGTACTGACTCTGACTCTAACACTAAGTCAGTAAGAATTCCAGCAAAGATTTAATGAATTAAATGGGAAAACCATACCTGTTTCTATGCAAGAATGTCTATTTAATTATAAGTAAAAATAGGCGAGAAATTTTGTTATGCCTTTGTAACAGAATGCGTGCGTCACAATCACGCACCTACGTGAGGTTTAATTCACGCGCTAAAGAGAAGAAGTATCTCCGAGGTATTACTCTGAAATCTGCCGAGATGGCTTCTGAATATAGCATCCGAGATACCCTAAAGTAGCATTCTTCTTATCAAAGTTGTCTTATAATTGACCTGAAGTCGGATAGCAATAAATTTGACCTCGGAAACAAGTATTCTATGTCGAAATGAGGTAATCTTGTTAAAGTAAGCTTGATTGAAGATGATAGCCCATGTTGGCAATGACGGTCTTCAATGTCGGTCCAGAATATATATATATATATATATACTTTTTCCGCTCTTCTACTTGGACTACTCACAATTAACATGAAGTCATATGTTTATACATTGATATGCGTTCTAGCCGGTCTATTGGGCCTTCACCCACAAGGCCCAAAATAACCAGCATACCCATCAGAAGGACGGATCTGGAGCCCCGACCTAAGATCTTGAGCGGGTTTCCGTACAACCCGGTCGGGTTTCCAACCACACCGGTCTGGGTTTACCCGGATGGGTCGTACGGACACGCCGAATATCCTTTCTACAAGCCCACGCGCTACCCCAAGCCTATAAAGTTCACTTTAGGTAACAGTACATGTATGTTATTCACTACAAGAAAACAATGAATTAGCCACGACATTTTAGTGACAGCCACGACACCGTTGCTATTAGTGTCAGCCAGGCCGACGCAACGGCTGACACTAAAGACATCACCGTTGAAAAAAAATATATTTTTTTAATTTTTTATGTAGCTCGCTACTTAGTAACGTTAGCGTCGGTCAGATCGTCGCTAAAGGAATTTTTTTTAGCGTCGGCCTTCATAAAGTTAGTGTCGGGCTGGTCGTCACTAATTTTTTTGTTATTTTTTCACTATATATATAATATTTTGCACTATATATTCCAAAAAAAACATGGCGTAACGGTAATGCTTCTTCTTTGTATCGTGCAGGTTGTGGATTCGATTCTCACAATTGATAAATTTGGTAAGGAAGGATTATTTTTGAAAAAAATATTTAGCAAAGACCATGGTTGTCGCTATGTAGTGACGACCATGGAATTAGCGATGGCCAGGCCGTCACTACATAGCGTCAGACATAAAATGTCGTCGCTACTACATTAACGATGAGGCTTTTAGTGACGATTGGTTGGCCGTCGCTAGGTCGTCTCTAATTATGAAATAGCGACAGTTTTCCGTCGCTAAAAACTGATTTTCTTGTAGAGATTTAAGACCCCATGATTACTTTTTACCTGCTAAACACCGAACAAACTTTAGTGTCAGAGTGTTTTCGGCAGGAACCTCCCCTCTCTCCCCGGCTTCCTACGGACATCCGAGACGAGGAGTCTACATGACCGGGTCAAACCCCGAGACGAGTTCATCCCAGAGCATTTGGGGCTAGAGGGAAGGCCTCTGGCCATGACAGTCACCACTCGGCAGCGACACCGCAATGTCTGTCCCCAACCGACCCCCCTGAAGGTTGGGCGGAAGATGTCTCTTATCATAAAGAAGGTTTCGGAGATAGCGGACAAGGCCCGCCAGGAGAACCACATCCCATCACATAGGGTTCCCAGACCCGAGAGATGCCATCATCCTATAACTACAGCAGCGACTACAGGAACTCGAAGGCCGGAACAAAATCTCGGCCCCCACACCTCCACCGGTCTCGCCCATAAGGCCAGACCCGGTAGTAAAATAGCTTGAGGACCGGATCCGACACCTGGAATAATCCTTCGTGCAACCTCCTCCCCACCAACATTCCCACTTCACCAATCCGGAGGTTACGCAACCCCCACGCTACTCCCACCCCGGGGCAACTCAACCTCTCTCCCCCAAGCTCACACCCTTCCGACATTCGTTCACTGACCGACTTGCGTTGTCAGAAATCCCAAAGGCGTTCCGCAACGCTCTCCCGATAGAACACTTCATTGGGACCTCTGACCCCGACAAACACCTCGACTCTTTTTGCAACGAGATGCTCTTCGTGTTGGCCCCAGAGGCAGTCATCTGCAGAACTTTCCCTCATACATTGAAAGGAGAAGCTCTGGCTTGGTTCAAAAACCTACCACCCCAATCAATAGACCGGTGGTAGGATTTACACTCGGCCTTCATGAAAAGGTTCACCGTCATCTCAAAAGTCCCCCACAACCAGTTCACACTAGCGACATTGTGGCAAGGGAAAGACGAATCCCTCTGTAACTTCTTGTCTCAATTCTATAAAAAGTGCGCACGGATCCCAGACTTGGTCGAGAACGTTCAGCTCGTATGTTTAGTCACGACATTCCTTCCCGGATCTCCTTTCGCAGTCTCACTATTCAAAGAACCGGTCGTCACCATGGAAGATATCAGAACTCGGTCGGCCAGATTAATCAGAAGAGAAATACACCTTGACAGAACATCGGCGAACCCTGTCCCTCATCGGTCCGACCGTGATCAGGACCTTCGGAGAAATAACCCCCCTTCCTAGTACCGAGACCAGCCAAAAATCAAGGGTAAGTTCAACCGATACACACCCCTCAACTCGGACCACGCACAGATTCTCAAATAAGTAATGAACACCGAGTTGGGCCTGGCGGTAAAAGCCCGCACTTCTTGTCACGACTCGCAAGCACAAAGAAGGTTGGTAACAACAAGGCCGTTCTATAAGTAAGAAACCCTTTCTTCCCCGAGCACCACACTTGAAGCCCCGACCTTGGTCTTGGAGATCGGAGATCCTAATGATTGGAGAACGCCCTTCCAACTGTACATCGAAAAAGGCGAACTCCCATCTGACAACAAAGAAGCCAAAAGAATAAGGCACAAGTCAACAATGATCAACGGGACCTTATACAAAAAAGGGTTCTCTTCCCCCTAATGAAATGCATAGCCCCCCTCAAACCGGTTACGTGATGACTAAGTTGCACGAAGGGAGATGCGGTGGTCATGCCAGTGGGTTTCTTCTGGCCATCCATGAGATGGCAGTGCGAAGACTTCGTCAAGAGGTGTGACGCCTGCCAGCGACACTCGGACCACCAGAAACTCCCGGTCGAGATACTAGCACTATGACAGCCCTCTTGCCCTTCTTCCAATGGGGGATTGACTTACTCGGCCCTTTCCCCTTTGCAGCAGGGCAACTGAAGTTCCTAGTCGTAGTCGTGGACTATTTCACAAAGTGGATTGAAGTCGAGCCCCTCGCAACAATCACATTGGCTCGGGTCCAAAAATTCTTCTCCGACTCCATGATCACGGATAATGACACCCAATTCATAGACAAAGGGTTCAGAGAACTCCTGAGCAGCCTGAAGATCAAGCACCACTTCTCCTCGGTCGAATACCCGCAGACCAACGAGCAGGCCGAGGCAGCAAACCGAGTTATCTTACGAGCACTCAAAACGAGACTAGAGGACGCCAAAGGAAAGTGGGCAGAGCAACTCAACCATGTCCTATGGGCTTATCGGACAACACCCCAATCATCCATCGGGGAAACCCCATTTTGGCTGATCTATAGGACCGATGCAATGATCCAAGTCGTGGTAGGCGAACCATCATGGCGAAACTCTAACTTCAATCCCGAAGAAAGTGTGAAAGCAATCAGAGAAGAACTTGACCTTCTGGACAAGACCCGTGAAGTCGCACACATTAGAGACCGGACCCTTAAGGAACGACTCGCGCTTCGACATGCCACCAGAACCTTGGTCAAAAGATTTCAAGTATCAGACCTGGTCCTACGCATGGCCAACGTCGGGAACCGGAATGCCTCCCAAGGAAAGTTGGTCGAGAATTAGGAAGGCCCCTATCGGATAACCAAGTCGATTGGAACGAGTGCCTACAAACTCGAGACCCTAAAAGGAGAACTGATTCCAAGGTATTGGAACACAAAAAATCTTAGAATGCATTACAGTTAAAATGCTTATTAATAGAAGCGGCCATTAAGCCGATATTTTGACACCATTATATCATGGCTACATATACTAATTTCATTGCGAGTACTAATTTCATTGCGAGTTTTCCCTACGTAAATCCCAATACTTTTCGTCAAGGTTAAAATTTGAACTCCAACAACCCGAAAAGAGTTGGGACCAGCCTAAAATAGAAGACTGGTAAAGTCGAACCAGTAAAATCTACCTTGGTCCCTTTCCAACATGAAGAATACCGGAATGCCTTACACATCAACGAGCGAAGAGCTCGTTTGGCGTTCAGAAACTACGAAGGTAGCACCTGTGCCAGCTCCGGGCAAGATAACACGTGCTCTATACCGGGATCGATCATGCCGCTAGTCTTCTCCCAAAAAATGGGTATCCAAAATTTTAAAAGATCAACAGCGCACGAGAAACTTAAACAAGGAAGGAAAAAAATAGAAAAAGAACGCATCAAAGAAATAACACCAAGGGTCGAGATCTACACGCCCTGCACGCCGGGATGACTTAGCGCTCAACAAATATTGCAATAAAACGCAAACGATCAACGAAAATGTATAAAGACTTTGAATGTATAAAATGTCTATTACAAAAGGATGCGAATCTATTACAAAAAGATGAACCCCAACACCCGGGACGACTTTGAATATATAAGGACTTATAAAGCAAAATAAAAACAGAAAAAGGTGAGCCTTCTCCCGACGACGACACCTATTGCTCCTCTCCCTCCCGGTACGATCCTTCATCGTCCCAATTGGCCACCTCCTGGCTGGAATCCACATCAATTAGCTTACGAGCTGCGGTGTCAACCTTAAAAATCTGACCGCGGACGACCTCGAACTCATAGGACACCTCGTCTCGGACTAGGGCCGGGTTCCTCAGAGAAAGTTGAGCAAAGGAATTTTCAAAGGACTCTTTCACCAGGTTATTCCCTATCGCTACCAACTTCTCTTTCTCCTCGTCCCACTTAGCCTGATGACGGGCGAGGTTCTTTTTTATTAGAGCCGCCACGACCTGCTTGTCCATCCCGACTGACAACCCACCAGCCTTCTCGGCCCGTTCCTTCTCTACCCGCAAGTCATGAGTCTCCTTCTTCATTGCCTCCATCTCGACTGTCCCCAGGGCCAGATCTTCCCTCACCTTCTTCAGTTCAGCCTTCAGCGAAGTGTTGCTCTTCTCGACCTTATCCTTAGTAGCCTTCGCAGCCTCATATTGCGTCTTATACGCCTTCATCTACTTCCTCATCAGCTCGACCGAGGCCTTCAGACCGGTCACCTCCTTCTCCAACTCATCATTTGAACCTTGCACCTCTTGGAAATGGGGCACAACAATCCCACGCAAATACTTCATGAAGGCGGCCTGCTGAAGGCATTGTTGCTCTACAACCCCCAGGTGCCGGGTGAAGTTTACCTGGGGGTGCACATTTGCCACCTCCTCGTTGGCAATAACATCCATCAAGGCCGACCGATCGAGGCTGAAGTCGTCATCATAAAGGATCGACTCACCAATCTCTTCATCCACGACCTCTCGCTCCGGAATCTCCATCTCTTTCTAGGAGTCACATTGGTGGGGTCGTCCCGGTTCCTCCAGAACGGTACACGGCTCGGAGCAGGCTGTATCCGGAAAAATTCCTGCTTGAAAGGGATCTTTCTTTGTTTGGCCGAATCTACGAAGGAGGAAATTAGCTTCCGGTTCGTATGGGCCCAAAGACTCACCCACGACTTCAAAGTTTCCCCTTTTTCCCCTTTTGATATTTCCTCAATTCTTGGAAATAATGGAAAAATAAGTTGACAGTCGGCTCCAAATGAAACTCTTTCAAAATCAACTCGAAGTAAATAATGAAGGCCCACGAGTTGGGATGCAGTTGGGAAGGTGTAGTATGCAAATACATCAGGACCTTCTCATGGAAATCCGATAACGACAACATGAGCTTCAGCTTCGAATGGTAGTAGTCATACGAATACATGAACTGCGTGTTCATCTCGAACAACTCACATACTCGGGCCTCGTCCGGGGGATGGACGACATCATAATCCCGGGCATGGGCCGACTTACAAAACTCCAAATTTACGAGCCGCTCCTGGACCGGCACGGGCACATCCGACCTATAAATACTAGCAGTGCCTAAGACCTCGAGTGCCACCCAGGAATACTTATCAGCCCATCTTGGCACTAGCGGCATCTCCACTTGCTCGCCAGCCATTAGGTCACCTGCAGAGATCGTATAGCAACTTCCTGAGTCAGATCGGCTACTCGAGTCACCAAAATTCGACTAACTGAATTCGGACTCGAATGACACATAATCCTCCCTGGTCCTCCGAACTATACCATGGGCCAAACCTAGCAAACCTCCCATAGATTCGCCTCGGGACATCCGAGCCCGACTTAGTGGAAGGGAAATAGATGGTGGACCAGGCCACCCCTCGGGCAGCCCGGGTAATATTTCTAAGGACTCATCACTATTCATCTCCCATAGAAAAAGAAAAGTTAAGGAAAAATAGAAGGTACCTCGGATATGGACGACTTGAAGGGTCGGGATGACTTGAAAGAAGAGAATCGTGGGGATCAGGATGTGGTCAAAATTCAATCTCTGCAAAACTTCGTTAAGACAAGGAAAGCGTGGAAAAGGGTTGGGGCCACACCCCCTTTCATAAAAGGGAAAAAGCGAAGAAAAGCCCATAGGCCCAGAACTCGAAAGAGTGTTTTGAATACGAAGAGGCACAACTATGACCCATAAGCGGACAGTTAGAACTCGAAGCGTTGCTGACACCAGCAAACGCAAACCCTAGGAGGCGAAGCGTCGCAACCCCAGGAAACCAAACGTTAAAACCCTTGGAGATGGAACGACGTAGCCACCGGACTCGAAAGGTCACAATGATTTTACCTCAAACTCGGATGAACACCTGAACTGAGATGGTGCCTCATCAAATACTAGCGCAACTCGATACAACGAAAGGCAATCGTATCGGCCACACTAGGGAGCAACTGTTCTGGCCAGTATATTGGGCCTTCACCCACAAGGCCCAAAATAACCAGCATGCCCACCAGAAGGACGGATCCGGAGTCCCAACCCGAGATCTCAAGCAGATTTCCGTACAACCCGGTCGGGCTTCTAACCACACCGGTCCAGGTTTACCTGGATGGGTCGTACGGACACCCTAGATATCCTTTCTACAAGCCCACATGCTACGTCAAGCCTATAAAGCTCACTGTAGGTAGTGGTACAGGTATGCCATTTAAGACCCCATAATTACTTCTTACCTGCTAAACACCGGATTGACTTTAGCGTCAGAGTGTTTTCTGCAGGTACCTCCCCTTTCGCCCTGACTTCCTACGGACATCCGAGGCAAGGAGTCTACGCGAACGAGTTTAACCCCGAGACGAGTTCATCCCAGAACACTATTATTCCTTCTCCTTGTCGATATATCTCATTCTCGCATCCCTCGTTCTTCTTTTGGTAAAGTAAAATCCGGTGACATCAGGGGTCAAAGAGTTCATTATTATACATGGAGGCATACCGTCGACAATATTGAAGAAAGGTCGACAATCTCCCCATCACAACCAATCAAGAAGATCTAGGGCCTCTCACGCATCAAACAATACTATTCTAATTTCGATCGATGATTATTTGGACCAAAATACAGTATCAGCTATTAAGACCTATTAACAATATTTCAATCTGCCAGTTACGGGTAAATCAGACAATTACACTTCTCTGCATATCTCCCTACCACAATGTGTTGTCCTTGATATGAATTTCAACTACGCCTTCAACGAGAACGAGTCATGGACCAGAGGTAAGCAATGGTTCCCTGCAGGCACGAAAACACTGACCTACGGTTTTCTTCCAGCGAGTAATATCTCACGAAACTAGATCCAAGTGTTCAGAGATGGCTTCAAGCGATGGTCGCAATCGACCACACGGGTGATGAATCTCATGGAGACAACCTATGATAAAGCTAACATCAAGATAGGGTTCTATAATTTCAATGAAGGAGTTGATGATGCACTGGTAGCGTTCAGCATTATACGATCGCAACCCGGTTCTGGTTTGAAGACAGGGGGATGCGTTTGGACGATACA
Organism: Sesbania bispinosa; assembly: GCA_026901365.1. Taxonomy (NCBI): domain Eukaryota; kingdom Viridiplantae; phylum Streptophyta; class Magnoliopsida; order Fabales; family Fabaceae; genus Sesbania; species Sesbania bispinosa. The sequence continues at coordinate 338,350 of QLOH01000488.1, forward strand.
ATGTATTGGGTGTTGCCTAGTGATAACTACTCGTGGTCGTATAAGGAGGGACAATTTGATTTGGAGACTATGGCGATGCACCAGATGTGCCATCTACTTGGACTTGAACACTCTTCCAACGAAGACTCTATTATATACCCCACCATATTGCCTTCACAGCAAGGAAAGTGTTGATCACCAATTCTGATAACAAGACCATCCAACAACAACTCTATGCCAACTTTGTATATGATGAGTGTTTTGCACTGTTTGGGTCCAATGTGGGGATACTTGCTACTCCGCCCCTTGTATTTGCTCTGTTGCATTAGCTATCCTATCCTACCTATCTATGTGTCGGTCTAGCCACATTGGATGAAAATCTTCTGTCTCATCTTTGATAAGTGTTAAAATTATGTAAAATTCATATATAATTATGACACTTATTGATGGCAAAATGCTGAATTTATAACCCAATTTACCCATTTTTAGCTTAAAATGCAATTCTTGTATTTATTTAAGTCAAATTTGAATTTGATGCTATTTTGATAAAGAATATGTTAATTTTTACAGATAAAAAGCAAAGTTACAAATAAAGCATCAAGAGAGCAGCGAACAAGGACAGGAACAACATAAAACAAGCTTAAAAAAAGGGCAATTCAGGAAAAGCAGTTGTTGTTTCCTACGCTCCACCTGCGCTGAGCGCAGGCAAAGCGCAAAAAATGTAACCTAATTTTAATGGGCTGCAATCAGAGTCTCAAAAGCCCATTAGAACAGTTTATAAAGGGACTTTTAGGGATTGAGATGACAGACAGAGACGTATGGAGCCGTTGAGCAGATTTGGAGCTAGAGAAAAGTGTGACAGTCTCTCTAGTTGGTTTGTAATGACTACCATGAGTAGCTAAACTTCCCTTTAGGATTGAACGTAGTCAATTCAATCCCCAATTGTAATTTGGACCTTCTTTGTTATTTAGGAATCTCTATTTTTATAATATTGGTGTTTTTATTTTGTTCTTAATGCTTAGCTTTCGTCTTTGTACTAGAGTTATGATATGATTTTATGGGAAGCGGTTTTGTGAATCAGGTGCGAGTTCTTGAGTGCCTAGGAATAGAGCTCTTGAATTTTGATTTGGGTAAAAACACTCGATTGGTTGAATGCCTAAGAATAGGGTTCAATTTATGGATAGCTATTAACAACTGATCTTAAAGCTAGGACAATTTGTTAAGCATCCAAGGAATTGATGTTTAGGGAATTGATTCTAAGAATTTCATAGTTGAGGGATCTTTATGAATGAATTTTATTTGGGCTTCAATATTTATAATTATAAATTTTTAGTTTTCATTGGTTTCCAAATACAAGAGGGGTGCGATAGACAAAGTTCAATCCTAGTTTCCTTAATTTGCTCAATATTATCCATATTCTCTATGCCTCATCTTTTATTTTATCTACGATTACAATCTTCACAAACAAACATTCAAATTTCCTCTTATTCAATAAGTGTGAACACTAAGAACTTATTTTGTGCCGTTCCTCGTGGGTACGACAACCTCTTTTCTTACTATTATACTGCTGCGATATTGGTATGCTTGCTAAGATCTCAACAAGTATTTTTGGCGCCATTGCCGGGGAACAGTGTCTCAATCTAAATTCTTAAGAGATCTATCTTATGGAGTTGTGAATATTATTATTTTTCTTTTTATTATTATTATTATTTTTCTTTTTCTTTTTGGAATTTCACTTTTTTATTTGTTTTATTTCTAGGATTTTTATTTTTATTTTTAAGGAAAATTTATTTTATTATTTTTTATTATTTTGTTCCTCTCTTCCGAGCTAACCATTGTTTGAGCTTCTTGATTTATGCTCTTGCGAGGACAGGTGTCTCAAAATCAATTAGTATTTGATCCTGAGATGGAAATGACATCTAGAAGGAACATGAGTAGAAACAAGAGAAGAAGACAAGGAAGAAATCAAGGAGACAATTTCAACACTTTCTCTAGTGGAGTAAAAATTGAAGAGATGGCTGCAGAGAGACCACCAACCCCACCAAGAAGGACATTAGGAGACTATGTCATGCAACAAGGACCACACTATTTTTCAAGCATAGCCATACCTGCTGCTGCAAAATCTTTGGAGATGAAGCCAACATTCCTGAGTCTCATTAGTGCCCATCAATTCACAGGATTGGATCATGAGGATCCACACACTCATCTCTCTACTTTTTATGAATTGATTGGTACCATGGGTTTTGAGGAAGGTGATCTTGAATCTGTTTACTTACGTTTATTCCCTTTCTCTTTGATAGGTAAAGCTAAGGAATGGCTGAAGTCATATCCTAATCAGAGTCTGACTAGTTGGAGTAATGTGGAAGAAAAGTTCTTGAAAAGATTCTTCCCACCATCTCGCTATATCAAGGCCAAGTCAGATATCTTCACATTCAGGCAGGGAACAGATGAGCCATTATGTGAAGCCTAGGAGAAATTCAAATCTTTGCCGAGGAAGTGTCCTAACAACGGTTTGAAGGATATTGCACAATTGAACATCTTCTGCAATGGACTTAGACCTGACACCAAGATGCTCATAGATGTTGCAGCAGGAGGCACAATTATGTTAGTGGATGCAGAGCAAGCTACCGGAATTATTGGCAATTTTGCATTAAATGATTAGCAAGCACAACATGAAAGACAACCAGTTCAGAAGAAGGGAGTGTTAGAGCTAAACACTACTAATGCACTTTTAGCTCAGCATAAGCTCCTTTCCCAACAGCTAGAGGCAGTTACCAAGCAGATGGCTAAGCTCCCTCAACAATTGCAGGCAATACAGTCTCATCCTGGCCAGTCCACATAGTTGATTTGCGAATTTTGTGGAGGTAATCATCCCAACGGTCATTGTTCTTATCAAGACATTCAGGAAGAGCAAGTTAACTACATGGGCAATCAAGGGAGGCCAGGAAATTTCTCCAACAACAACCAGTTTTCAAACAATTATTCACAAGTTTGGAGAAATAATAAAAACAACAATTCTGGGTGGAGACAAGATGCAGGGACTTCTAATAGGCAAACTCCTTACAAGCAATAGCAACAAAGCTACATTCCAATACACGATAGGCTATCAAAACTGGATGAGAAAATAGATACTCTTATACAGTCTCTTGAAACCTATAAGAAGAATACAGACGCAACCCTCTGAAATGCAGAGACACAAGTTGGCCAGTTAGCAAAGGACATAGCAGAGATTAACAAAGGAAAGTTCACAACTAACACCCAAACCAATCCCAAGGAGCAGTGCAATGCAATCACCACAGGTAATGATTTATCAGTAGGGATTGATATGGGGGATAATTTATCAGCTGAGGAGCACATGCTGCCAAGAAAGGAGGAGGATAAAGGGCTGGAAGCGGTTGAAAAGAAAGTAGAAGGCTCAGTGCAGAAGGAGTATTCAGAAAATGAATCACCTCATCCAATTGACCCATTCCATAAGGACAAAGACAAGATGTTTGATCAGTTCATGCGAATGTCCAAGGGATTACAAATCAGAATTCCTTTTCTAGAGGCATTGGAGGATACACCCAACTATACAGAGCTCATTAAAGAATTTATGATTAAGAAAGAAAAGATGCTTAATGAAGAGAAAGTACAGTTAGAGGATGGATATAATGGTGCTCTTTAGAAGTCACTACCATAGAAGACACAAGATCCTGGAAGTTTCACAATCCCAGTCACCATTGGAAACTTAACAGTGAAAAAGGCAATGTTAGACCTTGGAGCTAGCATAAATCTGATGCCCTTATCCATGCTCAAGAAGATTGGTGACGTGAAGGTGCAACCTAAAAGAGTAAGTCTGCAGTTGGCAGACAGGTCCATCAATCACTCATATGGGATAACTGAAGACGTTCTAGTCAGGGTGGACAGGTTTGTGTTTCCTGTAGACTTCACCGTCATGGATATGAAAGAAGATGTTGATGTTCCATTGATTTTGGGTCGACCATTCATGAAAATTGCAAAGGTCATAGTTGACGTTGACAGAGGTAAATTCACAGTCAGCACGCAGGATGATGAGGAGACATTTAATGTGTTTAAGACAACTCCAAAACAGAAAGAACCTCCAGATTGCCTGAAGATAGACTCTACTGAGGGAGTCTCATATTCCAACACTGAACAACCATTGCAAGGAGTTAATAGAGAGGAAGCCGGTTGTCAAGGAATTCATAAGCTGTGGAGGAAAAAGATTAAAGTCCTCAATAAGTAGTTGAAGAAAAGAAGAAAGCAGCTACTGAAATCATTTGTGGGATCCAGATTCAGAAAAAGGAAACAAGAACCAGTCTTAGTTGCTGATAGAGATGTTGGTGGAACAAAAGCAGTGCCAGGAGACCTGTTAAGGGAAGTCAGTGGTGCATCAATAAGGTTCACCACAAAACTCCATCTTCAGGAACCTTAAAGAAACAGGCGTCAAACTATATAACGTTAAACGAGCGCTTCCTAGGAGGCAACTCAGTGTTCTAATTTTTAATTTCCTAGTTTTCATTTTAAATTTTTGTCTGTATATGCGGTGTGTTTGTTAGTTTGTAAGTTTAGCTTAGGAAAGGTTAGGAAGTAGTTGAATAAATGTTTGAAAAGGAAATACAGACACCCTGAAATAGGAAGTAGCAGAAAATTTGACTAAGTGTTGAAAAAATTGCATTTTGTTTTCTGCGCTTCACCTGAGCACTGAAATGCAATTTTTGATTCTATTTTCTGCGCTTCACCTGCACTAAGCGCAGGTGAAGCGCAGTGGTTCAGGAAAAAAATAACTGACACATGCGCTCCACTTGCGCTGAGCGCAGGTACGCGCTGCAACTTAAATTCAAAAGTTTGAACAGGGGAAGGTCATTTGAACCTTCTCCCCTGTTTTTCTCAAAGACCTTGTACGTGATTCTCTGCTTTCCCTTACCCTTTTCTTCACTTTTTTACTCAAAAACCTCTTCCTCTCCTCCTTCTTTTGCTATTCAAGGTATGTTTTTAAGTTTTTGAGTCATTTTTACCGATCGAAATTCTCTATTTCTCTGTTTTGGTTAATGGAACCTTAGGCTAGAAAACTTGGTTTATAGTTTTGCATGTTCTTAGGTTTATTGTTAGTTTAGCCTTTAGGTGATATGGTGGGTGTGCATGATTGGTTAAAATGGTGACTTTTGGTCTATTCATTGGTTTTTGTAAGATGTTATGTTTGAAAGTGTTAGTGCTCTGTTTTGTTTCAAAAATTTTACACTAAGTATTCCATGCAAAATATTAAATTAATCTTTGCTGAATCACTGAACACTTCTGTTAGATTAAGCCTAACAATGCATGATAAATGAATACTCTGTTTCTAGAATTTATTTGGTTCCAATGAAAAATGCTTTCATGAATTTTGCACATGTTACATTTTTGTTATTAATATTAATAATGATCATTGGGCTGAGAAAAATTATGTTTACATGCATTGGATTGATCCTGGTTATATTAAATTTTTGCAGATGGCTCGCACCAAGATCACCAACACTGCTAGTACCTCCAGGATAGGCAAAAGAGGAAAGAGGGAACGCGATGAGCCCAACTATGATCCAATGAAGTTCAAGAGTTCCAAAGCCGCTGAGGCACACAGTTCTCTTCTGAATTGTAACTTCATTAAGGAGAGGCCAATATCACTCCAACCTGGGGAGTTCGACGACTTAAACATGGAGATCACCAGGAGGAACCGGAGGAGGGTAGCTGAGCCTGATAGGCATTTTGACCCGGAGCTGGTCCGGGAGTTCTACGCCAACGCCACAGGCGAGCCTGGAGGTGGAGCTGAGATGAGGTCCTATGTGAGAGGTCATTGGATGACTTACGATCACGATGCGATCAATGGTTTTCTAGGCCGCCCTGGCCCTGATGATGAGAAGCACATGGTCTGCCAATATCACCAGCTGTTACGTGATATTGGCATATATGGTAATGAGGATCTTGATAGGAGGACAGCCGAGTACTTGTGCTTTCCTGGGCGCACTTATGATGTCAACACCTACCAGGAGGCAGCCAGGATTTTTAGGAAGGACCTGCAAAGCATTTCCAAGATGTGGACGGTCCTAGTGTTGGCTAACATCAAGCCAACCAATCATGTGTCAGATATTATCATCGAGACGACACATTTTATATATTGTGTCTTGACTAGGCAGGATATCGACATCGCCAAGGTTATATCTGAGAAGATATACCTTATAATGGCTGCTGTGGAGCGTCACAGTGCACGCTCCAGGATCAGTCTAGGATTCCCTGCGCTCATTACTGCCCTGTGCCGATCTTAGGGGTAGCTGTACACCCCATTGCTCCCATCAAGACCCCTATGACCAAGGGGTACATTAAGGCCCACTACATACCACATGAGGAGTTGGACCCACCTCCAAAGCCCCAGGATGCACCATTGCAGCCACCACCAGCTGGCATTCCACATCACTTGTGGAATGAACACCCATGTCGTCAGAACATAGCTGCTCATCGAGGGATGCTATACATGCAGCAGATCATGTACAACAACCTACAAGGCCCCTTCCCTGTCATGCCACCAGACCAGTTTCGGGATTATTTGCAGTGGCCTGAGGACAGGCCTATTGTTCTGGGAGGGGTGGAGCAGCAGCTGGAGTAGAGGATGAGGACCAGCAGGACATAGAGGAGGACGATTGACATTTTTTTTATTTTTCACAGTGTTTTTCTTTCTTTTTCCTTTTTATTTTTCTTTTATTTCATTTGATCTGTATTGTATCTGATATGCTATTGACACACTATTTCTATGCAATATGGATTTTTAGGATTATTTTTTTATTTTTTTGTCATTTCAGTTAATTAGGATTTCTGTTTTGTATTTCATTTTTTTAGGATTTAGGAATTAGGATTTAAGGAATTTAATTCAATATATCAATGCTAGCACAACCTAACTAACTGAATTAGGAGAGAAAAAGGAATTTAGTGGTCGAATCCATAATCAGTTAGGATTAGGATATTGTGCAGGAAAATGTATCAAGGTAGTTAATTGAATTCAATAGTTATTTTATCAAGGGAAATAGCCATAAGCCGGTGAGTTTGTGAGACTAAACACTTTGAGAGTTTTCACCGTTACTTGTCAATTGCTATTACTTGAGTTCCTGAATTTTATTTTGCACATGAAAAGCATGGAAGTGATTAAGACATCTTGTAAATATATATAAATTGCTCAGTGCCAAATAGCCAACCTGTGAATAATTTTTCCTATTTTTGATAGCCCATTTGAGCCTGAATTTTGTTTTCTTATGCACCCTAGCCTAGCAAATGATCATATCCTGTCCCTACACACTTAGGGATAGAGAGCATAGGTGCAATTTATTCAATAAGAATGGGTATGAGTTGGCAATGGGTATGAGTTGGCTTATTAAAATTGCAACAAACAGGTATACCGAGTATTGGAATTCACTCCGTTATATATATATATATATATATAAGTGTATAGTAATATTTAAAGTTAAATAAAAGGGAGTGAATTACCAAAAAGAGGCTGATTGTGTATAAATGCTCAAAGTCAACAATGATATGGTGGATTGAGAGTGACTTAGAACACTGGCTAAAATTGTAGATATGCTCTCTTTTCTTAAAGTTGTGTATTTTGAATTATCCAGAAAAACCATAAATTCTTGATAGTCTAGCCTCATTACAACCTAAGAAAGACCTTTTGATCCATGTTGACTATGTGCATGATTATTAACTGGAAACGACTAACAATTTTAGTTGTTCAATTGCAGTGAAAAATTTGAGGGAAACACTTACCCGTGAGAATGAGAGAAATTCCTTGATTTATCACCTGTTGTTTTGATTACTGCTCTTGAAAAATTTGAATGCATTTTTATCTTGTTCTGATTGATGATTGGAGTCACCACTTGGTTCTGATTATTAATCTGAAATTTGGAAAGTGACAGCTGTCTAACAAGAGATATTGAATTTGTTTCCTTATCAGTCAGATCCATAATTGGGGATTGAAGTCAACTGTCTGTATGAGATTTTCTTGCTTGAGGACAAGCAAAAAGCTAAGTTGGGGGGAATTTGATAAGTGTTAAAATTACGTAAAATTCCTATATAATTACAACACTTATTGATGGCAAAATGCTGAATTTATAACCCAATTTATCCCTTTTTAGCTTAAAATGCAATTCTTGTATTTATTTGTGTCAAATTTGAATTTGATGCTATTTTGATAAAGAATCTGATGATTTTTGCAGATAAAAAGCAAAGTTACAGATAAAGCATCAAGAGAGCAACGAACAAGGACAGGAACATCATAAAACAAGATTCAAAAAGAGGACAATTCAGGAAAAGCAATTGTTGTTTCCTGCGCTCCACCTACGCTGAGCACAGGCATGACTATCCAGTTACTGTTTCCTACGCTTCACCTGCGCTGAGCGCAGGAAACGTAACTTAATTTTTAATAGGTTGCCATCAGAGTCTCAAAAGCCCATCAAAACAGTTTATAAATGGACTTTTAAGGATTGAGACGACAGACGGAGACGTACGGAGCCGTTGAGCAGATCTGGAGCTGGAGAAAAGTGTGACAGTCTCTCTAGTTGGTTTGTAATGGCTACCATGAGTAGCTAAACTTCCCTTTAGGATTGAACGTAGTCAATTCAATCCCCAATTGTATTTTGGATCTTCTTTGTTATTTAGGAATCTCTATTTTTATAATATTGATGTTTTTATTTTGTTCTTAATGCTTAGCTTTCGTCTTTGTACCAGAGTTATGATATGATTTTATGGGATGCGTTGGGAAGCAGTTTTGTGAATCAGGTGCGAGTTCCTGAGTGCCTAGGAATAGGGCTCTTGAATTCTGATTTGTGTAAAAACACTTGATAGGTTGAATGCCCAGGAATAGGGTTCAATTTATGGATAGCTATTAACAACTGATCTTAAAGCTAGGACAATTTGTTAAGTAGCCAAGGAATTGGTGTTTAGGGAATTGATTCTAAGAATTTCATAGTTGAGGGATCTTTATGAATGAATTTTATTTGGGCTTCAATATTTATAATTATAAATTCCTAGATTTCATTGGTTTCCAAATACACGAGGGGTGCGATAGACGAAGTTTAAGCCTAGTTTCCTTAATTTGCTCAATCTTATCCATATTCTCTCTGCCTCATCTTTTATTTTATCTACTATTACAATCTTTACAAACAAACATTCAAATTTCCTCTTACTCAATAAGTGTGAACACTAATAACTTATTTTGTACCGTTCCTCGTGGGTACGACAACCCCTTTTCTTACTATTATACTGCTGTGATATTGGTACCCTTGCCAAGATCTCAACAATCTTCCTGTCCCATGCCCCTATCCCACCAATCATATATTGACACCTCATTTAAAAATTCCAAGTCAGAATTTATTTAATTTTAATGGTTTCAACAATAACCTCCTTCCCACGTTGCCTATTGTTCTATTCCATTTTATATATATACTGCCCTTCTCCCCACCTTGCGTCTATTTTTTCCAAATCCTTATTTTTCTTCACCCTAAACCCACTATGTGTCTATTTTTTCCAAATCCAAATCGATGAGTTATGGTGAGTAATCTTGGTAACTATAATAATGTGACAGGTTTTTGTTTCTAAATAGTGTAGAAAGTCACTTATAGTGGATGAAAATTAAAAAGTGGTTTTTAATTATTTCTATTGGCCCTTAATTTTTTCGTTGAAGAAATGTTTCTGATAATTCAAGGACAAGGCAACAAGCAATTAATGGTCTTATATGTGTTTGCCATTAGCATCTAAAATGAAAGGGCGTAAGCGTAAAAAGGAGTATGCAAGATAAAGAAACAAATGAAACATGATCTTCCATTCAATATCCTATAATAATTCTTCAACCTTTTTTTTGACCTTTAGAATATATCATAAAAAGCCAAGATCCTCCTCAGTTCTCATCGAAGGTATCAGACTGTACCGTAGAGGAATCCCATGCCTGAAAATTATGAGATCGTTTTCTCCCCTATTGACACCAACAAGAATTTGCGAACCGCTATCACTATACCAGAAACAGCCTTTTATCGCGGTTATAACCGCGTTCTAGCTAGAGGTATCAAAATGGGTCGGCCCGACCGGGCCGGGCCGCCCGAACCCGCAATATAGGAGGGCTTGGGCACTTAAATTAGAGGCCCGAATTTTTGCTGGGCTTTTTAGCCCTGAAATGAAAAGGCCCGGTCTTAAGCGAGTTCGGGCCGGGCTACCCGACCGGGTTAACGGGCGGCCCGTTTTTTTTTTAAAAAAAATTGCCTTACTTTTGAGTTATGCTTAAGTTCGCTGGCATGGCCCATTTTTTATTTTTCTTCCATCTAAAAATGTTTGAAGTTCTGAAAATTGAAATTTCTACTGTGAAGTCAATGAATATGGTGAACAATTATGATTTTCTTTTGATAGATAACTAATTAATTAAAGCAATTATGATCGAGTATATTATTATATTAGTGCATATATACTTCCTCAAATCCAAGTTTGTCAAATATGTATTTTATAATCCTATTTTGAAGAACAATTTTTGGAACAGGTGCAGTATAGGTTTATTTAATTTAATTTAATTACATATCAATTGAGTAGTATTATAAAATGGAAAAATCTTGGAATAATTTAGAATCAATTTTGAAGAACAATTTTTGGAACAGGTGCAGTATAGGTTTATTTAATTTAATTTAATTACATATCAATTGAGTAGTATTATAAAATGGAAAAATCTTGGAACAATTTCGATTCATCGAATGCAAATTCATTTTGCTTTTCCCCTTTTAAATGATTTTTATAACTAAATTGTAATTTTTTTTAGTTTTGTAAAAGTATAATTGTTTACAATTTTTAATGAGCAACATTTTTTAATAAGTTAATTTTCTTTTAACTGGGCCGGCCCGCACAAGCCCGCTACCCGCATAGGACCGGGCTAGGGCACTAAGTTCACAGGACCGAATTTTAGCCGGGTATTTTAGCCCTGCCCGCATAAGCCCGCTACCCGATGCGGGCCGGGCCGAGCCGGGTAGCCCATTTTGACACCTCTAGTTCTAGCGCAACGAGACAAAAAGAAATTACCACGGTTATTTTTCGGAACCGTGGTAATATAGTAACTTTTTTACCGCGGTTATTTTTCAGAACCACGGTAAAAAAAGGCTAACTCACATATTGGACAATTTCTAGCTACCAACTACAAAGTAGCTACATAATATTTAGCTATTCCATAGTTAATGAGTAGCTATTTTAATAGAAATCCCACCAAAATGATATCAACTACAATTTTTGCTACCTGATTGAAGGTGCTTGTTTTCAGTAAGAAGCATTTATTTTAACTTGTCTCTTCTAATTAAAACATAAGGACTACGGAGCAGACATAAGCCTAATGAGGATATGCCTTCATCACTTATTATATGATTTTATTATGTTATATGCAAAATAAAAGTCAAAACAAAAGCAATTGGTAATAAATTCCAATGTTACATGATTGTTAATGCTCTGTGACATGCAGCAAAACCATTCCACAAATCATCATCCATTTGACATGTATATGCAGATAATCAAACATAAACATAAATATCTTAAGAACATGTTTTTGAATACCTAACCGTTTTATTTCTTGCAATCTTAGTCTCTTGATAGTACCAAATTGTCCAAAATAACCTGCAACAAGCCACCAAAATTCATAAATCTGGTCAATATTTTCCTGGTTTTAATCACTGACCAAAATATATATAGTGAAAGAGAGAAATGAAAGGCCCTACAAACTGGAAGAGAATCGGAATTGATTTCCTACAAGAATCTAATTCAATTAAAAAGGACAATTGTTGTTTGTGTAGGATCACAATTCTGCACTGTAACAGAATATGATGCAGGGCAAAGAAGCCAAAAAGAAATGCTTAGTGTGGTCCAAGTAGTCACAGTAATTAAAAATAATGCTCAACAAGTGGTATTTCTCTGTCACATATGAAGCTAAGTGTAAACTCTATAGTGGTAAGTATGCAGTAGGAGAAATAAAAAAAGCCTTCTACATCAGCATTTGATTGAAAATATATCTAAGCTATTGAGCAAATTTGACTCTATCTAAATTCATGTAGCTAGGTAGTAGCTAATTCCTCTATCATCAACATGAATAACTAACCTAATAGGAGAAATTAAAACGGAATACATCAAATTATACTATTCATACCTGTGGGAAATTGACAAGATGTTAATTAAGAGGAAACTCTTGATCCTTTAGCAAATGAAAAGAAGGCAAAAGCAAAAATTGATTCAAAACTGTATCCATCTGACAAAACTGAAACGGCTGTAGTAATTAATCATTAAGCAACATCACAAATTATTAGTAATAACTAAATTAGTATAACTAAATTGTTATCGTTGAAAGTGGTTTACGTGCAATCACAACAGCACAAGTGTATGTACATGGTTCATGGTATACGGATTGAGATGAGCCTCTTATGAGCCTACCCTGCTCACCTGCTCCTTGGATGTGCTTTCAAAGATCTTGTCAGCACTTGCTACCTCAAAACCATCCCTCCTATGGAATTCTTTAACATGTTCCATTAGTTAAAACAAAAATTAGAAATCCTGCAGAAAATATCTCGAATACATATTAGCAGGTCATTAAAATGATCAATGTACTTCACAATTTCATCTATAACCAAAAGACCAGTCACAAAATCAGTCTTAATAAAAATAAAACCATGATATTCAAAAGAAAGAATGTTGCTTACCTCTGTGTTAGGTAAGTTTTTATGCTGCTTACCTCTATGAGCATGGAACTGATTCAGTTATACCATCAGAAAATTGGAACACAATCCTGTCTCAACAACAATCCTGTCCAAGAAGGAACAAGAAAATGTTCAATCTTCTAACACATATGACAACAAAGATGCTAGGCATGAGGTTCAACTCACTTCCTCTGATACTTCATTAGAACAAAATGCTAATGATAATGTTCAAAGCAACACAAACAGTGAGGGAAATGCTAATGACAATAAAGATGCTAGCCAGGTCAATTCCTCGGATACTTCATCTGAACAAAGCACATAGGGATCCTCAGTCTCAGAAAACAACAGTGATGCTAACCAGAATGGCTCAAACACTAATGAAAATGCCAATGACAATGGGAATGCTAGTCATGATGCCAATGAGAATGAGAACACTGATCAGAACAAGACGAGTTAAAATGAAGGTGATGCTCAAAATGAATCAGAAAAGGAGAAATGCAAATGAGGATGTAGAAAACAAAATTTTTCTCTTTTGACAATCACATCTTCATTGCACAACTTAACAGAGTTTTGTTAAGCTGGAAATATAAGAACAACTGTGAATGAAATTCAGAATGCTTTATTGCTATGGAATGTGATATATAATGTTGGAAAAACTCCCTCGTTAAACATGTTCCTTATTTTCATTTCTTCCAAAGTCTCCTTTGCTTCCCAAACAAGTTAATGCAACTCTGACTCCTAATTGTAATTCCTCCCAATATCATCCCCAACACCTTCACCCCTTCCAAACAAGTTCCAGAAGATTCCACACCAAATAGTTAAATGTTGGTATCTTAAAGTTCATAATCCTCTGGATTTCACAGACAGTACCCTCTCATAACCATCAATAAAAAGAATCGAAGAAAACAAAAGCAAATAGACTAGTACCATTTTAAGAACAAAGTTCACAAAATTTAATAAGCCTTGCATTTCGCTCCTAACAATAGATCTATGTCAAATTGTCAAGTTATGAGGCAATTATGAATTTTTTTCACGCAAATTAAATTAAAGGGAAAAAGAGAAAGCGGAAAGAGTGGCTTACGACGCTTCTTCTCTCGGCAGCAATGGCGAAGCCAAATGCGACCAAGCACAAAGCCACCACCAAAAGGTGCACCAGAGTGGACCCTCTTCCCTCTGCCATCTCTTGTTGTGAGAGCCTTCACTGTCTCTCTGCGAAATGGGTTTTGTTTGTGTAGTTACTGAGCTCAGCTACAATATAAGAGTGAGTGAGTGAGGGAAAAAGGTGTGAACAGAGTGAGTGACTACTTTTTTTGTAAGAAGAAAAGCAACGTCCCATGTTTCAATAAAGTATACTGCATCCAAATTCTGCAGACACTCAAATTAACACCAAATTCATCAACGCCACATACACTCAAATTCTGCATTCGTTTAACACTAGTAGCCAAAGGCACGCCAATAGTAAAGTCCAACCAATGCATTAGAAAGCCAAAGTGAATCAGATTTAAAGACTAAGATTAAATTCTTAAATTATTAATTCATTTAACACTTCTCATACTTCATTTTGTTAGGATCCAAAACAAGCTCTCCATCTTCAACCGAGCTGTTACAAGCCTCATAGGGAATAGATTGAGACACGAGAAACTATAAATTCAAACAATGAATGAGAAAGAGACTACAAAAAAACACAAACAGAGAACATAGGATAGAAATTTTAAAAAAAAAAACACAAACAGAGAATGAGCTATAGATTCAATGGTTAACAAATGAAAAAGTAAAACAAAAACAGAAATAGAAACTTTCAATCGCACATAAAACTGAACTCGAGTTGAAGATCAGAGAGAAAGATTGACCTATCAAACACGGAGATGAGCCCTAACTAAATCCAAAATAGCGAATGCTTCGATTGAGAGCTTCCATAGTTGGGAATGCTTCAATTGAGAGCTTTGAATGCGAGATTGAGAGATGACGAAATGCTTCAGCTTCGAATGCGAGTTAAACCTTTGATTGAGAGCAAGGAAGAAAAGGATTTTAGATTCGATAGAAAGGGAAAGCAGAAAACTAATGAGAGAATAAAAAAATAAATGACATGTTATGTCAAAAAATTAAAACAATAAAAAAATATGTGCAAAATGTTAATTGGCATTTGGCGGTCATACACAATGCCAGAAAATCACTGATTAGTAGCGTTTTCTTAAGACCGCCAGAAACAAGTTGCCTATAAAATCAACTTTTTTTGTAGTGAAATGGTATATAGTTTGTAATGTTTGTAGAGTACCTGCAAGATGCTTCATGCCTCCATCAACTTGGGCTCAATTGTATATAGTCCTCCCAGAAATGGTGTAACGTCTTAATTCCTAGATTTGAGAATTTAAGCTTGTTGGAAGCAAAACCCCAAATCCCTGAAATTATTTTGCGCCATTTTAAATATCGAATACAACCACAACATAATTGTTTAAGCAACCAACGATAACTTGAACAATATATGAAAGTGAATACATACACAATTGCCTCAAGGGCTACAATCATCCCACATACAACAATAAGCTGAGAATATCCCCATACATGTGTCCTACAACAGAGAATTAAGGAACCCACATGTACAGTCATATACTCCCAAAATAGAAGTCGATACATAATCATAAAATCAAAAGGGCTAACATTGCCCAAATACTAAGTCTGCAATAACACACTATACAGCTCCAACTCCCGGCTCAAGGGCCCGTTGATAAGTGAAAATCATATGATAAATTAGAGCACCTTTTAGTTCACTTATCAAGGATAAAATGGTATTTTTGCCCCAGTTTAATCCTTTTTTATTAAATATTAGATAAATTGTATTTATTAATCTTGGATTTGAATTTGATGCTATTTTAATAGAAATATTGTTGACTTTTGTAGGATATTGCAAAGATTTGATTTGAAGGAAAGATAACATTAAATGAGGGAGATATCTGCAAGATTTGAGTTTGATTGAAGACATTTAATAAAGATTTGAAGCAATCAATGAGGAGATCACTGCCAATCAAACAAGGATTCTGCAGACAACCTTCCCAATTAAATCCAAGATGCTCAATAAATGCAAGATTTCATCAAGAAAAGGGAAACAAGGAAAGACAAATCAACCAAAACCAGTCTCGGGGAGAGATCAAGTTAAAAAGAGAAAGATTGAAGCTGCAGGACGCATTCTGCGCTTCAACCTGCGCTGTAGCGCAGGGTGAAGCGCAGCTCTCTGGAACCTGCGCCGCAGCCTGCGCTGTAGCGCAGCTTAAAGCGCAAGTCACACTGATTCTGGCCCTGTTGCCATTTTTAGATAGATTTCACCCCAATTTCCTTTGTCTTTCCTTAGCCTATAAATAGGACCTTATTGCACCAGATCAAGGTGTGCACGATTATTGCAATTCAGTTATATTCCAGTGATAATGCACCAGTTCTAATTTTAGAATAGGAGAGGAGGAGCGCTTCACAAGGATTGAAGATGGTGACAGCATCTTCGGTGGTTTGTATGGCTACCTTGTGTAGTTAACTCTCCATTAGGATTCAATGTAATTGATTCTACCCCCAAGTGTATGTAAACTCTATATTATTATTTTCTGAGCTCTCTGTCTATAATATTGGTAATCTTATTCTATGCTTAATCCCTGACTTCCGCGCTTGCGCCGGAGTTATAGGCTAGTTTCGACTAGGATTGAGGATGGGGGAGCCTAGACATAGGAAACTCAAACTCTGATTGAATAAGAGGACTTGGTACTCTATGACTGACCCATGAACGTTACTAATGAGCGATGGGTAGTGACAGTACTCTAGCGAATGACGTTTACATGATTACGCCTTAGTATCGATAGCAAAGGATTAGTTGATTGTCAATCCAGGACCGACACATGGATGTATCCTGATGAGTGATGGGTAGTGTGAGTACTCTAATGAAGGTGTGTCTACAGGATTAGGCCTCATTTATCAATTAGTTCTTTTACAAACGGAATAAGTAAAACAAAAATAAGCCGAGGGTAAGTCTGTCGCTTGGGAGAGCCCGCATGGATTATCTTTGAGTGTGAGTGGCGCCTGGTAACTCGGGGTCATAAGCAATATAGTTTGTCTACAGTATTATAGAGTAAACCTAAAATAATAGATAGTTTTTACATGCACAAAGGGTGTGATGATATGAAGTTCAATCCTAATCCAAGTAAAGTATCTCTAACTCTTCATTTCTAATTAAATTGATTATTTATTTGCTATTTACAATTTACGCAACAATATTCTCAAAACCGTTATTTCCCTTGATAAATAGATCACGAGTTTACGTGACTTGACCATTCCCTGTGGATACGATATCTTTCTTACTATTATACTACTGGATTTTTGGTTCGCTTGCCAGAAACCCATCACCCGTGCGTGGAGGTACCTGCGCATCTAAAATGTATCCACGAAACATGTGGTAAGACGGATGTCTCAATGAATATAACTATGCAGTATGCAGTGTAGGGGGACAGATCAATGATATGCAACAGTTCATATAACATAATTCAAACAAGTTAAACAATCTCCATTCTCAACTCTATATACTCATAACCTGCTTTACCCGGCAGTCGGGGTCTTTTCACTATCTCTAGGGTTAGACCTGAGCTCAGACTACAAGAAACGTCTTCCTTGGGGATGTATCCCACAACTTACTCTGGACCGAAGTCAAGTTTTCATACATACTCTGGGCCGAAGCCAAACTCATTTTAGTTTTACTCTGGACCGAAGTCAAGCTTGATTAGTAGGGTTTGGTGGCCGTAGCCAAATTCATTTTCTAGTTCCAAAATGAGTACGGAGTGTAAATCAAACTGAATATAAGCTTAAATCACAATCAGACAGGAATTGAATGGAATTCAAACCCTAGCCTACAACTTCCAACATGGCCAACCACAATCAACGAGTAAGAGCAACAAGAGGAAACAAAATCAACCACATCATATAAATCAAGAGAAATGGAAAGGAGAGGATATGGTTCATCCCATAGTACAAATAGGAGTGAGTGTGTGAGTTATACTCACCTCAAAGGAAGCTTGAGGAGATGAGAAGAAGGTTGGGGAAAGGTTGGGTGGAGAGATCTTGGCCTTGATTCCTTGCGTGGAGCTCCAAAGATGTGCCCTCTCTCTAGAATCTCTCTATCTCTCTCTAGAAACAAGAAGGAGGAGAAAGGAGAAGTGTTCAATTCGGTGCCTTAATTAAGACTTTTAAACCTGAAAGTGGGTTCTCGAGCGAGAGATGTGGGGTAAAACTTTTCCTTCACATTCTCGCTTAAGCGAGAGGCTTCTCGCTTGGGCGAGAACGGACCAGAAATTACCCTATCTCTGGAAGATTCTTTTTGGGCGAGCCCTTCCCGCTCAAGCAAAAAATGTCCAGAGAGCCTCCCAAAACTACCCTGTATCTTGCTTAAGCGAGCTGCTCTCGTTCAAGCGAGATATGCAGAAACTCATTTTTCACACTTTTGCTGCATAATTCGCTCAAGCAAGTCCTTTCTCGATTGAGCGAGAATGCTGAGACTCAAAATCTTGATTTTTATTCTAAGTCCTTTCTCTTATTCCATTTTTACTATTTTCTTTGTTGTCATTCTAAAAATCATTATCCTATCCTTTTTATATATACATAATTAGTCTTAATTATCCGGATGTTACAAATGGTCCTACTGTTTGAGAAATTGGCATCCCAGATCGCTCAGCTGCAGAATTCTATGTGCACGACCCTTACCCTACACTCTTAGCCTACTTATACAAAGAACGATCAAAGAGATAAGTTAGCCCAAAACCCATTTTTGACAACTGGTGCTAATTTCTATTAATAACCATGCTCTTTTTCAATTAACTCCGATAAAGTATATATTAATTACTATCTATGACAGGTTTAGGAAATACAGGTTGTGGCAACATTATACTTACTTATATCCAAATCACGATCTCATAAAAACTCCAACTTGAATTGGTTAGTGTGAGGGATGAGATTTTTCTTTAAAGCAAACTGGTAACTGTATATTTCATACAACTCCTCAGAGTTATAGGGTACTTTCATCCTCAAATTCTTTACTGCGACCATCAACACCTGTAAGAACATTCTCAAAAGAATCTAAACTGTTTTAAGGCTTTTATCTTTTCAAGAAATAAAATTTTACAGTTTTAATACTCTTACGCTTCGGCAGTCACCCTTCTTAACCTACTCACTAGCCATGCACTCTTTCTTTAGTAATCAATCTTCCACTGCACTACAAATTATGCCAATTAAATAAAAAAGTTTATAAGTATTGTTACTCCAAAAAGTTCATAAATACTTTCAAAAATCCATCACTAAATGTAAAATTTAGTATTCATGGTAAGAATAATTTTAATCTCAAACTTCACACACAGGAAGACTAAGTGTACACAAACACATAAATTCTCCTATTCTCCAGGACAAACAATTGCAATTTTAATATATCCCACTGACATGTAAAAATATGATTGCCCATCATAGTCTCTTACCACCTCTTCTGTATTGCTAAATCACTGTAAAGGCTCACATCTCCAACCATGAACCAAAATCAACCAATATTTATAATAAAGGGATTGAAAACAAAACTATAATCTCAAATCTAAAATAAAAGCAATATCATAAAAGCAACAAGAGGACACTTAAGACCAAGGAGATGGCTTACAAATTCAGTGCATATTAATTGTGATCAAATAATTCATGAGTATAAATTTCAAGCATACACCACTTTCATGAATTAAAAGAATAGCTTTATGCATGCCTCCAGTATAGAGATAAAAGCAAAAAAGATTATGAAGTTAACTAAATATCTGCAATAGGGAGTCCAAAAAGGGAAGGGAAAAGAAAAATACATTTCTTAAGAACAAACCTACATCTCTACCTGAAAGTGAATATTTAAGAAGAGATATTACATTTGTACAACAGATTTGTGTACAACAAGATACAACATGCACGTGGCACCAATTGGTGAATTGAGATATAAAAAAAAGGAAAACCGAAATTAGTCACTTTCAATGAAAAAGCATGCCACCCATCATAATAAAGTTGTTCCTTGATTAAAATAATAAGAAATAAAATAAAGAAAGAAAAAAAATTGGTGCCAATTCGTGAGGTGAGAGATGAAGTACGTGAAAAGAGAGTACCCGCGTTTTTGACTGTGCCTCTCCCTCCATTCTCTTGTTTTCCTTCTTCCACAAGTTTCAAAGAAGCAAAATGTGAGAGCAAACATGTTCATCAGAAGTCGGTCCTAAACTTTGTTCCTTGGTTGCTTGATTTTCCTGGGTTCCTAACATTTCTCTTACAGGTGTGTTAATATCATTTATGTCACTTTTGTGCCTCTGGTTTATTCCCCTATTTTTCCAAGTTCTGACCTTTTCTTTCATTGTTATTAGGAAAGAAGATTTTATAAACGGGAAGTGGAAGGTTCGTAAGTTTCCACTGGGAAAGAAATCGCTAGGAAGGGATTCTCTTACAGGTGGGTTCCCATCATTTATCTCACTTTTGTCCTTGTGGTTGATTCCCCTGTTTTTCCAAGTTCTGATTTTTTAATGGTGTAGAGCAAAGGTGAAGAAGTTATAAATCTTAGTCATAATTTAGTTACAAACTGCTAGTGAACTAGTTATGAACTGAATGTGAATAAGTTATAAAGTTAATTTGACTTAGATATGAACTGAATGTGAACAAGATATAAACAATATGATATAAACTTGTATTCACTTGGTTAGAAACTGCATATTTATAAAGCATAAACTTCCTTTGATGATGAATCATTTGCATTGACATCATCAATATTGAAGTGGGTGAAATTCATAATTTGTATTTTAGTATTGTAGTTTTGCTCATGATATGTTCGTTAGATAAAATGGGTCATAGTTTTTTTCCCGCATAGTTTGTGTAATTTATTTTGTATACCTAAGCTAATCAAGGTGGTTTTCCTAAATAGGTCCGTGGGTGAGGACGGTGAAATAACATCAGAAAATAATAGTCTTGCATGTATACAAAGTGAAGAACCTTATACCCCACATGATGTCGATACTTCATTAACAGAATGTGATATAGTTTTTGAACCACAAGAGGGAATGTCATTCAAATCTGTGGAGGAATTCAAAGAATTTTACCAAAGATATGCCTTTCAAAAAGGGTTTGGTTTTGTGATAAGAACCTCAAGAAAGAACTCTTATGGTTGTGTTTGTAACCTTGTATTAGCATGTGCACGCCAAGGACACAGAAAATCAACCGTGAAGAACTCTTTCAAAAGTGTTTCATCAATCAAAGCTGAATGTGGAGCACATGTTACTGCTTGCTTGAAGTCTGATGGGTTGTATTACATAACCAAGGTCATTCTTCATCATTCTCATGATCTGAGCCCAAGCAAAGCAAGATTGTTCAAGTCAAACAAAAAGATGAGCATGCATGTAAGGAGAGTCTTGGATGTCAATGATAGGGCAGGGGTGAGATTGAACAAAAGCTTTAATTCCATTGTGACAGATGTGGGGGGCTATGAAAATTTGCCTTGTATTGAGAGAGATGTGAGGAATTATATTATAAGGAAAGGCGAGCAATTGGCAAAGGGGGTGATGGTGAGGCTCTCAAGTGCTATTTTGCTAGGATGCAAGAGCAAAATAGTGACTTTTTCTATGACATTGATTTGGATAATGATTTTCATATTAGAAATGTGTTTTGGGCAGATGCAAGAAGTAGGGCAGCATATGTGTCATTTGGTGATGTGATTACATTTGATACAACTTATCTTACAAATAAGTATGATATGCCATTTGCTGCATTTGTTGGGGTTAATCATCATGGCCAATCGGTACTACTCGGATGTGGGTTGCTATCTAGTGAAGACACTGCAGGATTTGTGTGGTTATTTAGATCATGGTTACGATGCATGTCAGGAATTCCTCCCCAAGCAATCATAACTGATCAAAGTTATGCTATGAAAATGCAATTGAGATAGTGTTTCCCAATACACATCATAGATGGTGCTTATGGCATATACTGAAGAAATTACCCCAAAAGCTTTCAAGGCATAGTGAATACCTTGCAGTTATTTCTCAATTACAAGCTGCAATTTACGATACATACACACCAGTTGAGTTTGAAGAATAGTGGGAAAAGGTGATTAATAAATATAATTTGCAAGAGAATGATTGGCTTAGGGGTTTGTATGCTGAACGTCATCGGTGGATACCTATATTCTTGAAACATCATTTTTGGGCAGGAATGTCAACTACACAACGTAGTGAGAGTATTCATGCTTTCTTTGATGGATATGTCCATCATTCAACTACCTTGGAGCAATTTGTTAACCAATATGACAATGCACTTCGAGACAGGGCAGAAAAAGGAGTTCCAAGCTGATTTTCAATCTTTAAATAGCAAAGTGTCTTCTAATACAAAGTCTCCAATTGAAAGACAATTTCAAGCAAATTATACTCATAAAAAATTCAAAGAGGTCTAAGCCGAGTTCAGAGGTACAACTGATTGTCATGCATCATTAACACTACAAGAAGGTTGTGTCTGCACTTACAATGTAGTGGAGGACATGATTTTTGGGGATAAACCTAAAGAAGTTGACTTTATTGTGGTATTTAATAGAGAAAACCATGATATCAAGTGTAAGTTCCTGTTATTTGAATTTCGAGGCATTATGTGTAGGCATTCTCTTGCTGTGCTTGGTATAGAAAGGGTGAAAGAAGTGCCTTCTAAGTATGTTTTATCAAGGTGGAGCAAGAACATGAAAAGAAGACACACATATATTAAGAGTAGATATGATGTTAAGCAATTAAAGCCTCAAATGCAAAGATTTGATGATTTATGTAAGAAATTTTATGAAGTTGGTTGAAGTTGCTGCAGAATATGAAGACACGACTACTTTTCTACAAGAGTTGTTACATGAAGCAATGAGCAAATTGAAGGTGATGATTGCATCTAATAAACAGAATCAAATATGCATTGTTTGTCCTACTTGCAATGTGAATGTAATTTGTGACACGCCAACAGTGAGTGAAACCATTCATAGTCCAAAGGCAGTACGTCGTGTAGGTCGCCCCTGCTTCAAAAAGGAAAGTCTCAATACTTGAGAAAGCTATCAAAAGTTCGAAGAACAGAAGGAATACGATGAAATCCAATCAAATGCAACAACAAATGGTATTTTTTTTATTAGATGATAAAATTATACCTTGCTTATTTCGAGAGTTTCATATATTTTAATCTGGAAGGTCTGAAAATGTGTTATATGTTCATTTTATGCAGGGTGTAAATGTTGGTGAGGAATGCCATGGTCAAATTGTCACTACAGATGGTAGCTTTGTTTCATTATTGTCAAGCTTCCAAGGGAGTGGAGTTGGAGCTTTAACAAATTACTTTCCTAAGCCATAGCTAGTTACAATGCATGTATATATTATGAATGAAGTAATTTTTTTGTTAGTTGCATGCGAATTGCAGGTTTAGAAAAGGCCACACTGATGGGTAATTTTTTGATTTAGTAACTGTAAATGGGAAGGTTAAGAGGTTGGGAATGTGTACAAGGATGAGGAATTTTTTGGTTTATTAACTGTAATTGGGAAGGTTTAGAAGTTGGGAATGTGTACAAGGTTTGTACAAGCAATGCCAAATTGGATAAATATTTTGTTACCTGCAATAGAAATGCAGAATTACAAGTTAGTTTGCTTAGTTATAAACCACTTGTCAAAAAGTTATAAACCTTTACTTAATTGGTTACAAACTGCATGTTTTTAGATTATCAACTTTGCAACACTTTAATGGAACACTTTTTCACTTGTTTAAAAAGTGAATATGAACAAGTTATGATGATTATCTCACTTGGTTTACAAGTGTGAAGAAATTAGGTATCAAATTAACAGAGTTATAAACTGGTTGTCAATAAGTTATAAACCTTAAGTGTATTTGTTACAAACTTCATGTTTAAAGGTTATAAAATCTGCTGCACTTGTATCAAAACTGGTCATGAGGAGTATATGAATCACTTTTTTAAAGTGTGGAGAAATTATATACCTTTCAACTACACGAGTTATAAACTGAATGTGAATAAGTTATAAACCTTATGTGAATGTGTTACAAACATGTTTATAGGTTATAATAACTGCTACAAATGTTTCTATATATGTCATGAGGAATTTATATGTCACTTCTTCACTTCCTTACTTCTTTACTTCTCAGTCGGATTAAAAGTGAAGAAATTATTTGTCAATTTAACCCAGTTATAAACTAATTGTCAATCAGTTATAAACATTTTGTGAAATGGTTACAAACTTCATGTTAATGGGTTATAAACATGTGATGCACTTATATAAAAACTGGTCCTGAGGATTTTATGAATCACTTTTTTAAAGTGTGAAGAAATTATATACCCTTCTACACGAGTTATAAACTGAATGTCAATAAGTTATAAACCTTCTGTGAATGTGTTACAAACAATATGTTAATAGGTTATAAACTCTGTTGCACTTGTTTCTAGACATGACATGAGGAATTTAGGAATCACTTCTTTACTTGATAACAAGATAAGCGTGATCAATTACAAACCATTTCAAAACTATACATTTATATTAAATTACATGTCTAAAACTGCAAGGAAGAACACGTGTGGTTTCATTATAACCATTCACACCAAAATTTTGCACTATTTCTAAGCTTCACTACACATTGCATCAAATCCTCCAGTATGTTATCTCAACTTGCCCCATACTTTTGCACCCTTTAACACTGTCTCTCTAACTTCATTTCCAGGATGTCTAACCCAATCACAAATATATTCTTGATGAAACTTCAGAATTTGTTCCTGCAAGGATAAATAATTCAATTGTTAGATATTCTGTCATACTAAACCCTATGAATAATAAAATTAAAACAAGTACTTACATATTTAAAGTATGGCATCTCTTTCTTGGGTTCCCATAATTCCATGAACTTCAAGACATACACTCCACAGTCA
Organism: Sesbania bispinosa; assembly: GCA_026901365.1. Lineage (NCBI taxonomy): Eukaryota > Viridiplantae > Streptophyta > Magnoliopsida > Fabales > Fabaceae > Sesbania > Sesbania bispinosa. The sequence continues at coordinate 363,016 of QLOH01000488.1, forward strand.
TATCTTCAAAACAAACACTAATGGTTAGAATGTTGGAAATGTGAATAAACAAGTTGTTGTGAACAATTTCTAGGTTAAATTCTCACAGGTTAGGTTGTTCTGGAACTTCAGCATAAAGAATTTCTAAGTTGACATCATCCTTTCTCAACGTACCATCATGTGACAACAAAAGCATTTCCATTTTTTATTTCTGTGGAATAAATGGTAAATGCATGTTACATTATTGGCTTTTGTTAATACTACAAGTACATGAAACTCATAAGAAACTATTGACAAGTACAAAGTAAGAAGAAACGAGAATAATATTGTTACTTCATCCAAGCATTTCTTTGCAAATGAATGAACACGGGCTAGGGAGTCTAACACATACAACTTCTTCTCCCCGTAGTCCAACACATAACATGACCAATGATTTTCAAACAAGGTTGGAGCAAATATCTACATAATTAGAAAAACTTGTTATCAATATAGGCGTTGTTATAACACGGGAAAACATGTTTCATAATGCATATTACCAATTGACAATGAAGAATGTTATATCCTAGTACATTGGAATGAACATATTGTCTCATGTCTTCAGGGCTCCATTCTTCAACCATCTTTTCTCTTAGGTGATTTACCACTATTTGTTGTATTTCATTTAAAATCATTGTAAACAATTGCCAAGTAATATAAGTAAATGTAATTAATGTCAAAGTACTGACCATGAATTCGGTTTGCAACATATGACGAGTAACAGTACCATGTACTCGTCGTTGTTCCTCTATCATGAACTTTCCCGCAAATGAGATAACCTATCAATTTCCCTCATAAGCATATTATAAAGCATTATATTCATAACATTTAAAATAAATAGTTATTAGTCGTTTACACTTACTATATTAGAGACCCATTCAGTTGGTGCCATTGTGTGACAATCTAATCTAGTCAGGTATAGGACGAACATATTAATCATGATGCTGCAATAAAAATAAAAAGTAATTGTAATGTACATAATACTTAAAGTAGTCACCCTAAACCAAATGATATGTAATATTGACATACCTCTGACGGCTAAACTTTCCATCCGGCCTATGTGTGCAATACTGATATAAACACTTAAGTGCACAAGAAATTGACTTCTTTGAAAGGCCTTGTGTAATGTACACTGGATTTTGAGAAGCAACTATCTTTGCAGTACGAACAGGAAGACACCTTTTATTGTGCGTGATTTGCCTGATCTCCTCCCAATTTCTATCATCAACTACTTCATGGTGTAAAACAATAGCCATCGTGTCTGTCGTTTTCGTTACCCATATCATCTTCATTGTTTACCCCGCCATCTCCTTCGTGCTACTTCTTCGTCTCCTCCTCCTCCTACCTCCTCCTTCTTGTTCTTCTTCTTCCCTCTTCTTCTTCTTCTTCTTCTTCCTCCTCTCCACCTCCTCCTCAAACTCCCCCTCCTCCTCCTCCCCCTCCTTATCCTCCTCCTCCTCCTCTTTTTTTTTTTTTTTGCATATGACGAAGATGAGGCACCACGGGTTGAAATATTCAACAATTTAGCATCAAGTGGTAAAAGAATCTTCTGCATCACTTCCTTAAATACAAACTTGGCTATCTACACAATAAAACCATAATAATATATCCTATTTAAAGAGTGGAAAATAGAGAACCATATTGTATATTCATGTTAATAAAATGAGATCAAAAGTGAACCTCATGCTTGAAGACATTTTTGACCCATACAGGATCAATTTCTGACTTTGCAATAGCAATCAAACCCTACAAAGTCAATAGCCAAACAATAGTCTAAGCCCATCATCATATCATATCTATGTCCAAATCTATACTATAAATCAACAATATTACTTACATGGTCATTTTTGCGCTCAAATGGAATCCTTTGTTGAATGTTCTCATTTCTCCAATGCTTTATCAAAGGAGCCTCATTAATTACAACTATAGATTAGATTAGACACTTGTCGAAATAAAACATCTACGCCAAAGTAAATAAATATTATTACAATTTGCACTTGTTATATCAATAATATACACCAAATTTATAATTTTCAAGGTTGCATGTTATACCTGTAAAAAGTACATACAACCACCAATGCTTCTTTTGCTCCAATCTTTCTTGAAGACAATGATTTCTTCAACAAGCCAATCCAACACAAGTTGGCCCCAATTAAATTTAGTTGGATTCTTCACATCTATAATGGTGGGGAGAAGCTTCGAACTAGGAGTGTCCTTTGATGTAGGACACAAAAATGTCGCAAGAACAAACAAAATAAAGGCTCTTCTAAAGTGAGAGGAGCCACTTTTCATCCCTAACATTGCTCTTAGATCAGCTGACTTTTTCCCTCTAAACAGATTTACATCATTACTATAATCTATCTCATCTTCTAGATTAAATAATGTACCCTCACATGGTATGCCTAATACATAACCCACACCATGTGCTGTTATGTCAAACCTTCTTCCTGCCACATGTAAACATTTCTCATTTATATCAAATCTTTTCACCAATTCTAAGCAAATATCTAACCCCATTAACTTACAATCTACATGAAGTAAATTCCCAAATCCCATTTTTGTTATTTCACTCTTTTGCTTTTTTCCTAAAGTCTCAACTGTTGATTTCAACATCGATGGAGAACACCTTGATAAGAATGCAGGCTACAAAAAAATATATTACAATATTGCCCATTAGTATGTTGACAATGCCTATTCATTTAACACGTGCAAATAAATAACAAAATCATGCAATTAGAATACAATTTTTTTGCTTTACAATCGAACTAAAGACTTACTCTTTTGACAGTATTTGTTTTGCTTTCCTTGTATGCTTCTTCTCCATCAAAAGTATTCCTACGTTTTCGTGCCATCCTTCTCAATCCAACCTGAATCATAAACAAGTTACAAACCTTATTCTACTTAGTTACAAACATCGTGTTTATAAGTGATGTGAACTATGGTTAACTTAATTAAAAATTTAACTTCACGATTAATTTGACCAACTTTACAATTTGGTTATATACAGAACATTAAGAGGTTATAAACCTTAGTTCACATGGTTATCAACTCAACCTTAATAAGTTACAAACCTATTATAAATCATACATCAAATGAAATTAAATAACTATTAAGAGGTTATAAACCTTAGTTCACATGGTTATAAACTCAAGTAGTGTATTCTACCTACTTTTCTATTCGATTGCAACAAAATTAATAGTGAACACCCCTTTGCATCACAGAGTTCATAGTGTATCATAAACAATTTTGCCTAAAAAATACGTTTTTCTCAACAATTCAAAGTCACTACTAGATTATACATCTATCTTTAATTAAATTAGGTCATTGAGAACAAAGTCCCCATATATTGAATTAAGCAATGCATTTAGAAAAAACAATGCAACACCTTGAAATCACAAGCCAACCCACCAACAAAAAATTTCCTTTTCAAATTTCTTCCTGGCAGAATTTTTGTTCGGGTTGTGCTCAACACCAAACATATTCCTCGCTAATCAAGCACCCATCACAGTGTATTTATTCTCTATATTGAGAAATCAATTTTTCAACAACAAAGTTTTTGTGTGGCTATTATAAACATCTTATTCAATTAAAAAAGTGAACATGACATCAAACTTCATTTTTTGTGAATATGATATCTACATTCCCCACAAGTTAGCGCAGTGCCAGTCTGAGATATTCCCCACAAGCAAGACAACAAAAATAAATCAAAATCAAAATCTAGAAACAAAAAGGGATGAATGAAAACAATCACCTAATGGAAACTACACAGTGATCTTCTCTATGCCTGTATTCCCAAGGGACCAATCAATGTCTTCAAGCGTGGAGAGGACCGCGAGCACTCACCGGAGAACGTCTACAAGCGTAAAAACGATGAACAGTGAAATAGAGGAACGTGTGAAACAACAACGTAGCAAAATCGAGAAAAGTTGTGTGTCTCTATACTTACGAAATCAAAACAGAGGAGACGATCAGAGACAAAGAACCTAAGCGCGGAGGAGACGATCAGAGACAAAGAACCCGAGCGCAAAGGAGACAATCGGAGACAATGAACCCGGGCGTGAGTAATGGGGAAAATGGAGAGAAGAAGAGGAAAGGTTATGGACGGTTTTTGCAAAATGAAAGGGTGAGAATTGAATTTCAAATTTCTCCCACTTTTTAATTTTTTTACTTTATTTATTTTGTTTATTTTAATAAAAAAATAGCTTTATGTGATGGGTGGCAGGCTTTTTCATTGAAACTGACTAATTCCAGTTTTCCTTTTTTTTATATCTCAATTCACCAATTGGTGCCACGTGCATGTTGTATCTTGTTGTACACAAATCTGTTGTACAAATGTAATATCTCATTTAAGAATATGATTTGATTCTTATGCAGCGTTCCAACTGAGCCACAATTGTGATTGTCGCACACACTGGTGCGTCTTCCTCCTCCCCACATCCCGATCGGTGTTGCCACCAGCCATACCATCCTGTGCGTGCTCCTCTTCCGCTCCCCCACCAGGCTCGTCGATCGCGCACTTCACCGTCGCATCGTGTCGCTCACCGCGCTGCCGCTTCACGGTGGCACTGTCGTATGAGCTCTACCCTGTCCCCGTCTCCGCCGTGCTGCAGCGCCACCATCAAGAGTGATTGTCCTCCATAGTTGGCTCCCATATTTCTATCCATTATTCATTTCTCCCCAAAATGCCCAAATGGAACGGTTGTGTCTGTGAATTGAATTTTGGAGGGTAAGGGAGGGAAGGGAAGGTTTTATTGGAAGCCCCTCCCCCTTGTGTTTGTGAGCTTAAATATTTTACAAAGTCTTTCCCTCATTTTCTCCCCTTCCCTTCCCTCTCCAATCTTTTCCTTACCTTCCTCTCTAAACTCACAAACACACCCAAAATGGAAATGAACCACGTTAATTGGTACTTGCCAGCTATTTACCCCAGTTTAAATTCAGAGCTGCAATAATTATGTGTAAAAATTTAAAGGAAAAATTAAAAATTTAAATTCGGAACCCCGGTAATTTGTTAATTTCTTCCCTTTTACCGTGGTTCCTTCTTGTAACCGAGCTAATTTTAGCGTTGAAAAATCCCTATTTTGGCATAGTGTATTGTGCCTGAGCTTCATCAGCCTATGAACATGTTTGACTTGGATTGCCCAATTCACCATCATTGTGCCACCATCATAGGAAGAAGAAAGGGATTGTACGAAAATTAGAGTGTGAATTTAGGTAACAGTAGGATAAGATTAATATTACGTCGTTAAAATCAAATGGAATATGACTTGGACTTTTAAATGATGTGTCAATTTACTATTGGTGAGACAACAAATGAGACATGAATATGAGACAGAGGATTTTGATTCAACCACATTGTGGACTCGTCACTTTTCTATTAGTTGTAATTAAATACGAATAAGATTTTATTTATTTAATATGCAATATTCATTTACAAGAGAAAGCACTCTTTTATATTCTTGAGAAAGAAATTTATATTACATTGTGTAAGTATAAGATGCAGAAATACTCTCAAATGAAATATCTCTATTTATGTTGTTCTTCCTAGCTAATTTAGTACTTAATTTTTTTTTTGGTGAGAGATGGGCCAAAAAGGCCAAGCAAAACCCAGACTATCTAAACAATAGCTAGATACAACAAAACTAGGTAATGACTCAAAGTGTCTGAAACCCTCACTCAGAGCAAACCCTTCCTTAGCAAAACAATCGGCCATCATATTTCCTTCCCTAAGAGTGTGGATCCATTGAATTTCAGTAAACTTGGAAGAAGTCTCCACAATCTGGTTAATCAAAGAGTAAGCAATATGATGTCTAGGGCATCTATCAGTGATGAATTTGAAGGCCATTGAAGAATCAAATTCTGCTATAATCTTATCCCATCCTCTTCTCTCTGCCACCCTAAGGTCGTGAAGGATGCCCAAAAGCTCCGCTTCAATGACAAAGCACGATCCAAGCTTTGCAGCAAACCCAACCACAAAGCGACCCCAATGGTCGCGAGCAGCTCCACCACACGTCGCGGAATCAATACCAGAGGAATACGCACCATCCGAATTAATCTTTATCCAACCCGGAGGCAGAGGGATCCAACGAATAGGTAAGCCCCTTCTCTGATTTGTTTTTTCTGTAATCCTTGAGTTGATCTTAGAGCTTGCATGGCTTATTGTAACTGCGAACAGATTCGAATCTTAATAGAATCCACAAATAGACACACATGATTAAAGATAATGTCATTTCGGCTCCTCCAAATTCCTTCAAGAATAAAACCAATAATAAGATCTCTCCGAAGAGTATCCCAATCTTCAGGCTTAAATAGAAGAATATCCATAAGCCAAGTAGTAATAAAATTATGTTGAAATAACTTCTAAATTTGGTTTCTGTGAAGGAAAGCCATCCATAACTGATGAGCTTCCTCGCAATCTCTAAACAAATGGATTAATGTTTCAGGTTCCTTTTTGTAGATTGTACAAAGAATATCTGTAGATAGATTCCTCCTAACACGTTGAACATTTGTGAGAAGTCCATTAGAAGCAATTTTCTAGATGAAAGCCTAAGTCTCTGAGGACCATTCCAGCTCCAAATAGCTTTCAATAATTTGTTTGGCCTTTGTGTTCCATCTAAGGTAATTTTCTCATAGGTTGAATTAATAGTAAACCAACCATCGTTAGAACCATTCCAAGCAATCTTGTCTGCTTCAGAATTAATATTTGGAGAAAGTAAGCCTAAAATCTTATTACAAACTGCTGCAGGTAAGTCTGAATGAAACTTGCTGAAATCCCATTGGCCTTGAGGAGTAACAAAGGACTGAACAGAGAGCTCAGCTTCAATCCCATCTATTGTTCGATTTGCATGAAGATGAAGAGGACCAAATCCTGGAACCCAGTCATTCATCCAAAAGGAAACATAAATGCCATTATTGATCCTCCAGGTACAATTATTAAAAAATTCAGCCCAAACATCACAAATTCCTTGGCACGTATTAGATGATATATTTTTGTTCTGAATCTTAGGAATAATGTCAGTACCACAGCTTTATTTAGCTCTAATAACCTTAACCCAAAGAGCTTCAGGGTTTTGAATTAGCTCCCAGCATAACTTCATCATGTATGCTTTATTAAGGTCTTTGCATTTACTAATCCCAAGGCCTCCCACAAGTTTAGGGCTACAGATCATATCCCAATTAATAAGATGAATTTTCCTCTTGTCTTCAGTATCCCCCCATAGGAAATCCCTGCTTATTTTATCAATTTCTTCACATGTAGAATTGGTAAATGAGCATATTGCATAATATAAGCTGGAATAACATATAGCACAGATTGAGTGAGTTTTAATCTTCCAGCAAAGGAAAGATTCCTAGCCTTCCAAGATGATAGTCTTTGCTTAGCCCTTGCAATAGTTGATCTAAAAGTGGATTTAGAAAATTTGCCATGTAAAATAGGCACACCAAGATATTTTCCCAGATCCTCAGTTCTTTGATATCCCAAGGCCTCAGATATTTCCTTCCTTACTTGAAAACAAACATTATTAGAGAAAAAATTCTAGTTTTCTCCTAACTAACCTTTTGGCCTAAACCAGAACAACAAAGATCCAAAACAGTAGAAATGATTTCAGCTTGATCCAAATTAGCTTCAGCAAATAAAATAAGATCATCAGCAAAATCTAGGTGAGATATTTTTGGACCATTTCTACCCACCTTAATTGGATTCCAAAACTGATTATCCACAACAATATTAATTAGATGAAAAAGCCTTTCAATACATAAAACAAAAATATAAGGAGATAAGGGATCACCTTGGCGAATTCCCCTAGAAAGGGTAAAGGGATTAAGAGTTTCACCATTAAAAAGAACCCTCATTGTGGGAGTAGTAATACATTTATTGATAACTCCACTAAGATAATTAGGAATACCAGCTTCTAAGAGAGTATCCTCAATGAATTTTCAATTCAACCTATCATAAGCTTTCTCTAAGTCTATTTTGATAGCCATCCAACCTTTTTTTTTTTTACCTTTTTTGTGTCTCATAGAATGTATAATTTCTTGTGTAATTATGATGTTGTCCCTACTTTGTCTATCAGGGATAAAACTACATTGATTAGGCCCAACTAAGTGAGTCATTAAGGATCTTATTCTATGAGAAATAACTTTGGTAACAATCTTATAAGAGATGTTACATAAAAAATACGGTGAGGATTAGAAAAAATATTATGAACAAGATTAACAATATCTCTCCCAACAATATCCCATTGAGATTGATAAAAAATAGCTTGAAAACCATCTAACCCAGGAGCCCTTAAACCCCCATATGGAATAAAGCATTTTTTATTTCTTCTTGAGAGACCTGTTTAGCTAAACAATTAACCTGATCCACAGATAGAGTCGGAAAAGAGTTAGATAAGCAAAACTGGTTATAGTTACCATCATCACAAAAAAGTTTAGAATAAAAATTAGTAGCCATATTTTCTAATTCTGGAACATCAGTAATGATTTGAACAGACTCATTCTCAAGACATTCAATCTTAATTCTTTTCCTTTTAGCTATAGTGGTGCCATGGAAATATTTAGTATTCTTATCACCAAAGGATAACCATTGACACCTAGATTTCTGGGACCAAAGCAATTCCTCTTGAAAAGAAACCTCCTCATATTCCTTCCATAATTCTTTATGCAAATTTTCTAGACTAATATGATTAGAGATCATCAGTTTACGATCAATCCCTTCTAATCTCTTAAGAAGCTATTTCTTTTTATTACCAATATGACCAAATATTTCTTTGTTCCAAGTGATCATTTGGTTTCTGAATTCATTTATGCTAAAATTCCAATTTTTATTACTTTGCCACATGTTGGAAACAAATTCATCAAAATTAGGATATGTAATCCAAGCAACAACAAATCTAAATGGCCTTCTATGTTGATTCTTAGGAACATCCATGTCAAATTTCATCAATAAAGGACAATGATCAGACTTATAAAAAGGTAAATGAATAAGAGAAGTATTAGAAAATATTATTCTCCAATCCATATTAGATAAGCCTCTGTCAAGCCTCTCTAACAGATTCCCTCTTCTCCAAGTAAAAGGGGCACCGACAAATCCAATATCAATAAGGTTACAGTCAGATATCATAGCATTAAATTGATGCATACCTTGAAGGGCTGGATGTTGAGTACCACCTTTCCTTTCAGAAAGGTTAGAAATAGAATTGAAGTCACCAACTACACACCATTCACTGATCACCATTGTAGAGGCAATATCTCTTATAGAATCCCAAAGAATAGACATGTTAATTAATTGAGGACCAGCATATATAGCAGTAAGGAACCATTGAGAATGAGGACCATATTTAACATTCATATGCACATGCTGTCTACTATGGTTTAAAAATTGTATAGACCATTTAGAATTATCCCATAGGAAAATGAAACCCCCAGACTGCCCAATAGCATAAAAAATTGTATATGAATCAAAACCCATTTTTTTAACAAGTTTGATAGCTTTATCACCACTTGCATGTGTTTGAAGTAGAATAATGAAGTGTGCATTATAAATCTGTCTCATATCTATAATAAGACTGACAAAACACTTACCATAAATTTCCCTACAATTCCAAGTTATAAAATTCATTAAAACTAAGAATTTGGTGGGAGAGTTGCAAGCTCAGTTTTACCTTGACCATCTAAGAGATCATACATTTCAGAATATGAATTTCCTTGCCTTTGAACCATGGATGTACCTCCTGGATCATCTTTTAATTCCATATAGTCCTTCATTACTATATCAGAATTAGTCATAGTGAGGAAAGATAATAGGTCCCTTTTCTCAGCAGCTTTCTGAGAAATAAGCTTCATTGTAAATAGGTGATCCTTCTCTCTTTGAATTTGTTCTTCCCTAGAAATTGTAGGAACTTTGGCCTGTTGGCTAATAGAGGTATTCTCTAAAATAGTCTTAGCTTTTTCAGTAGGACCTCCAGCTTTAGATGAAGACACTAACCCTATATTGGATTTACCCTTTTCACTTGGTCCTCCAGCTTTAGAGGATGAAACTGTAACTATAGAGGTTTTAGAGATCTGTTTGGGCTGTTGTGGTTTCTCAGGTTTTTTTACTTCCTGCTTCCTTTTTTAAATCTGTTGGGAATTCTTTCCAACAATTGGATCCCTTATCTGGATAGTTTTAGGTTCCACATTTTTCAATTCAGCATCCCTACCAGAAGTAGTGTTCTCCTCAGGATCTTGGTTCTGAAGTAGATTATAGCGAGATCCTGTAGATATCTCTTTGCCTTTATGTTCTTGAATTTTCTGATCCTGAATGATAGGTTTCTTCTTGGCTACTTCTTGATAAGCATTCAGGGACCATATAGAGAATTATCTACTGTGACATCTGATTCTTGAGCTAAATTATTTTCTGAACTGACATTAGCACTTGTATCCTTTGCACTGTTTCCTTGTCCATTTTGGGTATCTTTGTCCTCTTGAACTGTAGTTTGATGCACAATAGTTGTACAAGATTTTGCTTTATGCCCGTATTTTCCACATTGGAAGTAAATGAGATGTAAACCTTCATATTCCACACGAAGAACAATGCCTAACACCTCCAACTCAGGAATTAATCTCTTTGATAGGTCTAATTCCACACAAATCGTAGCAAATCTCCCTCTTGAATGAATGGAAGTCAATTTGTCCACCTTAAGCATAGTGCCCAAAATATTGCCTATCCTTGTCAAGAACATTGGTTATAAAGTTCAATAGGCAGATTGGGTATTCTTACCCATACAACAACCTTTCTAACCTTCTTGGCTTCTTCTAGAAAGAGAGGTCTCCACCTTTGAACGATTAAATAATGATCCGCCACCATCCAAGGACCATCATACAACACATGTAAATAATATTCTTTTTCTGTAAAATACACCAAATGATATTCTTCTGACATATCAATGAATTTTAATGGATTCTTGCATGCCCATTTTATGCGAAGATTTATTTCTAACCCTTGTTTGCTAATCTTTTTTCACAACAGCTTGACCACAAAAGCATTACGCCAAGGAGCGCACCATTCATTGTACTCATCTTCAGCAAGAGGAACAACTGGTCTGAGGGGATTAGCATGGGATTCTTCCATATAACTTTCCTCCACAATTGTTCTTTCATCGTCCGTAGAGTCATCGCAAGGAACAACAACATCATCCACGTCAAACAGAGGATGAGATAACATTCCTATCTGTTGAAGAAGAGATTCTTTACAAGAAATTTCCTGATCCACATTCTCCTGACGGGGCTTGATAGCAACAGAGCTTGGATCCAATTTAAAAGACTTCATCTTAACCTTATTCACACTTCGAAGGATTAAGTCATCCTCTTGGGTTGACTTACCTTGATCGGCCATGAAGGGGAGACTTAAGAATATAAGAACAGGTTCTTTGAAGAATCTTGGAGAAAACACGAGAGCGTTTTTCTCAATTAATTTCTTTGACATCATTTTTGCGTTTCTAACTTTTACTTATTACAAAACAAGATCATTGCCTAAGAAACTAATTAATTCTAACCATATTACCTTGACACTATAAACCTATTTTATTATTTTTATCGCAATTCCTAACTTTTAAAATTTTCTGCTTTTTTAAAAAAAATTAATGTTTTTATCATTCCTTATTTTTTTATTTAACAAGGCCCAAACAAAAATAAGAGATTGGGCCTCACCCTCCTCTAGACCCAACACTCACACTCCACTTTGTCATGTGTGTTGTTATTCACACCACCTCTTTTATTATTTGCACCAACCTTTTTTAATTGGTGATTGCTATGGTGACCCTTAGTGAGAGAGGACATCTAAACCCTTTATTGATTGACCAGTGATTGTTTTGTTTAGTGGAATTCTTATTTTGTTTCCAACTCCTCCCCTAATTCCTTATTTCATTTTAACTCGAGCCCCTTTTTAGTGTTATTATTTTCTTTAACTTAAAACATTAAAAGTCTATTCTACCATTCAATAAAAAATGAAACTCCCCACCTATTCTCATTTTCCGTATTTCACCAAAGTCCTACAGTATCAAAATCTTCTTTTCCACACTCGTTCTGGTTCGAACCTCACAGTGGGCTTCAACGCTTTGCTATGAAACCTGCCCTTGAGCCTCTTCCTCTGCCTCTCATCCAATGACCGCTCCATCACTTTCATTTGAGTCTTCAACTCCGTCATGTCCTTTTCCTTCGCCATGAACGTCAACACCTTGGTGGACCCCAAATTCAAGTTCCCATTCCGTTGAAATCTGGACGTTGCTTTGCCTGAAACTAAAATACCTTACTGTTGTTCTAATTCTTTACTTCAACCCATGTGACCATGTCGGTGATGTTTAGCTTTGGAACACGAAATGAGCCGAGGTGAAACTTCGGCAGGGAGGGGTCATAGATGATATAGATGGGGGCAATGAAGATGATAAAGGCGAAGATGAGGATGAGGATGCAACAACATATACGATAGCAACTCTGTTGCTTCTTTTTCGGTTCGAAGGAAAGGTTTTCACGGTGGAAGCGGTGGTTTTGACGGTGCAGCATTGGAGTCTGTAATCGAGTGGTTTCTGTAGGATTGGGTTTTATTGGAGTTGAGGTGCTGATTTTTTTTTATTAATTCAACTTTTCTCTCAGTTAATTGAGAAAGATAAACAAATAATTATGTGGTGTCATCAAAAGCAAAATTGTAATGGTGCTTTAGAATATGAATGTGCTGAAAGAGGTGAAGATGTGATTATTTATTCTTTTTTAAGAGAGAGGGGAGGTTTGAGATTGAAATTAGAATCCAAGAGGATGAAAATTTACAAGGTGGGAATGGAAGGAAAGGGAGGGGTTATGGGGTTAGATTTAAATCTTGAGATGAAGAAGAGAATGAGAGTTAAATGTAAAAAATGAGAATTCCTTATGAATTTCATTGGTTTTATTGAAGTGTGAAATAGACTTTTAACATCTTAAGTAAAAGAAAAAAAAATATTGTAAAAAGGGACAAGGTTAAAAATGAAATAAGAAAAAATTAGGGAAATTATTTGAAATAGAATAAGAGTCCTATTAAACAAAACAATCATTGGTCAATAGATGTCATTTCTCACTAAAGTACACCGTAACAATCATTTTTTTAATTTTATGGTATTCCTAAATCACCCATCCCCTCATTTCTTCCTTTCCCCTGCCTATTCCTCACACATGGTTGTAGCACCCCTCCACCTTTCTCCCCTTCTCCTTTATTTTTTTTTCATCTCTGTCTTTTGCTTCGATTAAAAAATGGATCTTTGTGACAATTTTAACTACCAGAAATTTAATTTCCATAACATAATTTGAATTGTGCTTTGAAGATTAACTTTTCAATATGCAATTTTTTTTACCAGAACCGCAAATTCAATTTTTGATAGTATAATGACAGAATCGTAATTGAATTTGCTCACCGAACAATAAATTCATGCTCACTTATGTATGTATGAATATCCATGGGTGAAATAAAAACAGAGATAAAAAAAAGAATCGCAATTTTTTATAGTATGGTGAAATAATCACAATTCTCTTTGTGATTTCATCATTCATATTTTAAATTTTTATCTTAAATTAAAATAAATGCTAAGAGAGATTTTTGATCTCTCATGTTATTTATATTATTATATTATTATTAAATCAATAATCATTATTATATTTATAATAATGTTGTTTTAATAACTATTGTAATATAAATAAATTATAAGCGTTATAATTCTAAATTTTTAAATTTTGGGATGTTGAATTTGCAATAGTAGAAAACTCTTTCTTCTCCTTTCATTTTTCTCCTTGCACTTCAAATACTTAGAGACAAACGTTAATAGGTGGATAAAGACTATTTCATATCTTCTAATATATATATATATATATATAATATCATTTCCATCAAATAATGTTTTTTTGATTAAGTATATATCTGTTCCTCTTTAATTGTTCATTTAGACAAAAAAACACATAATGAGGTAAAAAAATATCTGATCCAATCATTGTGGTTTTATCATTTTATCATTCGATTGGTTTTCATTTTTTTTCAAATCTAATTGATTGGATTGATTTTCGATTTTTTAAAGAGACAATAAACATTAGATAAAAGTTATAAAAACTACAATAATAGTAAACATTTTATTGAAACTTATATTTATGAAAATAAATATAATAATATATAAAAAGGATAACATAAGATATGAAATCCAATATAAAACTAATTTAAAATTTATTTTTATAGAGATTATTGAAATGATATTAGATATTAAAATCATAAAAAATATAATTAGTATAAGTAATTCTATAAATATATGATTATTTTATAAATAAAATCATATAAGTGTATATAAATTTGGTTTGGATTTGATTGGATTAGTTTTTAAAATAGCATCCGGAAATCAATTCAATCCAATAAAAAAAAATTGATTTTTACAATTTTTTCGATTTTACCCAATAAGCTCTAACTCAAATAACAAATCCTTTTGGAGTGGAGAAATCATAACTCACAAGTAGTCTGGTACAAGAAGCCAACAATAGCCTAATTAGGAAGATTAAGAAGATTCAAGAGCTTAGTAGCCCAGCCCAATTTTCACAGGGATGTCTTGGGTTCACTTTTCATCGCTTAGTAGCCCAGCCCAATTTTCACAGGGATGACTTTCTTCAAGGTCAAATTTTAGTTTATTCTAGGCATATGCATAGTAGCACGAGCACATTAATTTAGGCAACTAATAAAACCTTTTTCATGTCAGGTATGTTTGGATAAAATAGTATTATTTTAACAATTTATTACAATGTCAAACTCAAAATAATTGGAACATTCTCGATATAACATGTTTGGATGAAATATATTATTTTAACAAAATTTATTACAATGTCATGTTTATTGAAATTAAATTATATGCATTACTTTTTTTTCATCGTATTGGGAATCCACGATAAAATTCAAAATTAATAGCACATATGAAGGAAGCATTTCGGTAACAAAAAGTTTTACTTTAGCACATAGAATAATAATAATATATTCCAGATTTGTGGTGTTTAAGCGTAAAATAATTTCCCTTTTAATTGGTGAGTTACAATAACTCACCACATGACCCTGGACAAATTAAGAGGACTAGGGATGCACCTGTGACAGAGTAATCAACTTGAAGAATCTTCTGGCGAAAAGCTTCAACTTCAGGTGGGTACTGCCCTTGCTCCTCAAGATCAGTGTTCAAAAAGGGTAGAGGTGAAATGTCAATATATTCAACATAATCAAAATACCAAAAGCATAAATATCAAGCATCACTTACAAAGACCAATGTATAGATATATGCACCCATTATGACAGGAAGACCCTGTAGTTCCTTCAGGCAAAGATCGTAATTGATTAATGCTTATACCAATGAGCAATAAAGCAAGAGCTTCCCACTGTAGCAAAAGAATAAATAAAATTCCCAGCTAAACAAAAGGAAAACAAGCAATAGTAAATAGCTAAATAATGGCCACAGAGCATCTTTCATATCCCTATAGAAATAACAGATCTTATGTAGGAAAACTGGCGCTACATAATCACCTTTAACAAAAGTGCTATTACTAAAACCTGCAACACGCATCAGTCAAGAGTCAACCATTACAAACTAATTCAACTAAAGCAAACTATCAAGAAGAATATTTAAAATTGTTTGATTCTAGAAATAAAGTGAATATAAAATTCAGTCAAGAACAATGGATGAAATCTAGTAAAATGAAATATAGGCACAAGTTATAGGTTTACTTGAGAGGCATCCAATAGCTATCACAACAGATATACCATATGCAATGCCTAGGAGACATATCCAACAGCTATCACGAGATATACCATATGCAATGCCTAGGCCAATAATCCCTGTCAATCTGTCATTTGTATTTGTTAGTGTAACATTGATGCCATGTGCATGCACAATAGTAGTTGTCAGTTGTCACTACATATTTATATTTTGTTTTGGACCAATTCTAACCAAAGTTGTCTTTTATCTCTTCAACATCATAATACTCATCATAGGATGCAAATTAAAAACGGAACCGGATCGTTGCCCGTTTCAAATAAACTGGACACAATACTTAGATTGCATATAAAATAAAATTTAAAATAATCAATCATCATTATATAACCATAGATTTAGTAAACTACACACTCTGCAGTTGATTCAACTGCAGAGGATTCGTGTCCATTAAATACACACACCTTAGGATGATTCTTATGTGTCTTGTGAGCTTTTCTCTTCTTCAAACTCTCTTTCCCAATTGAAGAGACCGTGCCTTTGGCCTCTACCAGAATAGGTGGACAGCTAAAAGTAGGGATATCCATCGGACGGGTTCTGGCCCAAAAAGTCCCATCCAATGAAAACCAAACAATAAGATATTTGGGTTGCTCCCGACCATTGCGCCCTTCAGTTTGGGCGGGTTTCGGGTTGGACGACGGATTTTAGATTCATCGGATAGGTAGTAACGGATTATCGAAATTGGGCCTTATCCTTTTTTTTGTTTCATTAGATTTTTAGACTATTTTTTCCTCAATTTTCCAAATATTATTTTCCTCAATTTTCCAAATCCAAATATATAAAAATAGTCAAATTTGTGAATTGTGTCATTTCTTTGTTACAACCCAAATGCTAAATTTAAATTATTCATTAAATTTTAAAACAATTTTTTAATTACAATCCAATAATTTCTGAACAAAATAAATCAGATTTTGGGATAAAAAGCCATGCCTGTAACATTGCTTTTTACAACTTTAATATTCATCACATCCATATTTACAAATTATTCCAAAAAAAAATATCAAAATTAAATATTACAAAATGAAAATTTTATGCATGCAATTTCTTGTTCCTCCACCCAGTTTCTTCCTCCCCACCTAGTTTAACCAGTTCCTCTTCCTCCACCAAACCTGAAAAGTGAAAAGGTATAAATGAAAAAAAATCAAAACACAAATAAAGTTCATAACTTTTCTGAAAAATAAATCCACTTCAAAAATCAAATACAAAAACTCTAAATCTAGAAAGGCAGAAACTTTAAACATTTAATCATGAATGATACAAATATTTACTCAATTAAAAGAAATTTTACATAAGAAAAGAAACTTTAAATCTAGAAAGGCAGAAACTTTAAATATTTGTTCAATCAAAAGAATAAAGAAAAAAAATCCAATCTTTCATTTTAAAAATAAAAAAGGAAGATCCTTGAAATTGTTCACTGAGAGTTCACAAGAAAAATTTACACCTTTACTGAGTAAGGTAAAAACCCATTTAACCAAACACTTCAAAAATCCATAAAGTTACACACTTTTATGTTTATTGAAGAGAAAATAGAAAAAGATTTAATCTTTCGGCAACCACCACAGTGGAGAACAGCCTCCACCCTCCGTCATAACTGTCTCTGTGGTTCGTCCTCTTCCAACCTCCCCCCTCTACCTTGCCTTCCAAAACCATAACCAGAAAACAATAATACAAACCACAATCAGAAAACCAAAAAAAAAAGAAGATGAAAGAAAAAGAACCAGTGAAAAAGAAAGAAGCGGGGAGAAGGTGGGCGATAGAGGTGGAGAGAAGATGGGATCACATAGCGCCAAAGTCGCACTCCTCATGATCGATCACAGTGCACCAACTTGTTGGAGGTGGAAGATAGAGGTAGAGAGAAGGTGAGATGCCATCTAGAGTAAGGAGAAGAGAGGGACCAGAGACTAGAGGAGAAGAGAGGGACCAGAGACTAGAGGAGAAGAGAGGGACCAGAGAGTAGGTTATGAGCGGCTAGGTTTTTTTGTTGGGACTGAGAGAACTTGGGTTAGTGTGATTGAAGAGTGAGACTGGTAAATAATAAATGTTGTGGATCGTGGTTTTTGAAAGGCAAAAACACAAATAAGATCAACGACTAGGAAAATCAAATCGCACATGGATTGATGACGTGGCACGATCTAAAACGCTCAATTAGAAGAGACACGCGTGCAAGCCTGCAAGATGACCATTCAAATTTCAAATATATATGGGTTCGGTCGGTTTCAGATTTCGACGGTTCAAGTTTTCCAGAACCGAAACTAACCGTGTAGAACCGTGCTAGGACTTTTTTTCACTCGTTCAAACCCGTGACCCGTACATACCCGACCGTTTTGCTTCATTTGATCGCGGGTTCATCGGGTTCGAACCGGGTTACTAATTCATGGACAGACCTAGCTAAAAGTCCTTGAAATTGAAAAATTCACATCAAAGGCAGGAGCAGGATATGAAACTTGTTCAATCCCGGGTCAGACTTGATTGAGTGCGACTGTGCGAGTGAGCAGCCACTACCTCAGCAAGTGCAGGACCATGATCAGCTAGCTAGCTAAATTATATAGGACTAATAGGAGTGTCTGAAAAGGAAATGGAACTATGTTTTCATCAAAAAGTACATTAAAAGGGGTAGTAGAAACATCAAAGATACAACAAAACTAAAAAAGATTTATGGTCATTTGGTTACCAATTAGGTATAATGTAGAATCAATTTCACGGAATTGATTTTAAATCACTTTCATCCAATATGTTTCGTAAGACTTGTATCACTCATTTTCAACCATTGATTTTATAATCAATTTTACTTAATCGTAAACCGAACAAGAACTTAATCTAAATTGGAGATCTTACTAAATCTTTCTTATCCTTCACCTATACAACAGAACAATCATCACTCACCAGACGACACAGTGGCTTCCTCTGGCACAGCGGAAGAGTGATGGGCATTAGGCAGGGTTGTGGGAGCGTGAGGTAAGCGAATTCAGTGACTTTAAAGAGTTAAAGGCACAGTAACTTTCTTCTTTTTTAAACCATTAGATTAATCTCCCGCATCATAAGGTGCCATTTATCAGGTTTGCTTTTTAGAATGAAAAAGAATTCACAGCAATAGAGAGAGAAATGAGAAGAAACTTTTTAATTCAACATCCCTTTATTTCTTTTATGTCTACGGTGCTCCAGGGTGATGAAGATTTCAAATAACTCCTCAGTCTAAATCTAAATCAAAATTTTAAATATGGTAACATATGGGCGGAGCACTTCTCATTTCATCTATGGTTGTGAAAAGTTTTTTTTCCCCCTAAAAACAGAGTTGACATATGGTAACATATGAGATGTTAGATTAATCTAATGGCTTAAAAAAGGTGAAAGTTATCGTGACTTTCCTTCGTTAAAGTCACTGAATCCATTCCCGGTTGAGAGAGATAGGTTGTGCAGGGTTGTGGGAGTGGGAGGGGCGATGAAAAAATCTGTTTTAGCTTTTAGGGTTTATAAAATATGATTGTGAGTTAATTAGTGATAACCTTTCTATTAGTTTTATTTTTAAAAAATCTTTTCTGTAATTAAAGCTTATGTAATTTTTATGTTCACGTTATTTGTATAATTGTATATATTATATGAGGAGGGATTATATTAGACTATATGTAAAGTTACATCAAGTATTACATCATTGAATAATTTTACATCGAATGTGATTTTTTATTAATTAAACAATTGAATAATATTTATTCATTATCCTGATTATTTAGGTCAAATTTCATAAAATTTTAACATTGATAAATTGATAATCAAATGGTTGCTTTTTCATATATTTTTAAAAGTATAATTGATGTTAATCTTGAGATGTCTCAATTAATTAAATATCAAATAATTTTGGAATAATGTAAAATTTTCTATATATGATCTATATGATAGTAACTTTCAATCCAACGGTGGATTACTTGATGTGATTATTATAAATTAAACTTTCAACCATAGTTAATTATATTAATATAGTTAATAATTTTAAATAATAAATTTTAGCGTTAAATATGTTTTCGATCTCTCAAAATATAGCGAAATTTGATTTTGGTCCCTCATTTTTTTTTTCAATTGTTTTGGTCTTCTATTTTTGAAAATCACATGATTTTAGTCCTTGTCATTAGTTATATTTCGCTAAGTGATAACGTAACAATATTTCTTATAGTTTTTTTATGGACTTTCCTTCAATTTTTTTATATTTAAAAATTTAAAGGAAATTTTGATTAGATTCTCAAATTTGCAAGAAATTTCCTATAGATTTTTCTACAACAAAACATGGAAATTTTACAGCAGCAATTTACTGTAAAAGTTTTGTTGTTTTTTTTTTTAATTTAATGCATATAAATTTTCTAGAGAAAAAATTACAAGAATTTTTGGTGAATTTTTACTCAGAAAAAGTGATGGTGGAACTGCGAAAGTGACTTAATGGTGTATAGTTTCGCAAAAAAAAACTAAAAAGCGTGATTTTAAAAATGGAGTATCAAAACCAATGAAAAAATAAATGAGGGACCAAGAAACATTCCAGAAGGGATTGGGGGGTATTGCGAGTAATTTCATTTCAAAATTACTTAATTGGTGTAAGAAGAAAAAAGTTATATACAACACATAGAAGTCGTATTTTCAATGTGTGACTTCTATTTTTTTAAATGAAAAATGAAAGTTGTATAAATGATATACGGATTGCTTGTATTAAAAAAAATGTCTCATATCTTATGCACAACTTCTGTATATATGTTTTTTAATTTTGTTAGTCATCATATGAAAGGGGCGTGAGCCTATTACTGCCATAATAAACTTTTTACAAAGTGAGTTCAATATTTATAGAACTTGGTGCAAATGCAATCACTATGTTGAAGAAAAATTACGAGATCACCAAATTCGCAGTTGTACAAAAGATATGGGACTTTTATATATAAGTATGAGATTATCAAACTAATTTATTTTAACGCATAATATATTTTTTAAAATATAAGTAAAAGTTTATTATTAGATAATATATACCTACGAGTGTCCAAATTATCTGAAATTTGATATACATGATCATGGAGGTAATATAATGTGACTCAACGGTTGGATTGGTCAAATTCACATTTTACAAAAAGTTATTAAGAGGTGAAACTCTTAAAGTTTGACACCTGGTGTCAACGGATCTGACTCATATATATATATATATATTGCATTATACTGATAATTTTATTTTTTATCTTAAACTCAAATTTGAAATTATTTATATATTTAAGAAATTACATATATCTTTATATATAATTTTTTTAGTATAAATTTAAAGATCTTTATATGTACTGGTTCATCCAGTGAATAACTGGTTCGACCACTAACTCATTATCCCAATATCCTGACCGAGTTCATCATCGATCCAAGTTTTATAACACTGCATAAATGTGTTGTAGCTAGTGAGGTGAGTGGAAATCTCAAGAGAAATGTAATTCGGGCATTGAATGCCAAGGCTTTTCCACGAGCTACATAAATGTGTTGTAGGAAAGCTCGGGGACAAATGTACTCCTAAGGATGTAAATGAGTCACTCGACCTTGAGTTTTTTGTCATTTATCTAAAGAGTCAAATTTAAAGCTTGAATTTAGCTCGTTAAAGAAAGAACAAAGTTTGAGCTTGATTTATTTATCTCATGTATAACTTCATTATTTTTACTTTTATGATTGTTCAAAATCATTTGAAAGTTTCAATTTAGTATCTAATAAATATTTTAATATTAAATGATGAACTAAAATTAAAATCAAAATATATTCTTAATATATGATATGTATAGTTAAAAATATTATAGAATATTATATTTTTGTATTTCAATTTAATTAGATTGTTGTATCAATGATATTTAATAATTATGTTTGGATGATTTTGGAGCATTACTTTGATTGAGTTATTAAATTTTTATTTAACTAAATTGCAGGTAACGAGTGCATGCGGGTATGGGAATATAGGTGCCCAGTGAATATCGGGGGTGGGTATTAAAGTAGCTGCCCACGTAGATATGTATAGGTGCGTGTATGGGATTTTTAAAAACACGGTTATGAGGACGGATAGTCAGACACTATAATATCGTGCCCAAATGGTATCCATTGTCATCCCAGTAAATGACTTATTTTTCATGAGTTTTATTTATGAATTAATTTATAAAAATTTTTTCACTATGGAATCTTTCCTAAGTATCTCCAAGAAATATCTAGTGCATGCCCTAGAGTCCTAGCTAGACGGACCCTTTTCAATTACTACACATTGTCATATTCTCAACAAACAATGAAGTGCTTAATTAATGGCGTGCACAATTAATATGGTTCACATTAATTGGTTGACGCTACCAAATTGTTTTGGAACAAGAGAAACCAATTAAGATAGTGTCAACGTTTGTTAGCCAAGCCAATTTATTGTATCCATCCGCTACATTGAATGTCAAAGATTTACTCCCTCCGTTTCTTTAAGATTTTACATAAAGATTAAGAAAATGATAAAATTAAAATAAATATCATTTATTATTATCTTGATATTTAAAAATAAATTTGACACTCTAACCTAACAAATAAAAAGAAAGAAGGGGATAAGGGGCTAATTTCCACGGTCTACATAAATGTTTATTGAGGTGAAAAATTAAAGGAGAGTTGAAACCATTATAAACTGTTGAAAGGTCTTATCCGAAATCAGTCATCTGGTCAATCAAAAACGTCATACATGCAATGTTATTAAACTCGAATTGGACCGGTTAGTACGAATTCCTGGTTGGTCCGGTCATGTCAATGGACCGTTTATGTTATCAAACCGACCATAAACCAGCCAAGCCGGTGGAAACAAGTCCGGTTTCGAGTGGAAAGCTTGACATAAAAGAAATCAAGCGTCAGCAGCTACCACGGAACCAAAGTGCTATGTTGTTATATAGATGGTAAACATAATATATAATATACGAGAAATCAAATCCACTTTTTGATAATCTGGCCACTATGTTTGTTTTTCAATAAAAAAATTAATACTTCATTCACTTATTAAAAAAGTTAAAAATATTAAGTTAATAAATCTTGAAAGAAAGATGTATGATATATATATATATATAATAATTTTATTTTTTATCTTAAACTCAAATTTGAAATTATTTATATATTTAAAAAATTACATATATTTTTATATATCATTTTTTAGTATGAATTTATATATGTTTATATATACCGGTTCAACCAGTGAATCACTGGTTCGATCACTGACCCATTATCCTAGTACCTTAACCGAATCGATCATTGGTTCATGTTTTATAACACTGCATAAATGTGTTGTAGCTAGTGAAGTGAGTGGAAATGTCAAGGAGAAATGTAATTAGGGCATTGAATGCCAAGGCTTTTCCACGAGCTACATAAATGTGTTGTAGGAAAACTCGGGGACAAATGTACTCCTAAGGATGGAAATGAGTCACCCAACCTTGAGTTTTTTGTCATTTATTTAAAGAGTCAAATTTAAAGCTTGAATTTAGCTTGTTAAAGAAAGAATAAAGTTTGAGCTTGATTTATTTATCTCATTTATAACTCAATTATTTTACTTTTATGATTTTTTAAAATCATTTTAAAGTTTCAATTTAGTTACTAATAAATATTTTAATATTAAATCATGATCTAAAATTAAAATCAAAATATATTCTTAGTATATGATATGTATAGTTAAAAAAATCTAGAATATTATATTTTTGAAATTTAGTACATAACTTCCTGACTAATATATAGTATATATATATATATAATAATTTAATATTTATTTTCATATATGTAGAATATTTTTTTATTTTATTATTTGATTTTAAAAATAAACTTATAACTTTACATTTTTTTATAAATTAATTTTATTTTAATTTCAATATTTATATTAATTATTATATAATAAGTAAAGTATTCATGAGTTCTTATTATCAACTTTATAAAACTTGGATTTCAACCATTTAAATAATTAATCCCAACTTTAAATTTAATTTTATTTGTTTAATTTAAATAAATAGGCTTAATCAAACGTTTAATAACGAGGAATGTGACGCAAGCAACCGAAGGGAAATACCATCGTGATGTAAGCAAGAAGGAGAGGCCAAAGAGGCAGAGACCCATTGTGCAATGTGATGCACGCGAAGAGAGAGGGAGTCCATTCTGAAACAAGAGCTAGGAAATGAGGGTCTTGGTTTTCGTTTTCTATTATTATAGAGGCTTAATTGTATTTATCCTGATCCCCTTAAAAAATTTTGTGATTTTTCACCCTCTATTTTTTTTTTTTGATTTTGGTCTTCCTATTCTTCTGTTTTCAAAGCCAATTAAGCCTTGAAGTCTTCAATCTCTTTGTAAGCAAGTCATACTATGAGCAAAACACAATGCATACAGAGAGATAAAAGACCTTAAGATTCAATTGACTTTGAAAATGAAAGAATACAATAAAATTTGGGGGACCATAATCGCAAAAAAATTATAGTGATCAAAATCGCAAAAAAAAAAGAGGGGCCAAAATCACGGATAAACTATAATATGGGATCAAAAATACAATTAAGACGATTTTAAATATGCCAAAGAGTTTAGTATTCACATGTCAATAGGGTTGTTTTAAAGATAAGTTGTTTATCATTAAATGAAGGTTGCCAAGTTGTTTATGCTCCCCAATCCGGGGTTTAGACTTGCACGTGTTAATTTTATTTTAAAATTATCAAAATGGTATAAAAAAAGTTTTATTAAAAGGAGATAAGTCGTTTATAAAAATGAGACTTCTAAACAAAGATATATATTAAATGTATGTGAGATTTATTATTTTAATATTAATATATATGAGTTGAGATCCGTTGATACCAGGTGTCAAACTTTAAGAGTTAGACCACTTAATAACTTTTTGTAAAATGTGAATTTGACCAATCCAACCGTTAAATTATATTATATTACCTTCATGATCATATATATCAAATTTCACATAATTTAGACATTTGTAGCTGTGTTATCTCATAGTGGACGTTTACTTATATTTTATAAACATTTTATACGTTAAAATAAATTAGTTTGATGAAGTATCAATTAGTTTTTTATTTTTATGAAATTTTATAAGTTTGATCTACTTTATAAGAACTTTCAATTCAACAGTTGGATTTATCAAATTCACATTTTACAAAAAGTTATCAAGTGGTGTAACTCTTAAAGTTTGACACCTGGTGTCAACGAATCCTGACTATATATATATATATATATATATAGAGAGAGAGAGAGTCAGGATTCTTTGATACCAGGTGTCAAACTTTAAGAGTTACACCTCTTAATAACTTTTTGTAAAATGTGAATTTGACCAATCCAACCGTTGAATCGCATTATATTACCTTCATGATCATGTATATCAAATTTCAGATAATTTGGACTTCGTAGGTATGTTATCTAATAGTAGACTTTTACTTATATTTTAAAAACATATTATACGTTAAAATAAATTATTAGTTTGATGAAGTATATATCAATTAGTTTTCGATTTTTATGAAATTTTATAAGTCTTATCTACTTTATAAGAACTTTCAATTCAACGGTTGGATTGATCAAATTCACATTTTACAAAAATTATTAAGAGGTATAACTATTAAAGTTTGACACTTGGTGTCAACGGATTCTGACTCTATATATATCATGTATCTTTCTTCCAAGATTTATTAACTTAATAATTTTTAACTTTTTTAATAAGTGAATGAAGTATTAAAATTTAAAAAAAAAAAAAAACAAACATAGTGGCCAGATTATAAGTAGATTTGATTTCTCGTATATTATATATTATGGCCGGTTTGACATCAGAAACGGTCCATTGACATGATTGGACCGGTCAGGAATTCAATTTTTAGTTATACCGGTCGGATCGGCCGGTTCAGTGTGAATTTAATAACATTACATTTATGATGTGTTTGATAATCTTGACCGGGTGGCTAATTTCGAGTAAGACCTTTCAACAGTTTATATTGATTTCAACTCTCCCTTAATTTTTCACCTCAATAAACATTTATGTAGATTGTGGAAACTACTCCCTTAGCTTCTTTTTTTTTTTTTTGTGTTAGGGTTTTAAATTTATTTTTAAATGAGTGTCATTTTTAAATATTAAGACAGTAATAAATGATTTTTTTTTAATTTTATCACTTTCTTAATCTTTATACAAAAATTTAAACGACGGATAAAAAATGGAGGGAGTAAAGCTTTGGCATTCAATGTAGCGGATGGATACAATAAATTGGTTTGGCTAACAAACGTTGTTTTTTTTTTTTTTTTTTTTTTTCAAAACAAACGTTGTTATCTTAATTGGTTTCTCTTGTTACAAAACAATTTGGTAGCGTCAACCAATTAATGTGAAACATATTAATTGTGCGAGTTCAATGTTTATAGACACGCCATTAATTAAGCACTATTGTTTGTGGAGAATATAACAATGTGTAGTAACTGAAAAGGGTCCGTCTAGGACTCTAGGGCATGCACTAGATATTTCCCCGAGATACTTATGAAAAATTCCATAGTGAAAAGAATTTTATAACTAATTCATAAATAAATCTCTGGAAAATAAGTCATTCATTAGGATGATAATGGATACCATTTGGGCATGATATTATAGTGTCTGACTATTTGTCCTCATAACCGTATTTTTAAAAAATCTCATATACGCACCTATATCCGCGTAGGCAGCTACTTTAATACCCAGTACTACCATATTTACTGGGCACCTATATTCCCATACTTGCACACACTCGTTACCTGCAATTTAGTTAAGTAAAAATTTAATAACTCGATAAAAAAATTGCTCCAAAATCATCCAAACATAATTATTAAATATCAGTGACACAACAATTTAATTAAATTGAAATACAATAAAAGAAGATGAAAGAAAAAGAACCAGTGAAAAAGAAAGAAGCAGGGAGAAGGTGGGCGACAGAGGTGGAGAGAAGATGGGATCACATATCGCCAAAGTCGCACTCCTCATGATCGATCACAGTGCACCAACTTGTTGGAGGTGGAAGATAGAGGTAGAGAGAAGGTGAGATGCCATCTAGAGTAAGGAGAAGAGAGGGACCAGAGACTAGAGGAGAAGAGAGGGACCAGAGAGTAGGTGATGAGCGACTAGATTTTTTTGTTGGGACTGAAAGAACTTGGGTTAATGTGATTGAAGAGTGAGACTAGTAAATAATAAATGTTGTGGACCGTGGTTTCTGAAAGGCAAAAACACAAATAAGATCAACGACTAGGAAAATCAAATCGCACACGGATTGATGACGTGGCACGATAAAAAACGCTCAATTAGAAGAGACACGCGTGCAAGCCTGCAAGATGACCATTCAAATTTCAAAATATATATGGGTTCGGTCGGTTTCAGATTTCGACGGTTCAAGTTTTCCAGAACCGAAACTAACCGTGTAGAACCGTGCTAGGACTTTTTTTCACTCGTTCAAACCCGTGACCCGTACATACCCGACCATTTTGCTTCATTTGATCGCAGGTTCATCGGGTTCGAACCGGGTTACTGATTCATGGATAGCCCTAGCTAAAAGTCCTTGAAATTGAAAAATTCACATCAAAGGCAGGAGCAGGATATGAAACTTGTTCAATCCCGGGTCAGACTTGATTGAGTGCGACTGTGCGAGTGAGCAGCCACTACCTCAGCAAGTGCAGGACCATGATCAGCTAGCTAGCTAAATTATATAGGATTAATAGGAGTGTCTGAAAAGGAAATGGAACTATGTTTTCATCAAAAAGTACATTAAAAGGGGTAGTAGAAACATCAAAAATACAACAAAACTAAAAAAGATTTATGGTCATTTGATTACCAATTAGGTATAACGTAGAATCAATTTCACGGAATTGATTTTAAATCACTTTCATCCAATATGTTTCGTAAGACTTGTATCACTCATTTTCAACCATTGATTTTATAATCAATTTTACTTAATCGTAAACCGAACAAGAACTTAATCTAAATTGGAGATCTTACTAAATCTTTCTTATACTTCACCTATACAGCAGAACAATCATCACTCACCAGACGACACAGTGGCTTCCTCTGGCACAGCGGAAGAGTGATGGGCATTAGGCAGGGTTGTGGGAGCGTGAGGTGAGCGAATTCAGTGACTTTAAAGAGTGAAAGGCACAGTAACTTTCTTCTTTTTTAAACCATTAGATTAATCTCACGCATCATAAGGTGCCATTTATCAGGTTTGCTTTTTAGAATGAAAAAGAATTCACAGCAATAGAGAGAGAAATGAGAAGAAACTTTTTAATTCAACATCCCTTTATTTCTTCTATGTCTACGGTGCTCCAGGGTGATGAAGATTTCAAATAACTCCTCAGTCTAAATCTAAATCAAAATTTTAAATATGGTAACATATGGGCGGAGCTCTTCTCATTTCATCTATGGTTGTGAAAAGTTTTTTTCCCTAAAAATAGAGTTGACATATGGAGACCTAGGTAGCTTGGGAGCGCGTTCAGGTTAGCTTAGGTCGGCCATGTGGATTAGAGTTTTCGCTATGAGTGGGTCTCCCTAGTAAGGCCCATTCACGAATTCTTATAAATAGGAAGGTTCTCCCTACACCTAGGGCATCTTATAATTTCTCACTTTGACAACTAGGTTTAACGCTGACTAGGCCTTGAGCTCGATCATCCGAAGACTTTTGAGAACAGATTGGCGCCCACCGTGGGGTGGCGGTAAAACTTATCCCGCCGACTACTTGACGATGAAACTGAATATGATGAGGACGACACTAAGTAATGGACCAAATGGTGATGGAGCAGGGGACGAAAATTATACGTTGCTACAGCGCCTGATGGAGGAGATTCAAGAGTTGAGGCATCAGAACGAGGATCTGCGAGAGACGGTTGCTGACATCAACCAGGATAGGCGTGATAGTGAGATTGAACGAGAGGCGAGGGAGTTACGGCAACAAAACCAAACTTTGCAGCAGAGAATGACGACAATTGATCATGACAGGTCTGTAGAAGAGGAAACCGACGGGATGGTGGCCGATTTCCAGTCGTTTTCCGAGGGAGATCTCGGTTACACCGTATCCTCATAATTTTAAGGACCTGGTGTTATCGACTTATGATGGGACGACTGACTCGGCGATGCATGTGGCTTCATTTCGAACTCAAATGATAAGTAGGGGACTGGAAGACGCCTTACAGTGCAAACTATTTGCCGGGACGATGGTGGGATCAGCGCTGATTTGGTTCATTGAGCTGCCGACCAGGTCAATTGTTAGTTTTGCCGATTTCACCAGAAAATTGATGGCTCAATTCTCGTCTAGGCGACAGAAGAAATTGATGGTAGGAAGGTTATTTAGTGTGCGGCAGCAGACTGATGAGTCATTGAAGGATTATCTGGGAAGGTTTAATGAAGCCACACTATTGGTCACAAACCCTATTGTATCTGCCTTTGTGAAATGTTTGAAAGTCAACGAATCTTTAGCACAACGACCACCGACGTCGATAAAGGAGATTCGGTTACGCGCGGAATGCTACATTAAGGGGGAAGAAAGTAATGCCGACAAGGGAGAAAGGCTGGTTGAAACCAACGTAGGAAGAAGACTTGGCCCCTTGAGGAGTAATGATGACGGAGGTCGAACAGAAAGAAAGATACTGGGGTTTGATCCATTGGGGCGAAGACCATCCAACAATCGTTTTAATGCGCCTATCAGGAGAAGTATGGATTATCTGTCGAGAACCGACTTGACCCCGTTGAACACCAAGAGAAGTCAGATATCAAGGGAGGTCTACAATTCCGACTTGTTGGAATTACCTCCCCCAACAAACGGATTGATAGGTCCTCACAAAGATAGGTGATGTGATTTTCACAAGCTTAAGGGACATGATACGGAGGAATGCCGGGATTTAATGAATCAGATAGAACATCTTATCAAGGACGACTACTTGAAGAAGTACTTTGCAGGGAGGAACATGCATGATTATGCTCGGCAAGGAGGTCGTGGTTGAGGACGAGGATACATTGTTCGGCCTAGGACTCATGAAAGCACGGGTGATTAGAACGAGGAGATCCGAGGAACTATGACGATGATAGCAAGAGGTTTCTTTAGAGGGGGAGATACCAGTTCGGCCAGAAGAAGGTACATCAGGTTAGTAATGCAGATCATGACGATTACAAAAGGTGAACCTGTACATCCTCATTACCCTCCTCTAACTTTCTTGGATGACGATTTTAAGGGAGTTATGCCACACGAACATGATCTCGTGGTGATTGAGGTGACGATGGCAGCATACAAGGTATAGAGAGTGTTAATGGACTAGGGGAGATCGACATATGTGATGTATTGGAGTACTTTCAAGAAGTTAGGATTTCCACGAGAACTTTTGCTGCCATTCTCGGGTTAGTTGGTCGGATTTGCAGGTGACTCAGTGGAGGTGAGAGGTTATGTTGAATTGTTAACTTCATTTAGCATACGACCAAATTCTAAATCGGTAAGGGTGAAGTATTTAATGGTGAACGCACCTTCATCATATAATGCTATATTGGGGAGAGCGACATTGAATGCCTTGGGGGCAGTGGTTTCAATGATACATTTGACGATGAAGTTTCCTCTGCCCAATGGAAATGTTGAAGTTGTCGAAGCAGAACAAGCAGCGACGAGGAGATGTTACAGGAAAAGTTTGCGTATCAAGAAAGGAGTGATCGAGACCGTACTCAATCAAATAAAAGATTTAAAGATTTAAAGTACAGTTAGGGTTGATTTAACCCAAAGTCGTTTCTCAAAGAATTCAATGGAAAAATCAGAATTTCAAGATTAACAACAAGAATTTCAAGATTAACAGCAAGGGGGATTGTTTGTGGTTTTAAGATAAAAAACAAGAATTCGAAATTCAGAAAAAATAATTAAAGAAAATAGATTAATTCTCAAGGTCATTCACATAGGATCTTTCATTGGTTTACAGAAAATTATAAATTCCTTCACAAATTCGAATTAACCAATTAAGCATCAATTATCTCATACAATAGTTAAGCAAACTTGTGTGAGAACTCTAATTCCTAACCCACTGAATTAAGCAAACAGTAGATTCATTTTAGAATTAAACAAACTAAAATTCTAATTTAGGATTAAGAGAAGAAACAAAACAATGAAGCATGCATTCCAATTCAAGATTCAAAACCCTAAATTCTAGAGGTTATGAGAGGAAAGAATTTGTGCTTAAAATTGAAATACCAAATTGCATAAAAGAAACCTCAAGATCCAATGTTAAGAACACTTGAGAATCAACCTTCAAAGCTTAGCCTTCCATGGAGGTTGAACAACAAAAACGAGTTTGTAAAAGAAGAGAGAAAAGGAGAGAATATCAAGAGTCTCAAATCTCAAATCTTGAATATAAAAGAAAGCTCTTCTCCAAAACAGTAACTACCCCTATTTAAACTCATAATCCTAGTCACATGATTAATCGGATTAAAGTTATGTTTGGGCCCTGATTAACAAGTATCAGGCCCAAAACACTAATACAAGTCTGAAAAATAAAGTTGTCTCGCGTTAGGTTTCGTAACTCAACTTCAAAATTAAAATGTACTTATGTCCCTCGTGGTGTAAAGTCCTAATTTCTTAATTCAAGAATAATGTTCGTTGGAAACACTATTCCCGAATTCCTGAAATTATTTCGCGCCATTATCGATATCGTCATGCAAATCACACAACTGCTTAGGCAATCCAACGTTTGCTTAAGCTTCTACAAAATTCATACCTCATCCACAATCTAGGAAACTAATTTACATCTTGGGATGTTATAATTTACAATACTCCTACCGAAAATCCGGCAGAGTCTCCCCTATAAACTAGATATTTCCCAAAAATCCATTTCATTCTGAAACCCAGAAAATCCATCTAATACAATATATACATATATATATAGATACAATAAGGTTTCTTAAAACATCATAACATCCATTCCCCCAGCATTCATATCTTAGGCACAACCCTACAATCCATGAAGCATTTACAATTACAAAGCCTTAACATTCTACTTCAATTGAGTCCCCAACTCTTCTGCTAAGAACCTGGGCAGCAACCTGCACAGCTGAATATAATTCCCACATTGTGGGATGAGACTACGTCTCAGTGAGTGAGGTAACACTGTGTGCAGTGTGGGGAAACAAAACACATAATATGCAACAAGTATAAGATGACTTGATCATTTCATAAAATCTTCTCAATAGTAATCATATGTGCAATGTTAGCCATCACAATGACAATCATATATGCGATGTTAGTCATGAAGTGTTTTACCCAACACCCAAGGGGTCTTTCCACTTTACATGAGGCTAAACTGAGCTTAGACTAACAAGAACCGTCGTTCCTGAAGGCCATAAGACCTTACCCTTAAACATGATAGATTCAAACATGATTTTTCTTCTTTTAACATGAGTCCAAGGACCGAAGACAAAGTCTTTGGGGAACATGAGTCCAAAGACCAAAATCTGAATATTTAACATGAGTCCAAGGACCGAAGACAAAGTCTTGGGAACATGAGTCCAGGGACCAAAGTCTTGATTATTAACATGAGGTCATAAGACCTAAAAATCATTTTTAAACATGAAATCCATGGACCCAAATAACTCTTTTTAAACATGAAGTCCAAGGATTCAAAAGTCATTAAGTTTAACATGAGGTCTAAAAGACCCAAAACAATTTCCTTTCAAAACATGAGAGTTGACAATAACTTCATGAGCATGAGCATGTGCATGAATGTACAACATTTCCATGGTTTCAACATCAACAATCCATAATTTCACAAAATCCCCAAATCCTCTAACCTAGGGTTTGAACCATAAAGACATAGAACCACATCAACAACCCCAGATTTGTCTCTAATCAACTACATTCATCAATGCAAGCAAGGGAAGTGAGAATAGGGAGCATACAAAGGGATTCATTCAACATGAAAGTGAGTGGTTAAACCACACTTACCTCAAAGCAAGGAGGTAGGGGATGATTGAGTGATGAGGATGGTGATTCAAAGCTCCCTTAATGACTTGAGGATGGTGGACTAGTTCCTCCTCCTTCTCCTTGGCTCTAGTTGAGTCCCTCTCTCTAGAATTTCTCTCCCTCTCAATCTAGAAAAGAAAAGGAACGGAAGGAATGAGGGAAAGAAACCCTAACTTATGTTTTTAACGGACCAGAGACGTACCTGCGTTTAGGCTGCGCTCGAAGCGCAACATAAACGCAGGAAGAAGGAATGCAGACACGGTTCTGCGCTCAGGCTGCATTTGGAGCCCAGCTTTAGCTAAATTTCCTCAATTACTCTATGTTTTCTGCGCTCAGAGCGCAGCTTGAGCTAGGAAAACAGATTGGAATTCCTTTGTTTTTGCTGATATTCTCGCTCAACCGATAGCTTTCTCGCTTGAGCGAGAATACGCCTGTTTGGAGGTACAAATGAGCTCGTAATACTATCATATAGTATATCAAACTGAAGCCCCTGATCTTAGTTTTCTAATCCAAGTGGAATCACCTCAATTGGACACCTATAACTCTAGATATTTGTGAATTAGTGCACCAAGGTCATTAGGCTTAAAACCCAAAATTAAGCAACGACCTTGGTTGAAACCCAACGGGGCACACTTTACATGAATCATGTTATAACTCATCAATTCACTCAAATAAAGCTAACATTAAGGGTTCTAAGTGTCCATGAGACTATGTTTCTCTATTCCCTTGTTCCTTTTCATCAAATCACCTTCTACCCCGGTTCCCCGAGTCCACGCCTTTCCTCTTCCTTCCCGTCAATTCGTTTAAGCTTAGTTCCTTCCATCTCAATCTAATTTCCTCGTTCCAATGTCTCTACTTCCTTCCTCACCTCTTCACCAAGCTAGCCTTTCTACCACCAGGTGTAACTCTTCCTATGCTAACCTTTTAGTCAAGGTTGGCTTAATATTTAGTTTTTCCCTTCTCAGTCACTTAAAATTCATAACTCTCATCTTATTTTCCCTTCTAACCCCTAAGTTCTCAGTTCACTTCATTCTTCTCTTCTTGTGGTGGGATCACAGCCTAAGGCTTCAACGGTATTTGTAGATTCTAATTTCTGGGATGTTACACGTGGAAATACCATCATGTAGCATATCAAATTAAAGCCCCAGATCTTAGCTTTCCAACGCAACTGGAATCACCAAAATTGGCCACCTACAGCTCCAGATATCATCAAAACAAGATAGGTAGGTCAATAGGCTTAAAATCCGAAATTAAACAACAATTACAATTAAAGCCCAAATAAGCCAAATTAGGTAAATTCCAATTAAACAGTGGATTTAATCATGAATACAACCCAATAAAGCTAAGATTATATGTGCAAAATGTATGCAAAATTATGCTCATCAAGGAGCCTCGAAGGAATTTACAGAGGATTCACCAGAAAGAGTGTTCTTTGCCGAGTTAGATCGAAGGAGAGAAATTAGAGATGATAGACGACCTCAGCCGACAAAAGAGCTAAAAGAGGTTCAGATCGAGGGCACTGAGGATAAACGTACGGGATTGGCTCATCTTTACAGGAGGGATTGAGCATAAAACTAATTGAGTTTCTTTGTTGGAACCCAAATATGTTTGCATGGTCGGCTGAGGATATGTCAGGGATTGATCCCGATTTCATATGTCACAGGTTGTCCTTGGACCCTAAAGCCCGCCGTGTGTCAGCGAAAGCGTAGAGTTGGTGAAGAAAGGAGACAAGTCATAGATGAAGAAACAGAGAAGTTATTAAAGTCAAGATTCATTAGGGAGATAAAATACCCAACATGGTTAGCCAACGTAGTTTTGGTTAAGAAGGCTAATGGGAAGTGGAGGATGTGCACGAATTTTACCGACTTGAACAAGGCGTGCCCTAAGGACCCATACCCACTTCCTAACATAGATCGGCTCGTGGATGGGACGTCAGGCCACAAGCTGTTGAGCTTAATGGATGCTTACTCGGGTTATAACCAAATCTGGATGCATCCATTGGATGAGGATAAGACTGCTTTTATGACTGATAATTCTAATTTCTGTTACCGTGTTATGTGTTTTGGATTGAAAAATGCAGGGGTGACTTATCAGATGTTGATGGACAAAGTGTTCCAGAAACAGATCGGAAGGATCCTGGAGGTATATGTGGACGACATGGTTGTGAAGTCGGCAAAGGAAGAGGAGCACTGCGGCGATTTGCAGGAAATATTTTCGGAGATTTGCAAGCATAATATGAGACTGAATCCTCGAAGTGTATTTCTGGGAAAACTTCAGGAAAGTTCCTCGGGTTTATGATTACAGAGCGCGACATCGAGGTAAATCCTGTATAAGTGTCAAGCAATACTGGAGATGAGAAGCCCAACCAGTGTAAAGGAGGTGCAAGAGTTGATAGGAAGGCTGGTAGAATTATCCCGATTTCCATCAAAGTCAGCAGATAAGGCTTTACCACTCTTCAAATTGTTGAGGAAAAGGGAGATGTTTGCTTGGACAAAATAATGTGAGATGTTTCAGCAGTTGAAGTCATTCTTGTCGTCTCCTCCGATCTTAATCAAACCAGAGGAGGGGCAACCGCTTCAATTGTACATCTATGTCTCTGAGCACATTGTAAGCTCGATATTCGTTTAGGAGGAAGGGAAGACTCAGAGATTCGTGTACTTAGTCAGTCGCATGTTACAGGGGTCGTATAGGGGCCGAACAACGATATCAAAAAATTGAGAAGCAAGCTTTAGCCTTAGTAATTATGGAAAGGAGGTTGAGGCCTTACTTCCAAAGCCATGAGGTCGTGATAAAAATTGACCAGTCGATCAGGCAGGTTCTTCAGAAGCCCAACTTGACAAGAAGAATGGTCGGATGGGCAGTAGAGTTGTCCGAGTACAGCGTGCGTTTTGATCCAAGAGGCTTGATCAAAGCCCAAGTGTTATTTGATTTCGTAGTTGAGTTATCTTCACCTAGCTTAGAGGGAAAAGAAGAGGCAAAACAATATTGGACATTATCGATAAATGGGGCATATACCATGAAGGGAAGTGGAGCAGGTGTCATCTTGGAGGGACCTAGTGGGATGTTGATTGAGCAGTCGCTGAGATTTGACTTCAAGGCCAGCAAGAATCAAGTCGAGTATGAGGCTTTGTTGGCAAGCCTACATTTAGCTAAGGAGGTCGGTGTGACCAACCTAATAGTCAGAAGTGATTCAGAGTTGATAATGGGCCAAGTGAACGGGGAATTTCAAGCAAAAGACTCAATTATCCAAATACCTAACACTGGTTAAGCAGATGATGGAGACCTTTCATAATTTTAAGTTGGAGTTTGTTCCGAGAGAGCAGAATGGAAAGGCAGACTTATTATCAAAATTAGCAAGCACAAAAAGGCCGAGTAACAATCGTACCACAATCCAGGAGTCTATCGTCGTGCCTACCATTATGAGAGTGGAAGTGTTCTTCACATATGTGGAACACACATCTTGGATGAGCCCGTTGATAGAATATCTGAAAAGGGGAGAGCTCCCTGTTGATCATCCGGAGGCTAAAAAGATTAGGAGGGAAACAACTTATTATGCAATCATTTCGAGGAGGTTATACAGACACGGGTTCTCTACTCCGCTATTAAGGTGCCTGGCGACTTCACAGGCTGAAAGGGTGATAGCAGAGGTACATGAAGGGCAATGTGGAAGCCATATAGGGGGAGGTGCCCTAGCCTCCAAAATACTATGGGCTGGATATTACTGGCCCACTTTGAGGAAAGATTGTATGCAGTACGTGAAAAGGTGCGAGGTGTGTCAGAAGTTCTCGGACAGGCACTAAGCTCGTCCTATAACATTGCAGTCAGTCAGCTCGCCCTGGCCTTTCCACATATGGGGAGATGATATACTTGACCCATTTCCATTAACTCCAGGACAAGTGAAGTTTCTGGTGGTAGCAGTTGAGTATTTCACTAAGTGGGTGGAGGCAGAACCATTAGCTACAATCACAGCAGGCTGAATCAAAAAATTCTATTAGAAGAAGTTGATTTGTAGGTTTAAGATCCCTAAATACATAGTTTCCGATAATGGTACGCAATTTGCTAGTTGACCTGTGGCCGAGTTCTGTGAAAATTTTGGATAATTTAGAAATTATCATCGGTTGAACATCCCTAGTCCGTGGGCAAGTTGAGTCCGCCAATAAAGTAATATTAAACGGTTTGAAGAAGAGGTTAGGTGAAGCAAAGGGTTTGTGGGCCGAACAACTACCGTTGGTACTATGGTCGTACCACACCACCATGCATTCTTCTACAGGAGAATCACCATACAAGTTGGTTTATGGTTCTGACTCCATGATTCTGGTGGAAATCATGGAACCTACTATGCGAACAAATGTCTTGGATGATGATATCAATAATGTTAACAGCGAGCTGAGCTAGACTTATTAGCAAAAGTAAGAGAAGTAGATCATATCCGAGAATATGCTTGCAAGCAACGTGCAGAAAGGAAGTACAACTCAAAGGTGGTACCTAAGAAGTTAAAGGTGGGAGATCTAGTGCTAAAAAGATGATCAGGGACAGCTCAACCAACAAACTAACCCCAAATTAGGATGGTCCTTTCCGCATTTGTGAAGACGTCAGTCAGGGAGCATTCAAGCTGGAGGAACTCGGCGGAAGAATGATACCTAAAACCTGGAATTTGGCCAACCTTCGCTTTTACTACAGTTAGGATCACTCACTCCTAGCCATAATTCTTGGCCAGTTTCGTTGATGTTGCACATATAAGGCAAAAGCCCAAGTACACTGTGTAAGGGTACTACAAAAAGTCTATAACAATTTCGACCAAAAAAAAGTCTATAACAAAACCGCATCGGAGTTTTTTTTTTTTTTTTTACTTCAGAAAACGCGGTCTGTACACCATGTTGCAGACATGAAGTTAGATTCTTTTTTCTTTTAGTCAGTCTACTGTACTGTCTTTTCTTTCATTTTTTTCTTTGGGCTTCTATGTGTTTTTTACCATTTTACATGCTGCTGTATAGCTCTTATCTGTATGCTCTCCGAGCAGTTTTCATGGGCTAGGTCCAATTGCTAATATATATCAGTTGACCAAAATAAAAACCAAAAGGAAAAGAAAAATAGGAAAAAGAGAGATGTGATACTGATAAGTAATAGGTAAATGACCAAAAAAAAAAGTAATAGGTAATAAGATGAAAAAGGTAGAAAACAAATATTGTATAAATTATTGTATAATTTTATTATATGAATATTATAACTTTATTTCTCTCCTTTTTATATCACTTTTCTCTCACAAAATAAGAAAGGAAAAAATTTGAATGAAGTTCCTTTATTTATATATATATATATATATATATATATATATATATAAAGCTCTCATTGCAAATTAAAGCAAAGATAGAAACGCCTTTATCCAACCAATGGACTTAGGACTGGAACATTTCGGCATTTTCCTTCAACTTGTTGATACTCCATATAGTAGTATCCAAACAGTGCCGTTGCCGTTCCGTTGTTGGCATCGTTTCATTCTTCATTTCATACCTTCAGCTTATTTGACTCCCGGCTTTATCTCAAATCTTCCTATAAACTATTCTCTTCCAAGTGATCTAAATTATGGATATTTTTCAACGAAACAGAGATTGCAACATTCTTGTTCAATCAGTGGCCTAGAACTGATTGAACACTTCGGCGTCTTCCTTCAACTTGTTGATGCTCCGTATAGTAGTGTCCAAGACGTGTCCTTGTCGTTCTATTGTCGCCATTCACTTTATTCATTAATCCACTTCACGTCTTTAACTTCTTAAAAAACTGTTCACACAAATATTCTTTGAGCGTGATTTAAGACCGGTTGATAACACTCGAGGGAATTCACATGAAAAGACCAGGTGATGGGTATATAAATAAAAATATTACAATGCGCAAGTCAGTATATATTGCTAGCTACCTAGGAGAATATGAGTAAAGAAAAACTATACCTATATAAGGATGCTTGATATGTCTTTATATAGGAAGAAAGATTATGAAGTAATTAAAATGGTTATTGGGGCCTGGTTAATGGGTAATTCAAGGGCAGGCTTCTTTTTTTAAAAAAAAAAGAGAATTCAAGGGTACGTAGGTATTAACTAGATATAAATGTTTCATTAATTATGATTACATCATATTGTCAAAATATATATATATATATATATATATGCGTTTCTGGAGGGATATGTGACGGGCTTGGCACCATAGTGTTTGTACCCGCATCCATTCTCATAAAAAATATACGAGCTATTACTCGTACACACATTCATACCCACCTAGTGGTTTTTTATTTGATTTATTGTGGGTACCCATAGGGTTAGGGCTCAATCGACATTCCTAAACACCCTCCAAACTATAAGCATGAAAGACAATGAAGTTTGTTGAAATTATCGGAGATCATGACTTGATGAGGAAGGTACACATCCCTAAGCTACGGGTCTAAAACGTAATGAAACATGAAATTGATATATATATATGGTAACAAGGGAAAAAGAAAACAAAACAAAAAGAAGAGGAAGACACTTGGCTACCTTAGAAAGGTAACCCCTAAAGAATCAACTAGAAAAGCATTGCTTAAAAAGGCTGGAGGCATAGGCCATATCTTAAGACTATCACTTTGAGTAACACCCTGCTTAGCCAAGAGGTCAGCGCATGAATTTCCTTCTCTGAGAACATGTGAAAGGTAGAAAGATATATCCACACTTAATAAATGATATATCCACACTTAATTTTTAAGTGTATAAAGTGTAGAGAAGAGAGAGATAGAAAGAAAAAGTGAGTGTAAAAGAGAGTGTATAAAAATTAGTGGGAAGAAGAATTCCAGTAACAGCAGCAAAATAAACTTCAAATTTTTGTTTGGAATGACATCTTAGTTTATGTTTGTATGTTTCGATTTTCTAATTTACCATGCTTGGAGACTCTTGGTTGGAGATGGTGAATGCATATCTATGGTGAAAGACAAAAAGGGCGCAAAGGATGGTATGGGAGAAGTTTGAGGTGGTGTCAACAGAAAAACCACAAAGTAGTGGGGTATGAGTGTTGGGTCTGGAGGAGGGGTGAGGCCTAATCTCATATTTTGCTTGGGCTTGTTTGGGTACAGATAAATGATAAAAAATTAAAAATTAAATAAAAATGCAGAAAATTTCAAAAGTTAGGAACGCAATGAAAAAATAAAATAGGCTTTTCTTGTCAAGATAATTTAGTTAGAATTAGTTTCGTAGGGAATGATTTTGTTTTGTGATAAGTAAAAATTTAAAATGAAAAAAGATGTCATCTTTAATGTTTTTTTTTTTTGAACAAATGTCTATTTTCTTGAATTTATGTGAAGATATTAGTGGTGTTTAGTTGCTAATTTTATGACTGCCCATTTGGCCTTTCATTTTGATTATTGTCATTCACCCTTTTATGTAAATTATTATCTTTATTATTAGTGCACTTTTTTAGTAAAAAATAAATAAAATCAAAATATTTTTTTATATTTAGCAAGATATCTTTTTTAAAATAAATCTTAATCAACATAACGATTCACAACAACTTAGAATACTTCAACTTGTAACTTTAAATTAATACATGTCGAACGAAACTAGTATAATTTGTATTATAAATTCATATTTATCCTTAAATTAAATTCAAATAGTTATGTAAGAAAATTTAGTAAAAAAATAAAATTATACATTCACCTTTAATAAATAATAAAATATAAGTTGGACTTAATACACTATATTTTATTTGATCCGCCCTATAATCTTCCTAAAAAGAAACTACCTACTTAATTTTATTTAATAATTTATGTTTTTAATACAGCTAATTGATTACAAGATGGCAAAATTTCTATTATATATGTTAAAATAAATTAGTTTGATCATGAAATATTAATTTATTTTTTTTTATTGTTATGAATTTTTATAAACTTGATCTATACTTTATAAGAACTTTTAAATGGTTGGATTGGTCAAATTCTCATTTTACAAAAACATATTAAGTGGTGTAACTCTACTAGTTTTTTTTTTTGTGTAAACCACAGGCATCCCCTATTACCAGGGACAATCATGTTCGGGGCTTAGTAACTCTACTAGTTTAATACATGGTGGCCAGAACAAAAAATGATAATTAGAATAATCTCTCAAATTAATCTTGGATTTATATTAGATTTTTTTAATTATCTGAAATTATTGTTTATTTCTATTTTTTGTGATCCAATACTTGGGTTTATATTAGATTTAAAAATAGAGGAATGTGTATTCTGTATACATAAACCTAACATATTATCAAGTACTCATTAGTCATTTTTTGTTTGGATTTTTAATGAAACAACTAGACATTAACTATAGAATAGCTACCCTGCTCACCCTTTCTACAGCGGTTAAAATTCGGAACCGCGTTAAAAAGGCTACTCAATTACCGCGATTCCAAAAAGTAACCGCGGTAAATACTTTTTATCTCACCGTGGTAAAAGGTCTTTTTCGTCATAGTGTCTTCTTCCTCCTCTTCTTCTCCTGTGAGCTCCCTCTCTCTTGTTCACCTCCAACCACCTCCTTCCACTCTCCCTCGCTCTCGTTCAACTTCAATTCCTCACTGATTAAACACTCTACCTTGTACAAAGGTTCATTTTAAATCGATCAAAAGCTCCGACTTTAGTCGCCCCTCTGTCCCTCCTCCCTCTTCCTCCTTCGCCGTCCACTAGGGATGACAATTGAGCCCAAGCCCTATGGGTACCCGCAAAAATTACCCGCAATGGGCAGGGTAAAAACCCGCAAAGCGGGTATGGGCGCGGGTACGAGCAAAAGCCCACATTTTTTTCATGGGGACGGGCGCGGGTACGGGCACTTTGATGCCTAGTCCGCCCCATACCTGCACTCATATATATAATTATTTAATAAAAATACCATATATAATTATATATAGGGATATATTAATTTTATTAAAATATCTAATATATTTATACATATTTTTAAAATTGATATATATAATATAATATAATACAAATTAAAAAAATATTTTTATAACTATCTATTTGTGTTTTTTTGCCTTATAATATATGACTAATTAGTGTTAATAATATGTTTTTACATATCTTGAGGAATTCTAACACATGATATCCAAGTTTATAAAATAGTATGACGTGAAAGTATATTGTAATATTTAATGAAAATTTTGAACTTTAGATCATCTGTTGTGTTTTAGAACATTAACATATTGTGTCTCAATGTAATTAAATTGTTGTATCACTGATATTTAAAAATTATGTTTGGATGATCTTCGAGTAACTTTTTCAATTGAGATATAATTTTCTTAAATTAATATTTTTTAGTAAGTTGTTAATTATTTACTTAATAAAAGTGCGGATAACGGGCGCGAGTACGGGCTTTTTTTAAAACGCGGGTACGGGGACGGGCATTGTGGTACCCTGCCCAGAGGGTACCCATTGCCATCCCTACCGTCCACATACCAGCCGTCGTTCAAGTAAGTATTTAATTATTTTATGTTTTTTAATTATAATTATATAATTATATAGTTAGAAATTTAATTATATAGGTATTTAATTATATAGGTATTTATTTAGTAATTATTAGTAATTAATGATTAATTATTAGTAATTAGTAATTGGGTAAAATATGTTTTTGGTCCCTGTAAAATTTGCGAGTTTTGCATTTAGTCTCTATA
Organism: Sesbania bispinosa; assembly: GCA_026901365.1. Lineage (NCBI taxonomy): Eukaryota > Viridiplantae > Streptophyta > Magnoliopsida > Fabales > Fabaceae > Sesbania > Sesbania bispinosa. Next base: position 405,431 of record QLOH01000488.1, read on the forward strand.
AAAAAAATTGTTAAAGCATCCTTCCAAATTTTTTTTTTGTAATTAGTCCCTGCTTTCAAATGGCGTGTGTCACATGCTGACGTGGCATCTTAGTTGTCAAGTCTTGTTATTTATGGCGGTCATAAACCGCCAGACAATTATATAGACCGCCACAACCTCCCCAACATCAAATGGCGTGTGAAACTGCAGGTTCTGGTCGCGTTGGAATCCCTTGTTGCAGATCTCACACACGAAACAGTTCGTTGCTAACAGAGTCTCTGGTGACAAAGCAATCACCTTAGCATCTGGATCTGAAAAGGCAGAATCCAAATCCAAATCAACACTCATTATTGATTAAAAGTAAAAGCAAGTTGAGAATTGTGCGTGTGTGTATATAGGAGGCTTCGCTTCTTTTTAGGTGGTTGAGGCGTGGAGGATATGGAGAAGGTAGGAGCTTCTCCTCCGGCAGCAATAGATAGTTTCATGTTCCCAATGGATTATACGTCCAAAGGCAAAGGCACTTGTATACAAAAGGGTTGCACTCTGATGTTGACAATGGTGGAAGAAAAATGTGATTGGGTTGGTTTAGGGCTGTTGGTTTTTAGGTTTTTATTATGCATTGAATTTGCCTCAATTCAACTGGCAATTAAATTTGTTATGGATACAAGGGTTCATATCAAAATGAAAGTTATTACCCTATCTCCCCAAATATATAGTTAACTGGAAGATTTTTCAGTGAGTGCCCAGAAGAAAAAATAAAATAAAATATTGGACTTACATCACAATCGTTTGCATTTACTCTCGGTCTCAGATGTCTAAATAATCTACCTACTAGGAAAGTGCAGAAAAAACCAAAATTAATTCCAACCGCTACTCAACACTCTTCAAAAGATGAGCAGAGTACTTGGTGAATAAAACCATCTAAAAAAGAATTTCTGATCTCAAATAAAAAAAATAAATTTATCATTGCCAAGACACGTAAAAACTTCAAGCCCCAGCCTTGGGTTTTGATTTTTGTTTCTTAGCATCCAATGATGACAAGCCCTTGCCGAGTCCAATTGGAGCCCTGTTCTTGGAAAGGCATTGATTGGCCTTTTGTGTCGTCAGTTGAAGGAAGGTCATTTGCTTTCTTGTTGGCTGCATCAGCATTCCCATTATTCGTGGCATCATGAGTCACGGACAAAGGCACTTGTATGTTCAACAGAGGGTTGCAGGCTTCATGAAGGAGAACGCCATCCGAGGAAGAAGTTGAAGAAAAACGTGATGTTGATGTTGGGGAGGTTGTGGCGGTCTATATAATTTTCTGGCGGTTTATGACCCCCAGAAATAACAAGAATTGACAACTAGGATGCCACATCAGCATGTGACACACGCCATTTGAGAGCAGGGACTAATTGCAAAAAAATAAATTTTGGAAGGATGCTTTAACAAATTTTTTTTATAGGGACTAAAGGCAAAACTCGCTAATTTTACAGGGACCAACAACATATTTTACCCTTAGTAATTATTAGTAATAATTAATTATGAGTTATTGATTATTAATTAGTAGATAATAGATTAGTAGTAATTAGTAATTATTAATGATTAGTAGATAATAGAAATAATTTATTTAGTATTATTTAATAAAAATTTTGAACATTAGATCATGTATTTGTAGAACCTTAACATATATATTATATTTCGATTTAATTAAATTGTTATGTCAGTGATATTTAATAATTATATTTAGATTATTTGGAGAATTTTTCGATTGAGTTATATTTTTTTATTTGAGTCATTAAATTTTCACTTAACTAAATTGTAGGTAACGGATGCATGCAGGTGTGGGCATGTAGATGCCCAATCATTATGGGAGGGACATTAAAGTTGCTCCTCACGCAAATATGAGCGTGTGTATAAACACGCTTATAATTAAGAAGAAACAGTCAGACACTATAGTACTCTGTCCAGAGTGTATCCACTGTCATCCCAATGAATGACTATATTTTTCAAAGATTTATTTATGAATTATTTGTAAAATTAATTCATTAACTATGGAATTTTTTTTACAAGTATCTCTAGGAAATATCTAGTGCATGCCCTAGAGTCCTAGACGGACCCTTTTCAATTACTACATATTGTCATATTCTCAACAAACAATGAAGTGCTTAATTAATGTTGTGTACCTATAAACATTAAACTCGCACAATATTGGTTCAGCATCTATGATTATATATAAAGGGAATTTCCTTTTTTTGTTTTTACTTTTCCAGACAATAATACCTCTAATTCACGCCCCATTCCGATATATTGAATTCTGGTTTTTTAAATGATAACTTTTTTTTAACACTAATTCTTATATTTTTTTCAATTCAAATTCAAATCTTGATTGATTATATTTTTCGCTATTCTAATTTTAATCCCTATTTTTTAATTTAAATTTAAAATATTATCCTTATCATTTAAGTCGTGAATTTTTAAAGTAATTTTGAAAAGTGTAGATTAATAATTCAAATTCAAATCATTCTTTAAAGTTGTGTGATGTTCATGTGATAAAGTTTAGTAAATTAGTATCTCGCTTGTAGATTTACTGTTATTGATGATATTGAGAAACCTAGGTTACGAAACTTACGAAATATGTTGATAATCAGTTATTAGTTCAGTGAATCATATAAGCCGATTTCGACCGTGAGTTAATTCAAGTTGTCCTTTGCGCTGTGAGTTAAGAAAATTAAGTAATTATGTGAAAAATTGACTTCGGTTCAGTAATAGGTGGGATATGTCCCCGGGAAAGACGTTTCCCGTAGTCTGAGCTCAGTTCTAACTCCAGTTTAAGTGATAAGATCATGCCTGCTGGGCACATCAGTGAGTTGCATCATCAGTGCATTTATTTGACCTGATTGTTATGATTATGATTATGATTATGTCTTGAATGTTGCATATTAGCTAATGATTTTCCCCTACACTGCATATGCATAGTTGTGCTTCACTGAGACATTCGTCTCACCACACGTTTTGTGGACTCAATCTAGGTGTGCAGGTACCTCCTGGCAAGGATCAGTGATTGAGAGTAGGGGCTTTTTACTAGTTGGAGTTTAGTTTTATTTTGGATTGTATAGGGAGTATATATGTATATGTGTTGACTGATGTTTTTAGATGATTACCTTGTAGCCGTCGGGCAGGTATTGTAAATATTATGTATATAGCTTGAGTTTCTTCACAAATTGTATAAGTTATCGTTGGTTTCTTATCGAATTTTGAATGATTTGATATTCCGAAAATGTTGCGAATTAATTTCGAGAATTTGGGATTTAGTTTCCAATGGACTAAATTCTGAATTAAGAAAATTAGGGCGTTACATTTTGGTATCGGAGCAGTTCAATCCAATTGGACTGTGGTTAGGTTAGTTGCCCATGACTTGCTATGATCTCGCAGTACACGTACTCATTATAGAAACTGATCACTCCTTTAGTGTGTGCGTTGTACACGGAGATTATGGTTAGTTATGTGAGTAGGATACCTTGGTCAGGAAGTTAGAACACTTCCCTAACAAGGTTAGAACCACCCTCCTTTAAGGTAAATAGAAAACACCCTAAGTTTGTCCCTTAGAACGGAACCCTCACCTTAGAAGCCTTATAGAATATCACCCTGAAGCCTTAGTGGACATAAGGCACCCTGAGGAAAGTTAGTTAAGGTAGACTCCTCGCCTATGGAAAGTGGTTTGTTGTTTGACCTAGGGTTCTGGTTGTGTAATTTGTATGGTTTGAAAGTATTGTGTGATTTATTTAATGGATTGTGATGTTGATTTGTCTAAGTGAATTGTGTGGCATGTTGTGTTAGTGTGCTTGTTAGGTGTTAGTTCACAGAGTTAAGACTTTTGTTGATCCAAACATATTATCAAGGTTATTGTAGAGGGAGAATGGATGGTTAGCCTAGATTAGGATAGAAACCTTTTCTAGGGTAAATTAAAGCTCACTTAGGCACACAGGAGGAATATGAACTATTAGAAAGGGTGTAGGGGGATTGATAGATTAAGTAGGCTCAAGATCTTACCTAAAGTTAACAATGTAGTATGGATAACATAGGAATTTAGACACTAACTAGGAAGGGTTAGGAATTGAGATTTCTTTTGGAAAGGGATAAGGATAAGTGTATTCCCTGGGTCACTTTGGGGGGTAGTCGGGTCACATAGCACGTTGGTGCCAGAGTTAAGAAAAGATGAAGGTAGAGATTAAGGTTAAATTTTCTCACTTAATCTAGTTCCATGGAAGGGAGTTTGAGTCTAGTTTTCAGTCGTTTTCCTTCCATTTTGGATGCACGTGTGCCTGTTCCTTTTTTTTTCCTTTGTTGTTATGGTCACTTGAGATGTTTGATTAGAATAAAGGAATGCAGATAGGACTTGTGTGGCAAATTTTGAGGACAAAATTTCTTTTAAGAGGGGTAGAAATGTAACATCCCGTAAATTAGAACTTCTATTAGTTCATAAGATTAAGATAGGAAAATGTATGTTAATAATTAAGGAAAGAAAGCTTAAGAAATTAGGAGATAAGACTTAGGCTAAAAACTAAGTTTCAGTAGTCTTGTTCAAGCGAGAATATCTCGCTTGAGTGAATTATGCAGTAAAGTGTTGGTATTGACTTTTCTGTATTTCTTGCCTAAGCGAGCCCAACTCGCTTGAGCGAGAAGTAGGGGACTTGGGAAGGTTCTCTGGACAATTTTCGCTCAAGCGAAAAGAACTCGCTTTAGCGAGAATCGACCAGTGAGGGGGTGTTTTCTGGATCATTCTCTCTTAAACAAGATATTCTCGCTTGAGCGAGAATGTGAAGGAAGGCCATGCAACCGACACGCTCGCTCAAGCGAGAAGAGCTCGCTTGAGCGAGAATCCACTTAAGGCACCAGATTCCTCTTTCAGAATCATAATTTCACTTCTCCTTTTTTTCTTCCTTAGTCTAGAGAGAGGGACTCTGGGTTTTTAGAGAGAGAAAGCTTGGATTGAAGCTTGAAAGGGGAAATTGGAGCAAGGAATCATCACGTGATCCATCCTTACCCAGTCTTCTTCCTTTGAGCTTCAAGATTAGGTGAGTACAACTCACACACTTCCACTTTTGTGAATGTAGGTCTTGATGCATGAACCCCATCCTCTAATTCCCCCTTCTTTATAAATGTTTATATTAATTGCTAGAAATTGTGTGATGTTCATGTGATAAAGTTTAGTAAATTAGTATCCCGCTTGTAGATTTACTGTTATTGACGATATTGAGAAACCTAGGTTACGAAACTTACGAAATATGTTGATGATCAGTTATTAGTTCAGTGAATCATATAAGCCAGTTTTGACCGTGAGTTAATTCAAGCCGGCCTTTGCGCTGTGAGTTAAGAAAATTAAGTAATTATGTGAAAACTTGACTTCGGTCCAGTAATGGGTGGGATACGTCCCCGGGAAAGACGCTTCCCGTAGTTTGAGCTCAGTTCTAACTCCAGTTTAAGTGATAAGATCATGCCTGCTGAGCACAGCAGTGAGTTGCATCATCAATGCATTTATTTGACCTGATTGTTATGATTATGATTATGATTATGTCTTGAATGTTGCATATTAGCTAATGATTTTCCCTTACACTGCATATGCATAGTTGTGCTTCACTAAGACATTCGTCTCACCACACGTTTTGTGGACTCAATCTAGGTGTGCAGGTACCTCCTGGCAGGAATCAGTGATTGAGAGCAGGGGCTTTTTACTAGTTGGAGTTTAGATTTATTTTGGATTGTATAGAGAGTATATATGTATATGTGTTGACTGATGTTTTTAGATGATTACCTTGTAGTTGTCGGGCAGGTATTGTATATATTATGTATATAGTTTGAGTTTCTTCATAAATTGTATAAGTTATCGTTGGTTTCTTATCGAATTGTGAATGATTTGATATTCCGAAAATGTTGCGAATTAATTTCGAGAATTTGGGACTTAGTTTCCAACGGACTAAATTCTGAATTAAGAAAATTAGGGTGTTACCATCAATTTAATTGGCGGCTTTAAGCATATAGCCAAATTCTCTCGGTCTCCGCCAACTTAATTGGTGGCTTCGAGTATATAGCCGAGTTGTCTCGGTCTCCACCAATTTAATTGGCGGCTTCAAGTATATAGCCAAGTTCTTTCGGTCTCCGCCGATTTAATCGGTGGCTTCAAGTATATAGCCAAGTTCTCTCAGTCTTCACCAATTTAATTGGCGGCTTCAAGCATATAGCCGAGTTCTCTCGGTCTCTACCAATTTAATTGGCAGCTTCAAGTATGTAGCCGAGTTCTCTCGGTCTCCGCCGATTTAATCGGTGGTTTTAATGCTGCAACTCAAACATATTTCTCAATCGTGTGCCTCATTAAAAACTCTTCCACCTCGGAAGAGAAAAGAGTACCATTTTATTATTCATAATTCAAGTATTTCACCAAACTAGGTGTATACTGACCACGCATTGGAAACTACTGATAGCTGTCTTCTTTTTTATATTTTGAAAATGACAATAAGAATACGCTACTCTTATGCTATCGATCGGTTAAGGTACTGATGATAACATGTTTGAGACTTCCAAATCCATATGTAGATTCTAGCTAGGGTAATAAAAAAAATTCCTCCACTGAAAGCGTACTCATCACCCTTTTCATCCATGGGATATATGACCACCTACCGTTATTATCTGGCTATCTTTATTCAATTACTTGACATATTTTTAACCCCGAATTTGATTGTATTCATTGAGTCACAACTATAGTTCTATCCATAACTCTATATTTTCTATTTTTAAGGAGCACCCTAAACCCTTTTACAATAGTGATGAGATACAACTACAAGCTCATCAAACACAATCAAGATTCTTTCACCCACTCATATTACTATGACTTAAAGTTTAGCATTTTAGCTCTAAGCCAAATCCAGGACATAATTTGAATCAACTCTAACACATACATCACATTGATATTGCGTTCTAAACAAAATACTATTTCTATATATGAAGCCAAATTGACCAAATATTGTTGCAAACCAAACAATAGACCATGCTTTTTTTTTGCATTCTTACTAGAAATCATATATGCTGATAAGAGTACTTCTGCCTTCTAAACAAAATACTATTTCTATCTTTTTAATTCATTACATTTATCAGTTCTCTCTTTGACCTCTCCTACCAATCGTTATTCAATTGAAAACAAATGCAAACTTCCTATGCATTACATACCGCCTTTTATATATATTAGGTCCTGAAGAGGTTTATTAATTGCACGTACGATTCAAACAACCTTTGCCCTTTGTTGTGTCTTTAAATCATCATCTCCTTCATTGTCCCCCCATGTTTGGAGTATTGGTCTCTCTAGCTACCTTCAAATATGGCAGATCTTCTCCACAATATTAATTGGTATACTCTGAGTTTAAATTCAAGCCAAACAGTCTCTCTGCTAGCTGTTTGTTTTTCATGCAACAGTTTAATCTATATTGTTAATTAATTATCACACATGTACAACAATTCAATTTTCTACATGGTTATCATTTTTTTTATCAACAAATTAATACACAGAAATCACTGCATTCAAGTATTAGTTAATTATACATAACATGGGATTTGACAACCACAATCCCAATAGAATACTTGAACCTAATTAATTTTGCTTTAACAAAAATCAGATCTAACATCTTATCCCATACAGATCACCCTCATTCTTCAAGTTAACCAAACTGAGACCACAAACAAGCAAACCACAAAGCATACCAAGCTTGTCTAGAAATTTTGTTCTTGAAAAACCTGCATGTTGTAGATATAGTGCATCTTACCATCCTTTGGTACCATGGAGAACAGAAATTTAAGACCATTACAACACAGTCTCCCCTTAATTACTAATTTTGCACCATTACTAGAATAGAACATTGAAGCCCTAATTTTATATATATAGCTCATCTCCGAGATTCCTCAAAGGAGCTGGTAGCTAGTCTCAATTCAAGATCGAGATTACTATCATTATCAACCCCTGGTACTGGCCTTGGTACCTGTCTTATAGGAGGGTGGCCCGTACCTGGTGGCTCCGCCACAGGTAGCTTTGGTAATTCTCTCCAGATCTGAGCTTCATGATCAGCATCAGCAGCAGAGGTTTGTGATAATAATACAGTTGGTTGTTCAGTGTGTAGAAGCAATTGGCTGTTGTTTTGATGTGGATGAATATAGTGCAGTCGGGATAGCCTAGCCATTAGCCTCTCTCTCCTATGCGCATTTTGGTGACCTTCCAAAGCTTGAAAATTCTGAAATTTGCGGTCACAGTATGGACACTCGATTTTCTGAGGAGCTTCCTCACTGCATATAATAGCAGTACTTAAAGGGAAACCAAAAAGCTTCAATGCAGAGGAGGAAGGTTTTTCTGAGGATGAACCCATGTTGATCATCACTCATGTGTACAATTATATTATTATTATTATTATCATAGTATCATATATAAAGGGAGGAAGATGCATGACCGACGTGATCGATCATCAATATTGGTATATAGTACTCCATAAGCTAGCAATAAATCTTGAACCACATAAAACTAATTAATTTGGAGATTCTTTCTTCAAAAATGGAATAAGTTGAAAGTTGCAGCCATATGTGATCTTGAGTCTGTCCATATTGTTAAAATGCTGGACACATTGGCCTAAGTTCCAGGTCCCGCATGACTTTACTAGGCATCTAAACGCTGTCATTTTCGTTATCATTACGGGATTAATTCTAAATATTAATTGCATGCTACAAGCTGATAGTACTATACGATTATATATTATATATATAATTTTTATGCTAAAAGTTAAGATGAGGGGAAGTGGGGAAGTTTGACATATTTACGTAAACTTTCTGATCAAATTCGTATCTAACTATATATTGTCAGACGTAAGGAAACACTGTGATCTACAACACATGCTGCCAACGTTCTAATGGGAAAGTGAGCCACTAAATTTGTATGATTTTGCCAAAGTGATTTTAAATTACTTTCGTATCCTCAATTCAATCATTGATTTTTAACATCAATATTATTCAGATAATAAGTTTTGCTTTGGCTTATTCTAATATCAATACTGCAGATATTTTGGTCTGATGAATCTATGAGACTCTGTTGAAACTTTTTATGGACGAGTAAGGAACCCTTAAATTGTACTCTCTAGCTATTAATGATATTTCCATTACCAATAAAAAAACTGCTGCGAAGGGAGGGACTGGAGGAAGAAGGCGAGCCGAGTAGATCATGATGGTCCATGTAGTCAGAGCAATACCCAGTGTGCTGGTTCATGGAGTTGCAGTAGACTAGTGGATTTTTTTTCTCTTTGGTAGTCAAACTAATTGAAAGAGTATAAGATAGGGATAAAAATAAGTGAAACAGTTCATAACAGGGATAGGATCTAGCCTACAACCTAGCCTACATTATGTCTAGAGTAAAATAGGTGGATTAATTAAATATATCATGTCAAAGTTTTTTTAAAAGTCTACAGAGTAAACAAGTTTAGTTTAGGCCATTCAAAGAGTCTTTTAATATCAATTTTTACGGAGAAGTCTTTAGTCTTTTAATATCAGTACAACTTATTTAAATAAATATATATACTATAATAATTTTTATAATAATAATATTATTATTATATTTTTATTGATTTATTTAAATATATGAGTATGTTGTCATATATAAAATATTTCTATTTATAAGTCTATTCAAATATATATTTATGACACGGACCTTATTATAATTAAACAGTCTTTTAGGTCAAGTAAAACTTTTAAATAAATCAGGTTAGTTCTTCAAATAAAGTCTGTATTAGATAAAAAGACAATACTCAAGTTTTAAATTTAGAAAGTAGCTCACGCCCAAACATATATCAAGAGTGTATTTGGTAAAACTGGCTGAATTAATATTGATTGAAAGTTGAAATACTAGATGAAAATTGAAAAACTAGTTGGAAGTTGAAAAACTAGTTGATTTGATTGAAAATTTTTAGTAAAATTAGTTGAAAATGGTAAAATGATATATAAAAACATCATTAATTACTAAATAATAATGATGAGCGGGAATCAGTGAGGGTTTCAATTCTAATACTAGTTGGTGAAAATATGAGTTTTTTTTTTTAAAGTTACCTTAAGTAACTTCTAAAAAAAGTTACTAAAAAGTTAGTAGTTACTAAAAAGGCTACCTTACCAAATATAGCTAAAATAATTTAACTACTAATTTCAATTTTTAAGTAGCTGAAATGTCTTACTAAACATAGTGTAAAACTTATGTTTTTTTAATCTTTAAGTTATTATTAATCTTAAGTTTTTTTAATATAGTTATTTACATCATTTAAAATTATGACTTATGAGATACATACAGAAGCCTAAGCCCTTGCTTGGTTTTGTGACTTTATGGTCTCTGACCACCAGCCATAAATAAATTTCAATGAAAAACTCTTAGGTCTCATTTAGGCCGTTATAATTAATTATAACATGTGTAGCATTATTATTCTTATTAAAGGCTTTAATTTGTAGTGGGCGAAAATTATAAGATATTAATTGTTATGTATATTATTAATACATTATTATACTTGTTAATGTAATATAAGATGTTGTGTATATTATTAATTGCGAAAGTGCAAATCCATCAAAATACTTTATATGTACAAATTATGTTATAGCTAATTATAAAAATATTTACATTAGACATTTTATTTGTATACTTTAGACTATAGTTATGTTACAATTTTTTTAGATTACTTGATTTCAAAATACTATTTTATTGAGGTTGTTTTCCCTTTAACCTCTAGCATCACTCCTTCGAAGGCATATCTAATTAACTTTTCATAAAGTTAAAAACATATAAATCATTTTAATATCATTTTTAAAAAATAGCCTTACAATAAGAAAAACAAAAAAGTGTAATAAATATTTTTTTAATAAAAAACTTCAATTTTTATATTCTTAATCTCAAATTAGAAATGATTTTATAAAAATCATTTTGATATTTAACACACCTTTTCCTAAAAAAAGTTTTATGGATTTGAAGAGTAAATAATATATGATTGATTTTATTTTAAGTTTTTTTATGAGCAAAGAAATTACATTAAAGAGAGTACAATGAATACTCCAACCCATACAAGTACACCAACAAATTTATTTTAAGTTAAAATTGAACTTTTATGTAAAAAAAGAAGAGTAAGAAGAATTAATTATTAACTTCTAAATCACTTGGATAATAGAAGTTCTGCCACTATATTGTAATCAACTAACTGACCTAAAATCATAAATTATATTATATTATTAAAAAAAGGTACATGGTTTATTAATTTTTATATGTAACGTTGAGAATTAAGAACATACTGTCCAGTGTCTAGTGGAATTTAATTTCCTCGTGCATGTGTTCATAATAAGAACAATATAAGGCTTTGGCTCTATATATCATCAATTTAGGGCCTCTTATTTGCATTTGCATTTTTATTTTTAGTTTTCATTTTCAGTTTTTTAGAAAATTACAAAGAAAAAATTAATAATGCTAGAAATAAAAAATCATCATTTTCAACATTTTCAGTTTTTTCTTTTATAAAATTTTAAAAAATAAAAAATAAAATAAAAACATGAAATGAAAATAAAAAATAAAAATGTAAACAAACATGTACTTAATCTTTTTCTTCGTATCTTTTCTTGGAGCGTTAGCCAAAAATCCGGTACAAATATATATCGTCCAATGATTTCACATTCAATGAACTCTGGAGCAGTGCTTTTAAAGCATATTCTTTGAATTATAGAGCTATGTCTTATAGGGTCTAGCATTACACATTATTGGTATCTAAACACAGTAACAAGGAAATGCAGACAGGCTTCCTAGCTAGTAGGGGCCGACTGAGTCAATTTTGTTAAGTTACATGCCTTTCAAATTCAAAGATCAAGCAAAATCCATTTTTGCGAAGTGACATGCTTATGATCATGTTTGTGACTTTAATTTTTGAGATATAATATTCTTACAACAAAATTATACAACAACTCATACAATATATATTTTTCTCTTTATATCTCTCCTTCACATCACCTATCATATCACCTATCACATCTATCACTTTTCTACTTTCTCTCTATCTCTTTCTTTGTTGTATATACAACATGATGTATAAATAAGGTTTCTCTTAATTTTTTGTCAGCAGTACTTATCATGTTAATTAATTAGTACATTCTTAATTTAAAATATAAGTTGAAAATATAATATTGATTTTTAATTAGTTCTTCGTTTCGTTGTTTAAAAATGAATAAACTATATTAAAATTAATAAAATATATCTATATTTTTATATGTAATTTAATTTTTTTAAAACAAATCCATTCTTATATAAAATGTTAATTTAGTTCTTTTACATTTAATCGTTTTTAATTTAGTTTTCATGCATATAGTTTGTTACTTTTACAATGTGCGTTGGAAATTAAAATATGAGTTTAATAATATACATAGTTAGTGTAAAAAGTTGTATATTATCATTCAATTATATTGTCATGTCACTTAATAAATGTGACATCTCATGCGTAATTAAATTCAATAAATAATGTAGTAATACATTATAACAGTTAATGTAAGTTTTTTTACACTAGTTATGTATATCAAATAAATCCTTAAAATATAGCCAAATATTGCAACAGAAATGAAAAAAAACATTATCAATGTAAGGATGATATGCAAGATATATGTTATGATTTTATTATTATATATTATTATTTTTAATTCTTGTGTGTGTGTGTGTTGTTTTACAAATTTAGACATCATGCACTACCTATCAAGTCATCCTTTAGTTTAATTTTAACTTTTGAAACCTTTAGTTTAATTTTAACTTTTGAAAATTTATGACTTTGATAGTGCAAAATGCCCAAATTTGCATGTTTTATTCAAATATAGGATCAATCGGGTTCTCATTAATTTAATCCTTTTTTTTTTGGGTTAAAAATTCATCCAACTAAAATATCATATCAAAATTATGTCAGGTTAGACCAAATCCATGTACAAGACTACAACCCCACTTAAGCGATCGAGGGTAAGAAATCTGAGTCTATTTAAAAAAGAAAAAACAAGAAATGATATAAAATAAGCATCTTGCTAAGAAATAAAAAATATTTAATAAAAAGATACAACATTTAATATCTTAAAAATTTAAAGAGATGTGGTACGGTGTTGCTAACTTAGTAACAATATAAATATGGACTATTCTACCGTGGACCTAAAAAAAAATCGGTTCACATGAACCATATTAGTAGTTACCGGTAGCAGTAGGTGATTAAGTTTTATACATTATCCACAAATATTTTAAAAATTCGATTTCCACCCAAATTAAAAAATAATTACGCCTTAATATGTTAATCCTTTAACTAGTTGCTTTCACACCCTAACTCGCCGACCATGCTTACGGTCATGGAGAACCTGTCGGAGACTCCACCGCCGGTGAATCATCTTTCTCGCCAGAAATGATTCTGCTGTGAGCGTGGATGAACGAAATCTCATATACAAATTGTTCAAAACACACCCATGATGGCTGCTGATCAACATTACTTATCTCTAGCCAGAAGCTATTGCTGCTGCTGGTGGAAGACGACACAAAAATCTTCATGAGGTATGATTCCAAAGTAAAAATGGTAGAACGACAAAGCGGACAGGTGTGGTTTGACTAAAGCCAAGTGTCGATGTATTCAACTTGGAAAACATGGCAACATAGAAGGAGGAGACGGAGGAGATTGAACTACTCAAACTTCAACGAGCAAATAGTGCGGTCGCCGTCGACGGAGGAGGAGCGCTACTGGGTGACGAAAGAGAAGCCAAATAGCGGGAGGGAGTCGAGAACAGAAGACGTAGTAATCTTAGACGATATCCGATGGTCGGAGGAAAAGATTGCGGAGAAAGATGGCAAAGGTAATTTGACAACGGAGAGAGCCTGGTGCGGTGGGAATGGGCTTCATCATAGGCAGCATGGGTGTGGAAATGGGAGAGGAAAAGAGAAGAGAAAAATAAAGGGGCTTATCGCACGGAAGAGATGCAGGAAGATTAGAAGAGGAAAGAGAGAGTAAAAGGGCATTCATCACTCCTAGAATTGATGTGTGGACACGTGTAATTGATCACAATATGAGTCCTGCAACATCGAGCTAGTTGGGTATGCTTGCAATTCTATAAATATTACGAGTAAAAAATGTTGGTTGGTCACCATCACTCAATATCAGCCATTCATTTATTTTATAATAAATCGTACGGTTAGTATTTGTGATTCATTGGTGGGTCATGGATTGGACCATGTGAAGCATGGTCCACCATGGACACACCCTATAAATATAAATATTTTATTAAAAATCATCATATTCAATACATTGGGTCTTTGTAGGATTTATTTGGTATTTTATTTATTAGTATTTTTTATGTAATTATGGGTTAAAGTACCTCTTATACTCATTCATATATATATATATTATATTTGTTGATGGAAAAAAAAATCAATATCTATATGAAAATTTAATTAGAGGTAGGGTATGCAAACCACAAATTTACTTGCTGTACTTTTCATCATTAAGAGTTACATTTAATCCTAGCAACACCTTGATAATTTTCGTTGTATATTGAATAACAATATAGTTTTTACAAGCAATCAACCATACGCTCCAATCTTGACATCGCAATGTTCAAGATACTTCACTCAAGCTCTACAACACAAATTTACTTTGCTTTACTTTCCACTACTAAATGCTGCATCTAGTTTTCAAGCAATACCTTGATATATAGTTTCCATTGTATCTTGAATCACAATAGTTTTCACAAGTAATCAACCATCATAACTCTCCAACGTTGACAGCACAAAGTTCAAGATATCACACTCAAGCTCTATAACACATATGGGATATCTCTCCTATATAAGCCTTGTTAGAAAAGATTACAAGCTCTCCAAAACTCTCAAAAATTCATAGAAGTGAAACAAAGATATATAATTACACACTATGTGAGAATGTTACAACTTGAAGCTCAAAAACTTTTCTCTAAAGATAAAGCTATTGAAAATAGTGTTCTAAAACCGTCTTAAAAGAGACAACAATTTAAAACAAAACTTTGTTGTTAATAAAGAAAATCAAATATGACTTCTCCCTTCTTTAATTTGAAATCTCAAAAGTTTTAGCCTTGTTCATAGGGTAAAGAAAGGAACTAAAGCTCAAATAAGTGAGAAAGAGGGAGGAGCCTCTTTTTAGAAGTGGCAAAATGGATCCATCGTTATATTCAATGAAATATAGAGTTTAGATTTTTAATTTTGAACCCAATTTAAATTTGAATTTTCTTTTAACTTGACCCATTCTTTAAAATGACCTAAGCCCGAAAAAAAAAACTAAAATATGTAGTAAAAAAACTTGCATAAGATTGAGTTTGGGTATCATTTTAAAAGATGAAATTGAACTTGGTTTCTTTTTTCCTAATTTGCCATGGTATAAAAAAGTAATTAAAGCTTAAATAAGTGAGAAGGAGGGAGGAAACCTTTGTTTAGAAGTGGCAAAATGGATCCTCCCGATCAGGCTAACCCTATTATATATCCAATGAAATATAAAGCTTGGATTTTTAATTTTAACCCAATTTAAATTTGAATTTTCTTTCGACTCGATCCATTTTATAAAATGACATTAAGCCCACAAAAACGCACTATGTAGGTTAAAAAAACTTGCATAGGGCTTAGTTTGGGCATCATTCAAAAGCCCAAACCGAACCCGATTTCTTTTTACCTTACTTGTTATAGCACATGGTCTAGGTTAGGCTAACCCATTTTGAGTTGAGTAGCCCATTTTTTGTGTAAGCTATAAATATTCCGAATTACTAGGAACAATTCTATTTGGGGTTTAGTCACACTAAAATAGTTGAGTAGCTCATTTCGGCACATTTCTATATTGACTTATGCACAAATATTATTAATTGAAGTCATTATTGACTTATAGTTAACCGTATACATAATTAATCGATTTGTAAAATAATATGATATTTGAGATTTAATACTACTATTAATTGTCACAATTTTACGATATAATAGTAATAACCCAATGATCTTCTTTCGCGTCTTAGTTACAAACAATTATTTCAAAACGATTATTATCTCAAAACCTTCTCCGATTATAAGTTACTATATTTTAAATGTTTTTGTTATTCCTTTAAAAACGTCATTTAAAAAACTCTAAGGAGTATTGAATATTTGTCTTGAAGTTTACCCTTAATCTTTAATAAAAAACATGTTTAATTATTCTGCACTTTTCAATAATTTTCTTCATTTTTTCAATAGGTGTATTTATTAATCAGTTGAAGTGGTTCATGTTCACAATAAAAGTATTAGAAAAGGTAATAAGATATCAGAGGGAATAAATAAGGTTCCGTATAAAAAGGGATAATTAAAGTGGAGAGAAAAATCAATATAAAATTGAAAAAATATAATTAAAGTGAGGAGAAAAATTAATGAAATTGATCAATTTTCAATAAGGGTAGTTTTAAAAAGTTATAATAAAATTTGATAAAATTAAGACTATTAACTAATTTTAATCAATTTTATTAATATGTATGAATTATAGTTAAATGTGGACGAGAAGAAGTATTTAATACAAAAGATTTTGTTGGGTTAGAGAGCAGGAGCCACGATTCAATTTCTTTCATTCGGCGTAAAGACTTTTTTTTCCATTAACATTAATTCTGCTTAAAGTATTTAATACATATCTCTTGTATTTGTTAAGAGGCTCGAACCACAAATCCTAACTTACCTTATGTGCTCATGGCTCCGCCACGTCCTTGAAGTGACACCCTAGTTCCTTGCAAGTAAGCCAAAAAGAAAATATAATTCAATATGTGTCGTTACTAAAACGACGCACTAATTAGACAACACACATGCAATTCAGATAAATAGGAAAAATATCCAAGGCCTGCCTGCCACATATGGTCTCATCTAGAAATTTCCACTAGTAATTTCCAAAACTATATATCCAAAAGGAGATCATAGATGATAGATCTTTGCTGAATAAGATGGGCTTGGGTTACATATTGTAGCCTACAATTGATGTGTAAGGTATAATAAATCCTGAGACCCAAGAAAAAAGGTATAATTATAATAAATCCAATTTGGCTGCTTTAGTAGTGGTGGTGGAGCCTAAATAATAAGGGTCTGGGTCCCTAACCAGATGTATAGATATTGCAAGCAAATATAATAACACTGTTAATTAATGATCGTGCACTAGACAGGCCTTATGTCCATATGATATATAATTATCCATATCAACCCAAAAGCTAAACTACCAAAAGAGTGAGGAAATTTCCCAACTTGCACCTTACCCTCTTCTGTGGAATCATCTGGCTTGATCTCAGCAAAACCAGCTAGTGGCACCGCAAAGATACACAGTACCCAGATCACCAATCTTATGTGCTGGAAAGGTTTTCCCAACTTGTTCGTGGGGCCAACAATTTGGTAGAATTGGCCATTTTCTCCGAAACTTCAGATCAAATTCCACATAGGAATACCCTTTTCTCTACTCATACCCTCCACTTTGTCATGGTATTCATTTGTTGACCCAATTAATGTAATTTTATTCCCAAGTCCAAACTTGATTTGACTTTTTATTATCTTTTGTTTATAAGGTCAAGGAAGCTAAATAACCATCGTGACACATATGTTTCTTGATAAATTAGTTGAAAGCAATAACCTTACATCAAATTCAATAGAAATATTGACTCACTTGAAAATCAAAACCTCATTAGATTATAAATTAAAATCTTAATGAAGTAACACAGAATCTCATATATGTCAAGTGATAGATACGAACCCCCACTCGTAGTGAGGTAAATATAAATATTTCTATAAGTATTTTTTGAGCCCAAAAGCATTTTTTACCTTGGTACTTGGCGGTTCAAGATGTCATTCTCTCGCCCTAAATTTAGTTTACCAAAAAAATTAGATTATAAATTGAAGAGTATTTGGTGTCAACTGATAACACCTTGGTCATGCCTAATTGTAAAATGCCAAGTTGCCAACATGCACAGTTTAATTTCTTGGTTTTAAATATTGCTAACATAAGCGTGTCTCTATAAAACCCAACCACTCCTTAAAACTCCCACGCAACACGCAACAAGAAGAGGGAAAAGCCAAGCCAACAAAACAATTAGCTTAAAGAAAAACAATGAGACTTCTTCAATGTCCCTTGTGTTGCTCAGAGGACCAACAACCACAAGCTCACTCCCATCACCTTCATTCAGAATCATCAACCTCTTCCTCCCTTTCTTCACAGCCAAGTCTACCTTCTGTTCCTTCCCTCACCCCACCCTCTCATCAACAACAACCCCAAACCACCACCCACCAACAACTCCTAACCACAGTCAAAGGCCACTCTTCCCCCATCTTCTCCCTCGCTCTCCATGGCAAGTTCCTCTATAGCAGCTCTTCCAGCAGTGAGATAAGGAGATGCAGCAGAGACCCTTTTGTTCTCCAAAGCTCAAGTAACAACAGTAACACCATGGTGGCAATCAGCAATGGAGCCATCAAGTCCCTGATTGTTTCAGGTGATATGCTATTCAGTGCTCACCAAGACCACAAAATCCGCGTTTGGAAAATCGAAACCAATAATCCAAATCCAAACCTTAGATACAAATGCATAGCCACCCTTCCCACCTTCAATGACCGTTTTTCCAAGATGTTTTCATCCAAAAACTACGTTGAAATTCGGCGGCACAAGAAGTGCACATGGGTGCACCATGTTGACACTGTCTCTGCTCTTGCTCTGTCAAAAGATGGTTCTCTGCTTTACTCTGCTTCATGGGACAGAACATTCAAAATCTGGCGAACCAAGGATTTCAAGTGTTTAGAATCCGTAAGGAATGCACATGAGGATGCAATTAATGCCTTGGTTGTGTCCCCTGATGGGGTTGTTTATACAGGTTCTGCTGATAAGAAGATCAAGATATGGAAGAAGCAAGAAGGTGAGAAAAAGCATTCCCTGGTTGGAACCTTGGAGAAGCATAAATCAGCTGTGAATGCACTAGCTCTTAGCACAGATGGGTCAGTGTTGTATTCAGGTGCATGTGACAGGTCAATTTTAGTATGGGAGAAAAATGATAGCAGTGAGATAAATAATGGTGATGGAAATATGGTGTTGGTGGGTGCTCTGAGAGGGCACACAAAGGCCATATTGTGTTTGGTGGTGGTGACTGATTTGGTGTTTAGTGGATCAGCTGATAACACTGTTAGGATATGGAAGAGAGGGATTGAGAAGAGCTATACATGCCTGGCTGTGTTACAAGGTCATAGAAAACCTGTGAAGTGCTTGGCTGCGACAGCTGACTCCAACAGTGCCAATAATGGTGTTGCTGATGATAACAATAATAATAATAATTCTTATCTGGTTTACAGTGGTAGTCTAGATTGTGACATTAAAGTTTGGCAAATACAAGTTCCTTTGTTTTGATTCTTTTTATTACTATTAATTTTTTCTTATAGTGATTTTGTACATAAAATGAGAAATTTCCTTTATCTTGTTATGCAAGTTTATTTTTGTCCAATTTTTACTAGTAATTTTTGTACTGCTTTGAGCCTAAGATAAAGATAAAGGTTTATGTTTCTTTATTTTAGAATTGCAACAGCGGGGAGTTAATTTCATATAATTAATTTTAAATCACTTCTATTAAGTATGTTTTATAAATTGTGCATCATTCATTTTATATTTTTTTATATGTCATTCAGCATAAAGCATAAATCAATTGAAAAATGTTATACAAATAACATGTACAATAAAAAAAATAAAAAAAAATATTAAATGAGATGAATGATATGATAGAAAAATAAAAAATAAACGTATCTTGTATAAGTTATTGTATCTTTTAATATGAATATTTAATCTCAAACTAACTCTAAAGTAAGTGGCACTTAGAAAAAGATAGATAGATACCTCGAGTTTGCTTTTATACATTTTTAGCATGTATAGTTAAAATATATTTGGTTTAATATTAAAATATGATAAACTTATATTTTAAATAATTATATCGGAGAGAATCCAAATTTAAGTTTAATACCGTTTCACGTAGTTATCCTTTGTTACCTCTGTTTAGTATCAATTTCCTAATTACTCGAGATAGAATAGTACCTGCTACCTAGTATCTCTGTTCTTCTTTTGACTCAAAAAAGAGACAAAATTCAATGATGCTAGAGGGTAGCGAAAGGGAATGGTTACTTGTCCTTTCCTGTTGTGCGTGAGACTTGGAAAGTGCAAGTTGCATTATCTAGAAACTTACGACTATCTTTTTCTTTGAAATTCCTGTGGTATGAAAATTACTGAAGAATTTAATACAAGCCATGGCTTATAAAGTAAGTAAACCCTAACGTGTTAAATATTTTCTTGGACCACAAATAATGGAATCTAAAAATTTTCTCTGGATTCATACCTAACGCGGGAAAAGGACTTCTATAAATGTGTTCCATACTTCCACTATGTTATCCCCTGCTTTGATTTGGCTTTTATATAGGCTGTAGCACACTAACGGCTTTCAATTCCCATTCATAACTATTTATGTCGGCATGATTTGCCCGCAAGAGAAATTTACGAACATTAGGAACAAGATAACTCCTAGTTTGTAATTTGTATAAGTTTACTAGATAATATATGATTTTGTTGACTCATTTTCACATAACTTGCTTGTTTAATTATGAACTGATTCGGTAATTGTGGGATCAATAATTTAATTTTTCCCTTAGAGCAATAAGACTAATGCAGAGCATAATCAATAATAATTTAAGTAGAAACTAAATTAAGGATTTTGGTGGCATACTTCATTTAATTTATAGTTGAATAAAATTAATTTTAATAAATTTATATAATTAAAAAATAAATGATACATAATTTAGGAAATACTTTGAATTAATTTTATAAAATTTATTACCAACCTGCTAAACAATATACAAACCACATTAAGCTCTGTAAAATTCCATCACATCTTGTCTTGAGTTAAAAGTTGTATTCCACAGCACTCACGTCCTATGTGTATGTGGACATCAATCAGTGAGGCTGAGGACTAAAGGGCCGTTTATTTAGTCTTTTCTTATTTTGTCCGTGACAAAATATGGTTTTGTGAACTTGTGTCACTGATATAAAAGTTAAAAAAGTAAAAAAAAAAAAAAAAAAAAAGCTATTGGAAAAAAAAAATGTTTGTTATATATAATAAATATTTTTCCCAATATTTTTTTTAACATAACCCGTAAATTAAAGAATTATAGGTTATGTATTGATCATGGGGCAATGCTAAATGAGCACAAACTAGCACAGAGAGTGCATTATGATACTAAGCATTCTAGATACATCTCAACACATTTAGCAGGATCATGATGGAAAAACAGAATCATTTAAAGTTTTACTTTATTCTGATTTGTCTTTGGGGAGGTAACTGCTATGATATATAATTAATAATTTTCAGTAGAGAAGTCATATAAGGTACTATACGACTTAATTCCAAGCTTTTTTCCGAATTTAGAGCTACTGAATTATCAATTTCTAAAAATGCAAGTCACTTCATTAAAACTTGTGTATACAGGAATAAGATTAATAATTTGTAAAAAGTGTAAATCTAGCTAGAGAATAAGTATGTGCATGTGCCAGCGTGAGCTTTGCTTTCTACATATTCATTGAAGAGAATCCAAGAACTTCACATAACCAAGGGCATATCAGTAAATAATGGATGACGAGGGGATAACTGATATAACATAACTTCTTGCCATGCAATCTCAGTTTGATTTGATCAATATTTTATCATATCCCTACAGCATTTTGAAATTATTTTATTCCATCTTGGGTTAAAGTAATGCTTAATTATCAGGGTCTTAGCAGATTTGAACTGCTTAGTTTATTGCAAGTGATGTGGGAGTTAGGTTAAAAGTTCAACAAGTACGCCATTTTATTATCCCATCTGTCCCTTCTTTTAGAAAGAAACTCATTCTTAATTAATGAATAAAACAATCAAGATGGGACTTGAGCAGACAGGATTGGTTGCACCTTGCAATTGGATTCTTTGTAATGTAGTGTGGTTGGTGTTTGTTGTTTTGTTTTTTTTGGAAGTATGTTGCAACTAATGTTACTATTGCGTAATTAAGTAGTGTGTGTTTAGTTGCACAGTGGATGTGGTTTTTGAATAAGTGAAATTGGTGTCGAATATAATATATGTTTGTGCAACCAAGTGTATGTTCTACTGTGAATTCTCATTATTATTACTCTAATAGCATTCTGATGATGATAAGATAAAATGCTTTAATCACAATATTTGTCTTAGAACCCATGGTAACCCAATAAGCTGTGGAGGCTTAATAACTGAGAACATTCTTGATGCAGGAAGATTTTAGCCCTCATGTTTCATGGGAAAGAAAATCAGAGAAAGGGGCTTGCACCTTAAAATACAAGTTACAACTTACAAATAACATGATTCAGTTATGCCAGCAGCCACAACCATTAAAAGAACCATACAAGAGCAATACTCCTCCACCTCCCTGACATTCCTTGATACAATAACCCACTTAATTATCTTCCTTAGTTCCAATACCAACAGAGCATGCCAGCACCTACAACTTAGACAACACTCCACCCAAATACACCACATATGAATAAATGGAACTCCCAAATTATCAAGAGGTTCATGCCAAAGATAGACAATATAAGGTCATAACTCATAAAGATGTATATGAACCATCAGGGAATAAGATTAATACAACTAGGGGACTGATAGAAAAAGGAAAAAAATATGATATTTGTCTTTAGCCCCAAATCAGTTCCAGGACTTGCTTTTAATCAAGTGCGCCACCTGAAGAAAATCTACCTGTTGATCAGAAAAATCACAGCATTCCGAATAGACCAGAGAACCAAAATGACTGCAAACCAAATTAGTGGCCAGGCTTTCTTTCTTTTCTGCCACTAATTAAGATTCTGAAATGCTGGAAAAAACTGAAAAGATCATTTTGGATAACAATGTCAAAGCCAGCCCACGCAAAAATATGATACCAAACAGAGGAGGGAAAAAAAACACAAATTAAGGCAAAACAAGTGAACTGCAGTTTCATGTTTCCCGAAAACAGAACACACACTGAATCTGGTCTGAACTCTGAAGACAGCAAAACACCCCTATAAAATAGATTCACCTTTGAAGAAAATTTATCAAGAAGAACCATCCAGGAAAAAGGCATGGACTAGTAATGTACATTGTACCATGGTATTAATTGTGCTATTTTCACTTTTGCTGTAGCCCAAAGCTATAGCTGTAGGGTTCCTTTTGAATATTAACAAAATTATAGTAGAATGTGTTGAATTGTATTGAATGAGAGGATGTATTTATACATGAATCAGAAAAGAGAAGGACTAAGACTGGTTAAGCTTAACTAAACTAAACAGAAAATTGAAACATGACTAACAACAGAAAACTGAAATTACTAATTCTGTTATTAGTTTAACAAATATAACAATGTTATTTATACATCACATTTCTACATCTCTCCTTTCACACTTGCACACCTTCCCCTTTAGCAAAATAGGGTGGAGAGAAACTTGACTTATGCTCTTTTCTTTCACTCCATTTCCCCCAAAAGAAAAATGTGTGAAGGAAGAAGTGTAGAAATTCGATGTGTGAATATTATTAATTGTTTTGAATAATCATATTACGCAATTCACTGAAATCTGAGAAAGATTAGAAGGTGGAGGGGAAAACTGAAGTTCTAGTTCTACCTGCAAGCTAGTCACTTTCAGCCTAGTGACCTTTAATTTGTTTGATTAATACAGATACAATAAATACCTACCTATGAACAGAATCATTAAGAAAGTTCCATTCCATTTTGCTCCCCCTGCTAAATAAGGTTACCAAATCTTACAAAAGTAATAACTAGTGTAAGAAATATCAATGGATGCAATTTTCTGTCATTCTCAGAGGCTTCTGTAACATTTGCATATAATAAATAAATAAACCCTTTTTATTTCTTTATCTAAAATTCTAAATCATTCAGTTTTTAGAAATATAAATTTGGGCTTACAAAGCTGATTAGTAAGTTTATAAAAACTTCACTACATATAAATAGCACCACAAGCCCATGACTGTTCAAAGTATAAACAAAGCAAGGTTGTAATAGGTTCCATCCTTGCTATTTTTTTATTTTTTGGTAAAAATCCCTGCAATTCCATATTCATGGAAATCAAGGAGTTGCTTAACCGATCGTGACAAGTCCATATCTCACATGTGTTTCTAGAGGCAGCTGCAGATTGGATTGGCTAATTATGCCTTTTCTTACCTGTTTGGTTATTATATCTTACCTAGGTGTTTTGCCAATTCTTGGAGATGAGGTTGACGGTAAGGGTGAAAGTAATCCGAATTAAACTATATTTTGCGAGCCCCAAGCCTAGCTTTTAAGTTATATTTTTGTGGCTCAAATATGGTATGTTACATGACTATTTTTTTAGGTGTGGTTTGGCCTATTTAAAAGTCTGATTTAACCTATAATCCGTTTAAAAACTTATTTTATATTGTGAATTTTAAATAAACCAAGAGGTCTATATCTTAATAGGCTAATATGTTTAGAGACTAATAGGCTTACTTTTTTAAAATGTAAATACGGCAATGATATATGTCTTTAAATAGGCCAGTAAACTTATCTCTAAATAAACCAAATAGAGAAATTAAAAAATTATATATTATTATACTATTTATTATGTATAATATATTTTTATTTTTATTAAAAATAATATTATTTATAAATAGGCTAATCTGTCATGCCTAATCGACTTTTTAAAAAACCTAAGTCTAACCTAATTAATTAAAAGGCTTTCTCAAAAGCCTAGACCTGACCTTTTTATTAAATCAGTCAAGCCAAACTAGACCGTAAATAGGTTGGGTTGTAGGCCCCCGACTAACAGTCTGACATATTTTCACTCATAATTGTGAGAGGTAACTTTCCAGCGTAAATCCCTTTTGTAGTTTCGTGGGTTACATTTTTTATTAAACGAGTCAAGTCAAACTAGATCACAAATAGACTGAGTTATAGGCCCCCAACAAGCGGTCTGACCTATTTTCACTCCTAGTTGTGGGCTAGCTTTCCAACATAAATCCGTTTTGTAGTTTTGTGGGGTTGCCCTTCCTTCCTCACAAAAAAAAAACTATCCTTTCTTACAAAAAACCTAGAACCGATTAATTCAACAAAAAAAAGCTAGTTTTAAAACCAGTGAAAAATCTATCTAATTAGAGTGTGTTAAGTAAGATATTTCAGATAGATGTAAGCTAAAATTAGTAGCTGAAACCATTTCATTCGTGTTTGATAAAGTAACTTTTTTTAGTAGCTACTAGCTTTTCTTGAAAAGCCACTTGAGGTAGCTTTTCTAAAAAAGCTTTTATTTTCAACTACTAGGTGAAAAATTATTACGAGTTTAACCCCCAACTACCCACACTCATCATTATTTAATAATTAATGATGTCCTTGTATGTTATTTTACCATTTTCAGCTAGTTTTATCAAACATTTTCAATCAAATCAACTAGTTTTTCAACTTTTAATAACTAGTTTTTTTAACTAATTTTACCAAACACACTCATCAGTGTTAGAGGAAAGATTTGAATTAAAAAAATCAAAATTTTATAATATTTTTATTTAATCTAAAATATTTTTATATAAATAAAGATCATTTTTAAATATTACACATAAATATATATTATTTAGGCAATCATTATTAATTTATCTTATTAACAATTATAATAAGATTATTATATTAATTTATAATCTTATATATTTTGATTTTTATGATTTTATCACTTAAAAATATTAGAAATACATGTGTAGTTACTTTAAAATTAAAATAATTCTTTATATATGATAGCATTAATTTGCCTATTTATTTGATATACATGTTTAACCCATAAAATTCAACTTTTACTCTTAATGATCACTTTAATCATCAAAATTAATTGGCTTAAATAAAATGGTTTAAATTCCCATTACACATCCTTATGTATTCTTAATTCAAATAAATCACATCTATAAAGTCAACTTTATCAATCTTACATAAGTAAATAATAAATATTATATATGTAGGAAATATTCTATTTTACTACACAATTAAATATTTCGGTCAAATTCAATACACACTAAATTTCAATAAAATGAAGTAAGTCTCCTATTTTTATTATTATTATGGATTATTGATTGGTCAAATAATGTTACTTTATATAATTTATTTAATTATCATATTAGAGAACATGGATGTTAATATGACGATATTAATTATAATTGTTATCTTAATTACTAATATAGATTCTTTTTGTTTTCAATTAGAGAGCATGGTGGAGGATTGATCAAGTATAAAGGTCTTGTCATTCATCAAGTTTCTTAGTGAGAGTTAAATATGAAAGGAAATGGAGTCGCCGATCAAATCAGCGGAGAATAAAAAGATTCTCGTTGCAAAACATGGTCGACTACGTGAAAAAGAAAACTCTTGAACAAGAACTCGGTTGAGTAAAAAGAAATCTCTCGAGCACCGACTCAGTAGAATAAAAAGAAATCCCTCAAGCAAGAACTCGGTAGAGTAAAAAAAAACTCCCGAGCATCAACTTGGTAGAGTAAAAAGAAAACTCCCGAGCGCTGACTCGGTAGAGTAAAAAGAAAACTACCAAGCAAGAACTCGGCAGAGTAAAGAAAACTCTCAAGCGCCAACTTGGTAGAGTAAAAAGAAAACTCCCGGGGACGGACTCGATAGAGTAAAAAGAAAACTCCCGAGCAAGAACTTGGTTGAGTAAAGAAAACTCCTGATCACCGACTTAGTGGAGGAAAAAGAAAACCCCCGAGTAAGAACTCAGTTGAGCAAAAAGAAAATTCTCGAGCGTCTACTTGGTAGAATAAAAAGAAAACTCCAGAGCAAGAACTTGGTAAAGTGTAAAGAAAACTCCAAAGCGTCAACTCGATTAACTAAAAGGAAAATTTTCAAGCGTCGACTTGGTAGAGTAAAAAGAAAACTCCCGAGCAAGAACTCGATAGAGTGTAAAGAAAACTCTCGAGCGTCGACTTGGTTGGGTAAAAGCAAAATTCCCGAACAAGAACTCGGTAGAGTAAAGAAAAGTACCGAGCGCCGACTTGGTTGAGTAAAAAGAAAATTCCCAAGCAAGAATTCAATTGAGTAAAAAGTAAATTCCCGAGCAAGAACTCGGATAGCAAGCACTCGGTGGATCGAGTCATGAAGTCAACACCCAGGAACAACCAAAAAAGATGTTAGATCGCCATACAGTCTCCAGATAAGCCTCAAACTAATAGAATTAGGGTATGATAAATCCTTAATTAATATATTGAATTCAAAACCTCGTCCATGTTTGTAAGCTAGCTAGTTCTATCTTCAAGTCGTTCATCTCCTCAACCATTTACTATAAAAGAAAACATGGTCGCCCAATGTGACACATAAGATCTCTGCGCCCTGGCTTCGCAGACCTTGAGCTCAGGGGATTATGTTTCGCACCTAATACCGACCTAGCTAGTAGGACCATATAGGCATGTTGACCCATAAAGGCCCACTCGGTCTGCTCGACGTGCCCAATTCACTTAGCCATCCTTAGGCCCATTGGTGGAAATAGGTCAGGCCGCTCGACAAGGGCCTACGGCCCAGCCTACTTAAGGCCTAGTTTGGCTCGGCTCGTTTAATAAAAAGGTCATGTCTAGGCTTTTGAAAAAACCTTTTTAATTAAATAGGTCAGGCTCAAGCTTTTTTAAAAGCCTATTTGGCTTAACAGGCTAGCCTATTATAAATAATATTATTTTTAATAAACATATAAATATTTTATATATAATAAATAGTATAATAATTATAATTTTTTAAATTCTTCTGTTGGCCTATTTAGAGATAGGCTTATTTTCGTATCTAAACATATATGTTAGTGACATATTTACATTATAAAAAAATAAGTATTAGTTTGTAAGCGCACTAACCTATTTAGAGATAGATTTATTGACCTGTTTAAATGTCAGAATATGAAATGGGCTTTTAAACAAGCTAATTGGCCAAACCAGGTTTTGAAACAGGCCAGGTCAGGCCTAAAAAATGGTCTATGACAGGTAACATGCCAGGTTTGGGCCCTGCAAAGCCTAGCTCGGCTCGGCCTACTTCCACCCCTACGCTCATATAGCAAAGACCCAAAGTTGGCCTATAAGTAGATTGGAAACTTTAATTAGGTTAAATCATTTGGTACTCACCCTAGCAACTAGGGTTATTCCCCATCGGGATACCAACTTGGTCGTTTAGGAAATTTTTTTTGAACAAGTAAAATGGACTGTGATACACACGTCAGCCTGCCGCAATATGCACAAGCTTGAATTACTAACCCTTTGTTTGATTTAAATAGAGAAATAGGGGAGAGAGAAAACGTGGTGATTTTGAGCAAAAATATAGGCTATTTGGTTTGAAAGAAGAGAAGTTAATTTGAATAATTATTTCGTTGTGTGGAAATAAAAAAATAATTTTATTAATTTTGTGATTTACTAAAATACTCTCACCTTTTATCTCTATTTATTTTTTATGATGTAGATTAAAAGGCCATTTTACTTCAATTTACTCTTTGATCACCTCACTTTCTCCCATGTTTTGAAGAGAATTGTAAAAGAGATATACTATTTGAACAACAAGTATTTGTACAACTTAATACAACAAACATGTGTCCCTCTTTGCTCCATTTAAAAAAAACTAAAAAGAAATTTGTTTTTCAAGTCAGAAACCTGTCGCCACATCAAATCATAAAAAGAGATATTTTTGAACTATAAATAAATAAATAAATAAAAGTAATAGATTAAAAAAAACTACTAGATTTTTGAATTTTTTTTCACGGTTCTCTCTCTCTTTCTTCATACAAAATACAAACTGACTGTCAATAAGATTATAAACCTTATCTGATCAATTGGTTACAAACTGTATATTTATAAATTATAAACTTTGTTGTAATTGCTTCAACAATGGGCATGAGGAAGTTATGAACCACTTTTTTATGTGGTTATAAAGTGAATGTGAACAAAGTATAATGTTTATCTTACTTGGTTACAAACTAATTAATTGTTAACACGTTATAGACGGATTGTTAAGAAATTATGAATCTTATCTCATTTGGTTATAAACTGCTTACTTAAAAATATTACATGAGGAATAAAGAGAACCGTGAAAAAAATTTAAAAATATAGCAGTTTTTTATTTTTTTTAATCTATTACTTTTATTTATTTATTTTAATTGAAAAATATTTCTTTTTATGATTTGATGCGACGACATGTTTCTGACTTGAAAATCAAATTTCTTTTTTTAAACCGGAGCAAAGAGGAACACGTGTTTGTTATATTAAGTTATATAAATACTTGTTGTTCAAATAGTTTATCCCATTATAAAATGGTGGGACTCGTAAAAAATAATCATTATTTTCTGTCAGTACTAGACAATCAAACGAGATTGTATAATACCACCGAGCACGTGGATCAGCTGGTATGTAGCTGTGTTAAATACTTGGAGGGAGAGTTTTGCCACCCATAGAGGTCCTACCCGGCTCGAACAGTATTGCCTACCATGGAGGATACCTGTGGTATTGCAATAAAAAATTGAGATTGTATAATAATTTCTTTGCTTTTTTTTTCTGCGGTATTTCTCTTTGCACAAACAAACAATGCGTGCTTACTCATTTAATCATGTGTTCATCCAGGTTCATACGCATAACTCACCGATTAAACATGTTTGTTAGCTAGGCCTTGTTACAATGTGTTTGTGGGGTAATGTCAACCCATTTTCATATGGCCATAATTATTGCGGTAATTTTGGGAGCAAACAAGAAAGTCACCTTCTTATCTTTGTAATAGAGATCGAAGCCACGACAGGGCAACTGCCACCCACTCTATAGCTCCACTCTAATTAAATTTTATTCTAGCTACAAAACAGGCAATAGGGTGAGATTAATTCTCAACTAATACCATATCTTATTAGAGATTATAGATTCTCCATTGATAAAAAAAAAAAAATGAAGAAGAAGTCTTCGTACGTAGCTCCTCTTATTTCATAGCAGATCACCACCGTCTGTCTTTTGAGATTTTGTTATTTTTGAAGGCTACATCATTATTGTAATTTGTAATAAGTCTAAAATCCTCTGGAAATTGGAAATATTACAGAAGAGTTTTTTTTTTTCCTTATTAAGCTTTTACAAAAATTAATGAATCGTTGATACTGTATATATTTTTTAGAAGAACTTTTTAGGGATGAATATGATTTTAATAGAGTCCAATTCCCAAAACTAAATATATAATTAACTGCTTAAAATTTTTTCGTCTCCATAATAGATTAATATGTATATATATATATATGTGTGTGTGTTACGTACCAGCTAAACTCGTACTCTCTCCAAATAAATCGGCTAGGATGAGCTCGGGGAGGGACCGACCTGACACATCACATCAGGATTCTTGGCATGACTAAAGGAGGGAATCAGGACAAATAAGGAAAGAGCTGATGTCAAGCAGCCTGATAGCGGAATCAGCGCAGAGTACCCCCAATCAGCAGATCATGCTATAAATAGAAGATATCATTCAATAACTATAAAAGGAGGGGCGTAGGCAGCATTAGGGGACACACACTAGTTTCTCTACATTAGCCTTCTTATACTGTACGAGTAAAAATTAGGCTTGGTAAGAACATTTGGCGCCCACCGTGGGGCTCTGGTAAAACTCTCCCAGAGAACCACAAGTATTCCAAAAAATGGTTAGAACGGGGTCAGGCAACAACGATGAAGGACCAACATTGCAAGAGCTCGTTCAACAACTCGAGCAACTCAGACAAGAAAACCAGAGGGTTTTGGAGGAAAACAGGGCAATGAGAGAACGTATTAATACATGGAACTCACAAGAAGAAGAGGAGGACGATACGCACTCCTCTGAAACCCGAGCTCCTTCAGAACACTCAGAATCACAGATCGAATTGAATAATCACACAGATACACATTTTCATCCTTTTTCTGACTACGTATATGATAACGTCATTTCAAGTTCCACAT
Organism: Sesbania bispinosa; assembly: GCA_026901365.1. Classification (NCBI taxonomy): domain Eukaryota; kingdom Viridiplantae; phylum Streptophyta; class Magnoliopsida; order Fabales; family Fabaceae; genus Sesbania; species Sesbania bispinosa. The sequence continues at coordinate 436,436 of QLOH01000488.1, forward strand.
ACATCATGATTATTCTTTGATTATTTTAAAATCATTCTTGATTGTATTATGATGGCATTAATATGTTTATTTATTTAATGTATGCGTTTAGCATATTTCATGACAAATTAATCGATATGAAAAATAACCTCTTTCAATATTTATTACAATTGTCAAAATTACATTCAAAATCTTTCTAAACAATTTTGGAATCTGTGTTTATTATATTCACAATATTTTAGCTATGGAAATTAGAAACTACGGGACTTTTGCTCTAAACATTGTACTCTATCATGCTTTCCGCTTTTGTTTAGCACAATCATGAATATAAATTTTTCATATCAATGGCTAGTCAATGAATTTGGAAATCTGTTTAATTATCCACCAATTGCACAATAATTAGAAATAATTAATCATCTCAATTATTATTATTAAATATCATCATCAATGTTCCAACATCCATGGGATCCAATATCCTTTCTACTTTAAATTCTTTCTACAATTATATTTTAGGAAAGAATGATAAAATATATTTGTGGCATAATTGTTGCATTAATCCTTATAGAGTATAATTTTGTTTTGAATAGCAAATTATTAGAGTTTTAAATTAAGATTTATTTTCATTCTATGTATATCCTAATCATACATTGATTGCCATAATACTATCTCTATATCAAGTTATTGGGATTCGAATTTCATTTAGTTCGAATTTCATAATTTGAAAGTCAATTATACTTTTCGAGTTTCCAGAAAAGTTATAATACTTAGATTTCAAGTTTGAGGGCTGAGTCTTATAACTTAGAAAATCTGTTAAAGATTAACATTGAAAAGAAACTCGAAAAAGAGATAATGGAGCTCGAAGACAATATAGTTCTAACACTCAGGAAATGGAAAAAGGAAGTTCTTTTATTCATAATCCAAATTCGAATTACAAGTTCGAATACAATGGAAATACATATTAGAAAAGGAACTATCCTAAGTACTCTTTACATTAGAGAAAAGAAACTATCCTAAACTATAAGGGGTGCTTGATTCCTGTCTATTAGACCTCCTCCTCCTCTTCTTCTCCCACAAGCTTTGATTGAGCCAAGGCAAAAAGAATATCTTCTCAAATTGATTGAACCACCTTTGTGCTTGGGGTAGAATTGAACACTACAACATTTTGTAGTTTAAACCACACTTTATCCTCCACGGTTGAAAAACCGTGGTCTAAATATGAAATAGGCCACGTTTTTAAAACAATGGTTAGTAATTTACTAAATTTCTCCACTTAAAAAAATATGATATGAAAACCGTAGCACATTCTTAAGTGACCACGGTTTTTAAGTCGTTGCTTATAACTAGATGAACAGGCCACACAAAAACCGTGGGCTAAGAGTCTAATTAAAGTCGGGAAAATCAAGCGCCTCTTAGTCTTATACTAAAATAAAATAAAAATTCTTTGAGCCCTTATCCCCCTTTTCACCATTTCTAAGTCCCAGACTCAAAAACCCCTCACCCACAACCCACATTTAGTTTGTCCCAAAAAAAATCTCTGTCTCGTGTTCGATTGCACGCGTGAATCCGTCCTCATCTTTGTCGCATTCGATTGTAATCACCTAAAGGGTCCATCCGTAATCGCATTTGTAATCCATCCTCATCTTCGTCGCATCCTCATCTTCACCCAATGAGTTTGACTGAGCTGGAGGTCCCCATGGCTTTGAAACAGTGTGTAGAAGCTGCTGCAACTTCCATCTCGTTTCATCCTTTGGTATACGTTTCAAGGTATTGTTCCCCTATTCATTTTTTATCTCTACTAACTATCTACCAAACACAAACACTCTTTAAGTTGGTACCGGTTATTGATGAAAGTAGCATAATAGGGTTACTATATGGTGGGACATTAGTGGGCTTTGGCCTTGGATGCTTTTTTGGTCGTTTGATATTTGAAGATCATTAGTGGTTTTGTTGTAGGAAAATTAAAAAATTTCCAGTGAAGAGATTAAAAAAATGACCTAGATTCAATTTTATACTTTGTTTCTCTTTGGGTAGGGCTCTTAGATTTCTAGTTCAAAAGTAATATGTTTCTCAGCCACTCACTTTTAGTGCCCTTATTTGGTTTCTTGCCAGGTTTGGAATTCTAGTTTTACCCTGCAATCCATTTGGTAAGCAGGAGCCTATAACAAATCAACAAATTAAGCATAAAAACTTAATTGAAAATATTAGCTTTCACCCCTAAACAAACATGAGGGTGGAATCAGGGATTTAATGTTAATAAAATTGATACTTTAGGGGGTTGGTTGTGATAGGTTTACATTGAAAGGTTAAAGTGTGCTTTTCACTTTTAATTTTATTTTCGCTTGTCAATTTCATCTTGGGAGTCTAATGCTCTTTCAATGGTTTCATTTTTCTGTAGGAAAAATAGGATCAACTTTAATGGTATTATACATATGAGAATGAGAATACCTCATAAAGCTCTTATCCCAGACATTTGCAAGGTATGTTAATAGTTTAGAGATTTCAGATTTGTAATTATCTGTTCTTTGTTTCCTATCACATGGAACTCATAACATAGGTTGTTTGGTGTTTGATGAGATGGAAAATTGGGTGTGACCTCCAACTTTGCAAGATTTCTGATTTCCTGTCAAAAAGTTTTAACAACAAAAAGTAAGAGTATATTTTCACGATTTTCTGATTTTTAGTTCAAAAGTAATATGTTTCTCAGCCACTCACTTTTAGTGCCCTTATTTGGTTTCTTGCCAGGTTTGGAATTCTAGTTTTACCCTGCAATTCATTTGGTAAGCAGGAGCCTAGAACAAATCAACAAATTAAGCATAAAAACTTAATTGAAAATATTAGCTTTCACCCCTAAACAAACATGAGGGTGGAATCGAGGATTTAATGTTAATAAAATTGATACTTTAGGGGGTTGGTTGTGATAGGTTTACATTGCAAGGTTAAAGTGTACTTTTCACTTTTATTTTGATTTTCGCTTGTCAATTTCATCTTGGGAGTCTAATGCTCTTTCAATGGTTTCATTTTTCTGTAGGAAAAATAGGATCAAATTTAATGGTATTATACATATGAGAATGAGAATACCTCATAAAGCTCTTATCCCAGACATTTGCAAGGTATGTTAATAGTTTAGAGATTTCATATTTGTAATTATCTGTTCTTTGTTTCCTGTCACATGGAACTCATAACATAGGCTGTTTGGTGTTTGATGAGATGGAAAATTGGGTGTGACCTCCAACTTTGCAAGATTTCTGATTTTCTGTCAAAAAGTTTTAACAATAAAAAGTAAGAGTATATTTTCATGATTTTCTGATTTTTAGTTCAAAAGTAATATGTTTCTCAGCCACTCACTTTTAGTGCTCTTATTTGATATCTTACCTTATGATTGTTCTGCAACTCTTCTGTTTTAGTTTTCCTTTTAATAAAAACAAAAATAGAAGCACTTTTTTAGAAGCACTTTTCTCATCCCCTTTAGGGTTTTAAACTTGCACTGAATTAGGTTACTCTCATCTATATCGATGTGAATAATTGTGAATACAATTAAGGTTATGGAATTGCAGAACACTCTTCTCCTTAGCTTGTTCTAATTTTTGTCGATTTGAGTATTTGTAGGTGGTGGTCCAAGGAAACGGTTGCCGTGGTTACTGGTGGAAACAGAGGAATTGGGTTTGAGATTCGTAGACAACTTGCTACTGAGTTCTGAGCAATATACCTACAGGTAAACAATGTTGGTGTTAATTTCAACCTTGGGTCTGATAACTTAGTTGAAAATGCTTGCAAGGTTAATTTAAACAAATTATTATGGCACCAAGTGTATGACAGAAGCTATTATTCCATTGGTGAAACCATCCCTTATTGGTGCTCGTATTGTGAATGTAAGCTCACATCTAGGTCGACTGAATGGAAGACGGAATGTAAGTAAAAACTCTTTACACTATTTGCTAAAATAATTGTATTCATATAATGAATAAATAATGTTTAAAAAAAATTTGATCTTTGGTTCTTTCCCCTGTGAGTAATTTTGTCAAGAGATCCCATTGTTAGTTAGTTACTTAGTTAGAATCAGTTAGATAGAGTGAGAAATTACAGGAGAAAAAGATGGGGGAGAGGATCCAACCATTGAGTGAGTTTTGGGCCTTTTGGGTAAAGAGGTTTGCAAATGCTTGTAAGTTTTGCGGCGTTCTACTTCTTGATTTTCTTGTTTTATGAGTGATTCTAATATGTGTAATTGGGGTTTATCCCTATTTCATTGTAATAAAATACCTGGTTCCTATCAGAAATCTCATGGTTCTATCATTTCCATGCTTGGGGCAAAACTAAACATTTCTTTTCACATATAAATGTTCATGTTCTGAAATATAAAAATGTGCATATAACCCGAAATTGTTGGCCGGTTACAGAAGCTGTAGTTTAGATTGCATACGTATATGTAGCAAAATTCTGATGTTTGGATCTATATTCTTATTTGAATAAAATGCAGACTCCTTTGAGTTGCTGCAATTCCTTCTAGGCTCTAGCATTCTCTGGTTATGTATTTGTTAAACAATTTATTAAAACATACAATTTGTGGTAAAATATTTTCATTTGTAGCTTTGATTGGACCCATTTTGATCTATATGACTTCTGCAAGAAGTAAAACTGATAATGTGTTGCCTGAGTGACAGAGAATCAACAATATAACCTTAAGGGAACAACTGAGTAATGTGGAATCCCTTTCATAGAAACTGATTGGCAGGACTGTATCTATTTTTTTAGATGCACCATTTATGTTTGTTGTGCTTTAAAACATTCACCTAAAGAGTTGATGATTAGATGTATTTTAGGCAGCCATCTTATTTGAATTTAGGTATTTGTCTTCTGCTTAACAATGGCTTTGCCATTATAACATTATTAAAGGATAACACAAATAAAATTGATACATGGTAGTTGCCTGTGATCTTTTAATCTGCAGATCAAGTAATGAATTTCATGCTTCGCTGACATATCATTAATGCAGAGAGCACAATTATCCATGACAAGTCCTGGATTTATCTATGAACCTCGTGAGAAAATCCCATTTTGGCAGAGGTTAGATCCTGATGGTTTTATGTCTCCAGAGCTTTATGTGTAGCTTCTTATCTCTAATATACTTTCCTTTCTCTAAAGAATAAATATAGCAGAAATTTGTGGTTTAGTAGCTACTTCCAGAGCTTATGTTCTTAATTTCTTATAGCACATAAGCCTGATATAATGTTCTCTGACTTTGTGAGGAGATATATAAAGTTCCATCATATATAAAGCCTGATATAATTTATGTTTTTTCTGTTCAAAACATGAAATTGATTGACTCATCTTCACTCATTCTTAATTACAACATGGAGAGGAAGAACATTTTCCCTAAGGTATTGAAGAAGACGAAGAACAAGAATGATGCATGGAAGCGAATACAATTTACTTTGGATGATTTGTTTTGAATGCATGAGATCATAATTACTATTATCTAAACTTGTATTGTTTTCACTTTTGACCAAAAATTTGTGTAAGACTATACTAGTGTTTAATTTACACATTTTGTTGTGGCACATTTATATTTTAATATATATAGTTGTTTCCTATGAAGATATTGAGATTTCAAATTTTAGATGGATGGATTGATTACTTGCTTTGAATATTAATTACAGTATACCATTGCCTATACACTGGCAAATAAATGTGGTTTAAAACTGAACTTACAGGTGTTTCAAAACTGTAGTATAAAGAATTCAAAATATGTTGCTTAATAAAAGACCACACTATAAAAATTGTGGCTTAATATGACCACACTGAAAAACCGCGGCTTAAATACGAATAATACTGCAAAAACTGTGCCCTAATCAAGCCTATGGCCACACTTTTAAACGTAGCCTAAAATTAAAACTAAAACCGTTGTCTGAAACTGTGGCCTAAACATATGGCCACATTTCATAAAACTGTAGTCTAAAACAAAAACCAAAAATCGTTGCCTCAAGCATACCTATAAAACCGTGGCTTAAACATATGACTACACTTTTGAAAGCGTGGTCTAAAACTAAAACAAAAAACTGTTGCCTCAGACTGCTTAAAAAAATCGTGGCCTTTTCCATTATATTAGTCCACGGTTTTCTAGAAAGTGTGGCCTAAATAAAAAACCGTGGCCTTTTGGTATAGACCACGACCACTTAGACGATGTTAAGGAAACCGTGGCTAAACCGTGGCCTTAAATTTAGGCCGCGGTTTTTTTACTTAAGGCCACACTTTTTTATTGTTGCCTAAAATCTTAAATGTTGTAGTGGAAGGTGTATTTGGGGGACTAACAAACAACTTTTAATTGGCTACTGCGTTCAACCCAAAAGAGAACCTTCAAAAAGAAAGGTTGAAAAAGCTTATAGCTTTGGCCACTTCGTCAATCCCATAAAAAATGAAATCATTCCAGATTGGATTGTACGTAGTAGCCAAAGGAATAAACTTATTCATATTCTTCGAAGAATTTAGATAAGAAGAAGAAGAAAAAGAATGAGAAGGTTTGAAGGAAATGTTCTAATGAAGTTCCTATTTATAGGAACAAAAGGAACGAGGGTTCATAAATGAACCTCTTCGAACGTGCAATAAGAAGAACCTTGTTGAATGGACGGTGGCCGGTGGTCTTCATGACCATTGATTCAACCAAATAAAGTTTGACACGTGGCATACAAAAGAAGGTGAGCAAGTCTCGAAATCAGAAAAGACTTAGTGGGTTCAAGTATCAATAAAAGCTAAGGGGCCGTTCGGGGTGGTTGTGAGTTTTCAGTTTTTGGTTTTTAAAAATTTTCAATCAGATTAAACATACATTTTCAGTACAAAATATCAAGTCGACCTACTTCAGGTTAAAATATACATTCAAGTACAAAGTATAAGATCGACCGACTTCATCAACTTAAATATGCTTTAGTCCAAAGGACCAGGCCGATCTATGTCAAGTCAAACATACTTCAGTCCAAAGACAAAGACGACCTAGTTCAACTTAAACATGCTTTAGTCCAAAGGCCCAGGCCGACCAACCAACCTAAAGTCAAGATGCAAACTGATTCGCCCTTCGCTAATAACTCTAAAACCAAGTAGAAACTTGGGGTAACGAGTTCAATTTCTCCAAATACCCTAAAAACCGAGTTACACCTCGGGGTAACGAGTTGAATTCATGAAGTTCTCCAAAGGTTCTCCAATACCCTAAAAATCGAGTTAAACCTCGGGGTAACGGGTTGATTTCGCCTACTTCTCCAAAGGTTCTCCAATACCCTAAAAATTGAGTTACACCTCGGGGTAACGGGTTGAATTCACGAAGTTCTCCAAAGGTTCTCCAATACCCTAAAAACCGAGTTAGACCTCGGGGGTAACAGGTTGATTTCGCCTACTTCTCCAAATGTTCTCCAATACCTTAAAAACCGAGTTAGACCTCGGGGGTAACGAGTTGATTTCGCCTACTTCTCCAAAGGTTCTCCAATACCCTAAAAACCGAGTTACACCTCAGGGGTAATGGGTTGAATTCACGAAGTTCTCTAATACTCTAAAAACCAAGTCCAACACTTGGGGTAACGAGCTGATTTTCGCCTAAGTTATTATGCTCTAAAAACTGAGGATGACCTCAGGGTAACGAGCTCATACTCTAAAAACCAAGTACAACACTTGGGGTAACGAGTTGATTTTCTCCTAAGTTATTATGCTCTGAAAACTGAGGATGACCTTAGGGTAGCGAGCTCATTCTATAAAAACCAAGTACAACACTTGGGGTAATGAGTCTAAGTTATTATGCTCTAAAAACTTATGATCACCTCAGGGTAACGAGCTCATACTCTAAAATCCAAGTACAACACTTGGGGTAAGGAGTTGATTTTCTCCTAAGTTATTATGCTCTAAAAACTGAGGATGATCTTAGGGTAACGAGCTCATACTCTAAAAACCAAGTACAACACTTGGGGTAACGGGTTGATTTTCGCCTAAGTTATTAAGCTCTAAAAACTGAGGATGACCTAAGGGTAACTAGCTCATACTCTAAAAACCAAGTACAACACTTGTGGTAACGAGTTGATTTTCGCCTAAGTTGTTATGCTCTAAAAACTGAGGATGACCTCAGGGTAACGAGCCCATACTCTAAAAACCAAGTACAACACTTGTGGTAACGAGTTGATTTTCTCCTAAGTTATTATGCTCTAAAAACTTAGGATGACCTCAGGGTAACGAGCTCATACTCTAAAAACCAAGTCCAACACTTGGGGAAACAAGTTGATTTTCTCCAAAAGGAAGAGTTGCTTCGCCAAAAACATGCTCTAAAAGTTTAGGATCACCTAAGGGTAACGAGCTCATACTCTAAAAACCAAGTTCAGTACTTGGGGTAACGAGTTTAAATTTTCTCCAAAAGGAAGAGTTGCTTCGCCAAGAATATGCTTTAAAAACTGAGGATCACCTCAGGGTAACGAGCTCATACTCTAAAAACCAAGTTCAATACTTGGGGTTGTAGGAACACAGGGAAACACTAGAAGCGGAGGTTGAATAGAGTTTCTAAATATTTTAGAAAGCTTTTCGCAAACAGGTGTTAAAGACACGATTTCAGACAGGCTCTTAAAGGGCTGTCTGAAGTTTTCAGACGGCTTGTAAGAACTGATTTTAAAAGATGTTTTGTGCCTTTATAAAATATCAGATTAATTACTCTAACCCCTAGATTAGTATAAAAAGAATTGACAAGAGATAAAGGTAAGAAAACTTAGCCAAGGAATTTATCCTGGTTCACTCACTACCACTGTGAGCTACGTCCAGTCCCAATGCCAACTAGCAATTGGATTTTCTCTTAATCTTTCAAGATTACAAGTATTCTTTTACAGTCAAGCCTCTTCAGGCTCTACAACCAAGTATTATTTTACAGTCAAGCCTCTTCAGGCTTTACAACCAAGTATTCTTTTACAGTCAAGCCTCTTCAGGCTCAACAAACAAATATTCTTTTTCAGGCAAGCCTCTCCAGGCTCAACAAACAAATACAGAGAAGATAAAATGCTTAAGCTTACAAACTATATCAGTCTTGAAGCTTAAACAATTACAAATGTACAGAAAAACTGAGGTATGCTCAGGATATTACAATATGTGTACAAAGATAAATATTATCAGAGTTGTTGCAGCGAAAAACTTGCAGAGTTTTAGTTCTTTTTCACAAAATTCTTCTCCCTTGATGGTCTTCAAATGAGGGGGTATTTATACCCAAATATCAATCCGTTGGAGAAAACCACCGTTTAGGAATAGCATGGAATCCGTTGTGAGACAGCCTGATGTGAGCTCTGACATTCTCTGACATTTTCTGACAATTCTTGACACATTACAAGTTTTGCTCCTGCCAAAAAGCTGCTTTTTGTTGTTGCTGCAAGGGCTGCGTAGCAGAGGACGCGTATGGCAGAGAACGTGCTTGAAATTCAAAAGGGAATGCCAGCTGTTATAACAGAAAACGTGCTCGATTCAAAAAGAGCTTCAGACGTCTTCACAATCTTCAAACTAGAGGTGCCACGTCATCAAAAGACTTCAGACGGCACTGATACTTCAGACGGGTTGAGCTACTTCAGACAGCTTCAACTCTTTAGACGAGTTCTGCTTCTTCAGACAGCTTCAACACTTAGTCTTTTTATGTAGGCTCATAGTGACTCTTGCTGAAATCATAGATAAAACATTAAAGTATATATGTATCTATGATAAATATTTTAAGTCAAATTTGTTAACCATTAAAACTTGGGAATCTAGTTGTCTTAAAACATCATAAACAACCTTATGATATTTTTGAGACTCAACATTCTCCCCCTTTTTAATGATGACAAATTTGGTTAAAATATACAAATCTGTAATCAGTTTTTGAGAATAAGAAAGCTCCCCCTGAGATAGAAATATCCTTTAACAGTTTCTATTTAAGGTATAATTTACTCATTTGCTCAAATTTCTCAGAAAACATATGTACTCCCCCTGAGTCCTGTAACCACTTCAGATTTGGTTCTCAAATTCTCAAATTTCTCAGAAAACATATGTACTCCAAAGCTTATATACTCCCCTTGAGTCCTGTAATCACTTCAGATTTGGTTAGTTTTAATACTCCCCCTTTTGTCATCAATCAAAAGGGAATATCAGAGCAAAACAGTAACAGAGCAATATATTCAGATAAAACATATATATCAGAGCACAAATAATCAACTCAAAATATGAGATAAGCCACTGATTGTACTTAATGAATGTTCAGATAAAGAAATAGACAATCAGACACTTGTCATAAACATGAAAATAAGCAAAGACAATGGCTAAATTAACAGTTTAATCCTTTTTCTTCAGCAAGGCCTCAGTCAGAAAGGAAATCAAGTCTTCCTTGGCCTTGTCTATTGCTTCTTCCACTGAGGTTTTTAATTCTTGCTGACCAGATCTGATAAGCTGCTGTTCTTGAAGAATCTGCTCTTGTTTATCAATTAGATGCTTAGTCTTCTTCTCTTGATCAGCATACTTCTTTTCAAGTTTCTTAACTTTGGTCTTCAACTTCAAATTTTCCTCAGACAAGTCTTGCTCAGATTCATAGAAAATCAATTGGATGTAGGAGCAAACAAATCTAAGCACTCCAAAGCCTGGCTTTAATCTGTATTCAGATGGCCTGAACACAGGGCAAAAGAAGGTGTCAATGGGGTTCAGTACTACCCAGTCTTCATTAAAAGAGTCAGCAGGTGGGGGAAAGTGATCTCTCAGATAGTGATATTTGACATTGGTTGACTTTCCAAGTCCAACTTCAGAATCAGCATCAGGACCAGTTGATCCCGAAGAAGATCCAGCATCTTCTCTGATCTTCCAGTAAGAAGACCACATCCAATCTTGAAGTAGATGATCTAGGCCTCCTCCTTGGTTTCTGATGAACTCTGGTAAAGATTCTCACTCTGATGGACTCATCATTTCAGACAGAGGTGAAGCTACAGAATAAACTTTAGCTCCTTTGAATTTCTCACCCTGACCTTCCTTTAAGGGATACCTAGGAACTATTCTATCAGGTTTCACCAAGATTTTAGTGGTTGGCCTGATTGAACAAGTTCTAGGAGGCCTGTAGCCTCTCATCCCAACTCCCTTGTGCAGATCCCTCTGAAACAGCTCAGACTCAGTGTTCAGCTGCCTCACAAAACTCCATTCATCACTATTCAGCCTGAGGGAATCATCTGAGAATGGATTGATGGGAGCCCAAGTATGTGCAGGAGGGACAACACCCTTCCTGATCTTTTCTAATCCTCCTGAAAGAGCACTGTATTGGTTTCTAACTTCAGCAACAGTTTTTCTGATTAATCCATGATGCAAGGATACAACAGGTGCTGGTCTGAAATACTGTAGCTCTTCAGAAAGGTTGCCAAACTTAGGCAATGAACAGGGATCAGAAGGAAGGAGAGACAACTGTAGAGCTTCAGCAAGGACTTGCTCTTCTTCAGCAGAGAACTCTTCTTGCAGAGAAGGTGGAGGGGATGATGGTGGTGAAGGTGTAGGTGGTGGTGGTGATGAAGGTAAAAGTGGTATCAGAGCAAGGTTATGGGTTCGTGGGGAAGGTAATGTATGTTCAGAGAGTTGATTCTCTGAAGGTTGTGGTGAGGTAGGTTCAAAGGGTTTATTTTCTGTTGGTTCGAAGGGTTCAGAGGGTTCAGAGGGTAGGTTTTCTGTTTGTGGAGGTGGTGATGGTTGTGATAGAGGTGAAGATGGTTATTTTTTAGGTGATAGGGGTTTTGGTGAAGGTAGTGGTGAAGGTTGTGGTGTAGGTTGAGATGTTGGTTGAGAGGGTTACTGAGGTGTTTGTTTTTCTGGTGAGGAGGGTGGTGAAGGAGTTACATTATCAAATCTCACCTTAATTCTCTTGTAAGGAGGCTTGGTTACCTCAGATTCTTTTGCCTTAGTTTCCTTCTCTTCCTTCTCCCTTTGTGCTTGTTTTTCTTCCCTTCTTCTTTTAAAATACTCATGTGCCTTGACATAATTTTGGTATTTCCCAACCATATCCTCTGCTTCCAGCTGAGAAGCAATACTTCTAGTCACCCTAGGTTCAGGTGCAGTCTGAAGTAGCTTGCTTTTGGTCCTCCTTCTCTGAGGTGCACTTGACCTCTTCCTTTTCTTTGCTCCCTCAGCTATGGTTGCTTTCCTATCATCTTCAGCATCGGCCAATTGTGAAGCAAAAGCAAGAGCTCTATCAGTCTTCTCTTGCTCTGCTTTCTTCTCCAGCTCCTCCTGCTCCAAAGCAGTAGCCAATGCTGCCACCTGAATGAGTTCAGGATCAGATGGGCAAGCAGCCAATGGCTCAGCTACAACAGCACCAGCCACATCTGCCTCTTGAGCCTGTCCTTCCATTTCAGAAGTAGGTTGTGGAGTTTGTACAGGTTCAGACAACTGACCCACAATTTCAGATGGCCTTTGTGAAGTCTTCTGAACAGGTTCAGACACCTGACTCTGCACAGATGCAGATGCTACCTTAGCAGCACTCCTCACAGGTAGCTTCTTCAATTTTGCTTGAGGAGAGGGTTTTGATGGCTTGAACTCATGCCTCCTTATGTCTCCTCTGAGTTCATTCTCAAGAACCTCCATTGTTGTCTTCCTTCTAGCAGCTTTCTCAAGAAGAAGGCTCTCCTTCATGGATGGAGAGGGAGGTCTTGGAGTCAGCTTCACTCCCATGCTCTTGAGGTTTGATTCACCAAACACAGGTTGTGAAAGGCGATCAAAAAACCTCTCAATGGGGACTTTGAAATGCAGCAAGATCTTGGTGATGATGGTATTGTGAGGGAAGCTCCCAGCAGAATCTCTGAGCCTCTTCTGCATGTGGTACATTATGATGTTGGGGAGGTTCACCTTCTTCTGCAGTAGGTGAATCAGACAAAATCTCTCCAACTCAGAAACATGGTTTCTGCTTCCACTCTTAGGGATTACAGAGCACCCTAAGATGGCATGCAAAACCCTAGCCTTGTCTGACATATGCTTTGCATCCAAGCTTACTGGTTCAGAGGTGCCATACAGAAACTCTGTGAACTGCTTCTGTCCACTATTTCTTGCTTCCCAGCCGGGAGTGAATACAGCTCCTTCAGCCCTAACCTCACAGATGTGAGTAAGGATATCTTCATCAACAAAGACAGGGACACCACGTACTGTGGCCTTGATGCTAGTGTAGATACCCTGAGGATTGAGTATTCATATGGCAGTAGCCCATAAATCCAGCACACTCTGCTCATGCCACTGTGTCAAGTTGTGGTTGAAATACAGAGTCCACCCAGCTGCATCGAACTCAGCAAATAAGTCCATTCCCAGAGATTGAAGATCCTCCAGGACTACACCCAGCTGCTCATCCTTCGAGCTGTTGTGGTCATTCAGCTCCATTCCTGCAAAATCATCCTCTAGATCTGATAGTTCCCTATCAGTCTCTTTGTTATCATTGAATTTAACATGAATAGTTTCTTCTACAGTTAAAGTTCTAGAGTTATACACTCTATAGGCTTTAGATGTTTCAAAATATCCAATGAAAAATCCTTTATCAGACTTTGCATCAAATTTTCCAAGATCATCCTTGGTGTTGAGTATAAAACATTTACAGCCAAAGGTGTGGAAATATGATATGTTGGGTTTTCTTCCTTTCCACAATTCATAGGAAGTCTTTTTCAGAATTGGTCTTACCAATATTCTGTTTTGAAGGTAACATGTTGTGCTAACAGCTTCTGCCCAGAAGGATCTTGGTGAGCTGCATGAGTTGAGCATGGTCTTTGCCATCTCTTGCAAACTTCTGTTCTTTCTCTCAACAACCCCATTCTGTTGAGGTGTTCTAGCCACAGAGAAATTGTGTGAGATCCCATTCTCATCACAGAACATTTGAAAGTTTGCATTCTCAAACTCTCCACCATGATCACTTCTGATAACAGAAATACAAAATCCTTTCTCATTTTGTACCTTCTAGCAGAATATTGTGAAATTCCTAAAAGTCTCATTCTTGCTTCTTAGGAATAACACCCATGTAAATCTAGAATAGTCATCAACAATGACCAAACCATATTTCTTACCACTAAGACTTTCTGTTCTAATAGGACCAAACAAGTCAATGTGTAAAAGTTCTAGTGGTATGCTAGTTGAAACAACATCCTTACTCTTAAAAGAGTGTCTTGTTTGTTTCCCTTTCAGACAGCTTTCGCATAAAATGTCAGATTTGTATGAAAGCTTGGGCAATCCTTTAACAAGATTGTGTTTTTCTAACCTTGAGATTAATCTCAAGCTGGTATGCCCAAGTCTTTGATGCCAAATCTGTTTTTCATCTTCAACAGAAATGAAACATTTTACATTTTGACTTGCTAGATCCTCTAGATCAATTTTGTACACATTGTTGTGTCTCTTAGCAGTAAAGAGGGTTTGATCAGAGGAGTCTTTGACTATGCATCCTTCCTTAGTAAAGGATACCACATAACTACTGTCACATAATTGACTTTTGCTCAGTAAATTATGCCGAAGTCCCTCCACTAGGAGTACATTTTTAATAAGGGATGAAGGAGATATACCTACAGTCCCTATTCCAGTGATATTCCCTTGCTGATTTCCACCAAAGGTGACCACTCCACCAGCTCTAGGTCTAAGGTTTTGGAACAGAGACCTTTCTCCTGTCATGTGTCGCGAGCACCCACTGTCCAGGTACCATTTGTGGGGTCTCCTTTGTCCTGTTAAACACATCTGCAACAAGAATAATTAAGTTTTTAGGTACCCATATTCTTTTGGGTCCTTTCTTGTTAGCTTTGGGCCTTGTTTTTCTCTTGTGTTTGCACTGAGCCACATTGTGTCCAGGCTTACCACAGTGAGAACACCCAGTAACCTTCTTTTTGCCTTTAGAAAAATTTAAGACAGTAGGAGGTTCAGACATGTTATGATCACAAACGCCTAGTCCACTTTTGTCAAGGGAATGCCTTTGATTTCCAAGCATTATATTCAGATTTTTAGTTCCTTTGACAAATTAGGCCAGATCTTTTGTCAGTTCCTCAACCTGCTTCTGAAGTTTCTTATTCTCTTCAGATACAGCTTGTGAGCTGCAGTTTTCAGTCTCAAGAATCTTTTCCTTGAGCATAATATGTTCTATCTCAAGTACCTCATATTTGTTACACATTTCTGTGTGGGCTTTGGATAGATTCTTATACTCTTGGAAAAGTTCCTTGGAACTTTCCACCAGATCATCATACATTTCTTGTAGAGTAAGAGGAAATACCTCAGCTTCAGAGCTGTCTGAAGAGGGTAGACTGGCCATGAGACACATATTTGCCTCTTCTGAAGTGTCTTCCTCTTCTTCTGAGGTTGATCCATCAAGGTCTTCCCATGTTGCCATAAGACCTTTCTTATTTTTGAAAAACTTCTTCTTCTTGAAGTTGTTTTCTTCAGTCTTGGACAATCAACCTTCATATGCCCTGGTTTCTTACATTCAAAGCAAAAAATTTTATCAGTGTTAGACTCTTTACCTTTCTTACCTGATTTGGATGATGAAGGTTGGTTCTTTCTGAACTTTCCTCTGTTCTGCAACATTCTCTTGATCTTTCTGCATAAAAGAGCAAGATCATTGTCATCTTCTGAGCTATCTTCAGAATTTTCATCTGCTTCTGAAGTTTCCTCAGCTTGCATAGCCTTCATGCTGCCATGCCTAGACTGTTTGGCCTTGGAGTTTAGAGCTAGAGACTTCTTCTTGTTGTCATCTTCTCCAAGATGAAGCTCATGGACTTTGAGAGATCCCAACATTTCTTCCATTCTCAGAGAGTTCAAATCTCTTGCCTCTTGAATGGCAGTGACTTTGGGTCTCCAGGACTTAGGTAGACTTCTTAGAATCTTCCTGTTATTGTCTCCAGATTCATAGGTTCTTCCTAAGGACCTGAGTCCATTGGTTATGGTCTGAAACCTCCCAAACATTTGGTCAATGGTTTCAGTTTCTTCCATCTTAAACATCTCATACTGATGTATAAGCATGCTGATTTTGGATTGCTTGACAGTTTCAGTCCCTTCATGGGCTGCTGCAAGAGTATCCCAAATCTCCTTGGCAGAAGTGCATCCATGGACCTTCTCATATTCTGATTTATTCAAGGAACATATCAGATAGAGTTTGGCTTTAGCGTTCATCTGGACTCTAGTCTTCTGCTCCAAGGTCCATTCAGTCTTAGGTATAGGCACACCATTTTGCATAGGCACAGTCTCCATCAGTGACCACATCCCAAACATCAATGTTGTTGCTCTCAATGAACAACTTCATACGATCTCTCCAGTAGTGGTAATCCACTCCATTGAATGTTGGGGGTCTTGTGATAGAGGCTCCTTCTGTGATGTATTGCCTGTTACTGTTAGAAGCTTCCATTTGGATCTTTCAGTCCTCAAACACTTGTTAGGTGCTTCAACCCTGAGTAGAGCTCTGGTACCAACTATAGGAACACAGGGAAACACTAGAAGGGGGGTTGAATAGTGTTTCTAAATATTTTAGAAAGCTTTTCGCAAACAGGTGTTAAAGACACGATTTCAGACAGGCTCTTAAAGGTCTGTCTGAAGTTTTCAGACGGCTTGTAAAAACTTATTTTAAAAGATGTTTTGTGCCTTAATAAAATATCAGATTAATTACTCTAACCCCTTGCTTAGTATAAAAAGAATTGACAAGAGATAAGGGTAAGAAAACTTAGCCAAGGAATTTATCCTGGTTCACTCACTACCACTGTGAGCTACGTTCAGTCCCAATGCCAACTAGCAATTGGATTTTCTCTTAATCTTTCAAGATTACAAGTATTCTTTTATAGTCAAGCCTCTTCAGGCTCTACAACCAAGTATTCTTTTACAGTCAAGCCTCTTCAGGCTCTACAACCAAGTATTCTTTTACAGTCAAGCCTCTTCAGGCTCTACAACCAAGTATTCTTTTACAGTCAAGCCTCTTCAGGCTCAACAAACAAGTATTCTTTTTCAGGCAAGCCTCTCCAGGCTCAACAAACAAATACAGAGAAGATAAAATGCTTAAGCTTACAAACTATATCAGTCTTGAAGCTTAAACAATTACAAATGTATAGAAAAATTGAGGTATGCTCAGGATATTACAATATGTGTACAAAGATAAATATTATCAGAGTTGTTGCAGCGAAAAAATTGCAGAGTTTTAGTTCTTTTTCACAAAATTCTTCTCTCTTGATGGTCTTCAAAGGAGGGGGTATTTATACCCAAATATCAATCCGTTGGAGAAAGCCACCGTTTAGGAATAGCATGGAATCCGTTGTGAGACAGCCTGTTGTGAGCTCTGACATTCTCTGAATATTCCTGACACGTTACAAGTTTTGCTCCTGCCAAAAAGCTGCTTTTTGTTGTTGCTGCAAGGGCTACGTAGCAGAGGACGCGTATGGCAGAGAACGTGCTTGAAATTCAAAAAGGAATGCCAGCTGTTATAATAGAAAACGTGCTCGATTCAAAAAGAGCTTCAGACGTCTTCACAATCTTCAGATTATAGGTGTCACGTCATCAAAAGACTTCAGACGACACTGATACTTCAGACGGGTTGAGCTACTTCAGACAGCTTCAACTCTTCAGACGAGTTCTGCTTCTTCAGACAGCTTCAACACTTAGTCTTTTTATGTAGGGTCATAGTGACTCTTGCTGAAATCATAGATAAAACATTAAAGCATATATGTATCTATGATAAATATTTTAATTCAAATTTGTTAACCATTAAAACTTGGGAATCTAGTTATCTTAAAACATCATAAACAACCTTATGATATTTTTGAGACTCAACAGGGGTAACGAGTTTAAATCTCCAAAAGGAAGAGTTGCTTCGCCAAGAATTTACTCCAAAAACTGAGGATCACCTTAGAGTAACAAGCTCATACTCTAAAAACCAAGTTCAATACTTGGGGGTAACGAGTTTAAATCTCCAAAAGGAAGAGTTGCTTCGCCAAGAATATGCTCTAAAAACCGAGGATCACATCAGGGTAACGAACTCATACTCTAAAAACTAAGTCCAACACTTGGGGTAACGAGTTGATTTCCGCCTAAGTTATTAGGCTCTAAAAACTGAGGATGACCTCAGGGTAACGAGCTCATACTCTAAAAACCAAGTCCAACACTTGGGGAAACGAGTTAATTTTCGCCTAAGCTATTATGCTCTAAAAAATGAGGATGACCTCAGGGTAACGAGCTCATACTCTAAAAACCAAGTCAAACACTTGGGGAAACGAGTTAATTTTCGCCTAAGTTATTATGCTCTAAAAACTGAGGATGACCTCAGGTAACGAGCTCATACCCTAAAACCCAAGTCTAACACTTAGGGTAAGGAGTTGATTTTCGCCTAAGTTATTATGCTCTAAAAACTGAGGATGACCTTAGGTTAACGAGCTCATACCCTAAAAACCAAGTCCAACACTTGGGGTAACGAGTTGATTTTCTCCTAAAGTTATTATGCTCTAAAAACTGAGGCTGACCTCACGGTAACGAGCTCATACTCTATAAACCAAGTCCAACACTTGGGGAAACAAGTTGATTTTCGCCTAAGTTATTATGCTTTAAAAATTGAGGATGACCTCAGGGTAACGAGCTCATACTCTAAAAACCAAGTCCAACACTTGGGGTAACGAGTTGATTTTACTATAAAAATCAAGGATGACCTCGCGATAACAAGTTGATTTTTTTAAAAAAAAACGTGGAAGTAACAAGTTGAATTTCGCCTAAGTTATGATATTCTAAAAATCGAGGATGACCTCGGGGTAACGATTTGAGGCAACAGTTTGGAGTTCGCAAAGAAAACGAGCAATTTTATTCAATACTTCTTTACACCAGAAGACTACCAACCACACACAAGGATACGTGACCAAGTTATACCTCGGATGATTTCCTCCAGAATCTTTAAGTTTCTTCATGACCGAGTTAAGCCTCGGATTATTTCACCAGAATCTAATCTTCTTCGTGACCGAGTTATACCTCGGATTAAAAAGTTGAATCTAAGTTTCCTCATGACCGAGTTCTACCTCGAATGATTTCCCTTAAAATCTTTAAGTTTCTTCATGACCGAGTTATGCCTCGGATTATTTCACCAGAATCTAGTCTTCTTCGTGACCGAGTTATACCTCGGATTAAAAAGTTGAATCTAAGTTTCCTCATGACCGAGTTCTACCTCGGATGATTTCACCAGAATCTAAATTTCTTCATGACCGAATTATACCTCGATTTAGTTTACCAGAATCTAAGTTTCTTCAAGATCGAGCTACTCTAAGTTCGATGACCAAGCTATACATAAATCGACCTCTATTTAAAGGGCATCACATATATAAAGACGAAGTTGGACGACCTTGAGTAGATTGACCTCAAGTTAACAAATCGATCTACAACCCCTAAAGACAACCAACTACATATAGCTAACCGAGCAAAGCCTCGAATAACAGGTGGACTTTATATAGTCGATCGAGCACAAGTCTTGGGATAAGCAAAATCTACCGAATCAACTTAGTACAAACTTTGAGGATGACATGTTAAAACTATTAAACCGACCAAGTACAAGTCTCAAGATAACAAAAATACAGATCTAGGAATGGTCGATAACATACACTACATATTGAGTATTGTATACTCCTCGATCGAGTTATTGCCTTGGATGACTTCAACAAGCTTCATCGCTTTTCAAGCTCATAGCTTGGGAGGCTTATGTATTGTACCTGGCCGACCAGGTACTCGACCAACCTTGGTAGATACCTAATTAGCACTCCATCGTCAAGAGAGTCAATTACGATTATGATTGAGAAATCACAATTATTGGGGCATTTATGACAAATTGACATCTACCCCATGATTACGTTATCCAGCTCTATAACCTCTCACTCACTTATTATATAAATACATATCAAAGGGTACCTCAAGTATGTCCTCTTACCACTACTCATATTCTCCTGGATCCATGCTGACTTGAGCATAGGAAGAGGTGCGAAACTCAAAAGGCGCGTTAATTAAAGGAATGAATGGTTAAGATCAAACTCATCCAACGGTTCAAATTTAATGACAACGACTGACAACACCACAAACTGCAAAAGTAGGGCTTCAGAAAGACCGAGCATGACCTCGGATAAAACAAATAAAAAAATGTCATAACAAGCATCACAACAGGAAAAGATGAGTTTAAATATTGCAGGAAGGGAAAACCATCAAACAGACAATTAAGCTACTTCACTGCATTACACTTCGTAGCTTGAGAAGCTTATGTTACGTACCAATTAAGCTCGTACTTTCTCCAAACAAATCAGCCAGGATGAGCTCGGGGAGGGACCGACCTGACACATCACATCAGGATTCTTGGCATGACTAAAGGTGGGAATCAGGACAAATAAGGAAAGAGTTGATGTCAAGCAGCTTGATAGCGGAATCAGCGCAGAGTACCTCCCAATCAGCAGATCATGCCATAAATAGAAGATATCCTTCAGCACCTATAAAAGGAGGGGCGTAGGCAGCATTAGGGGACATACACTAGTTTCTCTACATTATCCTTCTTATACTGTACGAGTAAAAATTAGGCTTGGTAAGAACAATATATATAAATATAAATATAAATATAAATATAGAACCTAGGGGTGGAAGTAGGCCGGGCTAGGCTTTGTAGGGCCCAAGACTGGCCTGCATTATATTTTTGTGGCCTAAGTCTGGCCTGTTACCTGTCATAGACCATTTTTTAGGTCTGGTTAGCCTGTTTAAAAGCTCATTTCATATTATGACTTTTAAATAGGCCAATAAATCTATCTTTAAACCTTTAAATAGGTCAATAAATCTATCTCTAAATAGGTCAGTGAGCTTACAAACTAATACTTACTTTTTTATAATGTAAATATGTCACTAACATATACGTTTAGTTAGGAAAATAAGTCTATCTCTAAATAGGCCAACAAAAGAATTTAAAAAATTATATATTATTATATTATTTATTATATATAAAATATTTATATGTTTATTAAAAGTAATATTATTTATAATAGGTTAGTCTGTCAAACCAAATAGGTTTTTTAAAAAGCTTGAGTCTGTCCTATTTAATTAAAAAGGCTTTTTCAAAAGTCTATACCTGACTTTTTTATTAAACGAGTTGGACCAAACTATGCCTTAAGTAGGGTGGGTCGTAGGCCCCTGTCGAGCGGTCTGGCCTATTTCCACCCTAATAGGACTTGAGGGAAAATTGGGAAGATAACATAAAAGAAAAAGGAATTTCCCACTAGCTATGGTGGTTTTCATGGGTAATTATACCGTAGAACCTTTGAGTTTAGGGTCCATGGTAAACCTTTACCATAAATAATATAAATTTAATATTAAAATATTTATTAATACATATTATAAAATTAAAATTACTTTTATAGTAAGAAAAGTTAGTGATCTATGGTGGACTTAAACTTAAATGGTCCAACGTATAATTAGCCAGTTTCGTTTCATATGGACCCGTCGGGTTATTGCCTTACTGGGGAATGGGTCCCGTACATGACATATCGAGGAATTTACGCATTAATGAGAATGTGTGGTCAAGGTTAGTAAGACGAAAACGTAACGTAAGGCTCATAAGTCAATGCACTTTAGTTGACTTGTGCAACACATGCATGCTTCCTCAATTTGATAAGACAAAATGCCAATGGTTTAACTTTTGCGGGAGCTAGGATAGGATAGGAGGATAGCTTCTATTGTCAAAATGGATTCTTGCCTGGGCCAAAATGATAGGTCGGATCGGATGGTGTCGTATGGAGTTAACTCTCCTCTAATTCATGAGAATTATGTGGGTATATATATATGAGCTGAATAATTACTACATGAATTAAGCGAAATATTTCAAATTTAGATTTTTTTTTTGGTAAAAAATGGAGGCATACAACTACAAAGCTACACAACAATCACTCTGAGAACAACACTCCCATTAAAATCATTCTTAAGCATGACAAGAATAAAAGGAGGTGGCCTGAATGACCCAAAATAGCAAGACCATCCGCAACGCCATTTGTTTCACGCCAAATTTAGATTTATGAACATGCAAACATGTTATATAAGATTTATTTATGAACTTTGATACTAGATCGTCATTGTTAAAAAAATACATAAAATTTTGACTAATTTAAATTGAAACAGATTAATTTAAGCCGTGTATACACGTAGACTTGACACGATGACACTCGGTATGCGAGTTAAATGGATTAAATGGACTCATTTATAGGTCAATTCATAACAAATTTTATTTTATTAATTATTTTTTAATGAGAATATTAATTTTTTTTTTTTATTTGTATATATATTTTCACTCCTAGAGAAGAAATGAGCAAGTGTATTTTTTATGGCCATTGACAAAAGTGATATATTCCTATATTGTCACATAACCATGCAACACTCCAGTATACGAGCTATTAAAATAAGTATATATTTTATTTAGAATAATTAACAGCTCTAATAAACAACTAACAATTAATTAATAATCTGATTCTGGATAAAATATACATTTTTTATTCAATTTTATTTATGTTTAAACTCTTTATTGTTTACTTATATATTAATTAATGTATAAAAAATATTTTTTATATAATTATTATTTTTAAATATATATCATAAATTCTTTTTACAATAAATAAATGTATTAAAATATGGCCTATTTTATTTAAAATGAGCAATTTAAATTTGATACATAAATACTATGGTATAATTAGTTTGAATTAAGTATATGATTTGAGAGATTTGAGAGAATGTTATATATTTGATTACCTTATATATTTGATTTTAAAATATCAATTTTTTTAAAATTAACAATTTAAATTTCATTTAAAATTAACAATTTAAAATTAACAATTTAAATTTCATTACCTTATATATTTGATTTTAAAATATCAATTTTTTTAATAATATATATTAAGAGAGATTTGAGAGAATGTTAAAAAAATATTTACAAAGATATATGAAAGATACACAAGAAAAAAGTGGTGAGGAAAAAAGGTAATGAAACACGTGACACTTTAGTTGAAAATGTAAAGAAAATGGTGTCTAATTTTCCATAATAAAATCTCAAGATTTATATATAGAGAATTGATTGTACTATCAAATAACTTTTCTTTTAATTTTCTTTAATTATGTAATTAGTTTTGTATAGCTAATTTTAATAAATTTAGTATATGAAACTTAATGTTAATTATATTCATTAAGAGTATGTTTGGTAAGTCATTTCAGCTAGCTGAAAGCTGAAATTAATAGTTAAAATCATTATAGTTGTGTTTTGGTAAGATATTTTTTTGGGTAGTTTTTCTTGAAAAGGTACTTGAGGTAGTTTTTAAAAAAAAAAAACTCAAATTTTCATTTACTAACTGAAAATTAATTATAAGTTTATCCCTCAACCACCCCCACTTATCATTATTTAATAATTAATGATGTCCTTATATGTTATTTTACCATTTTCAGATAGTTTTACCAAACACATTCAATAATTTTTTAGCTTTCAGTTAGCTTTAAACTTTCAAACTAACTTCTCAACTAGTTTTACCAAACACACTCTAAATTTTCATATTAGCCTTAAACCGGTTTGGAATCCCATTGAACTATTGAAGGTTTGAATAGTTAGGGCATGTTTGATTTGCATTTTTATTTCCTGTTTTTTGTTTACTGAAATTTTACAAAGGAAAATCTGAAAATGCTGAAAACAAAAATTTGTTATTTCCAACATTTTCAATTTTTTCTTTGTAAAATTTCAGTAAACAAAAAACAAAATGAAAATAGGAAATGAAAACTGAAAATAAAAATGTAAACCAGACCGTCTCTTACTATTTCTAGCTAGATTCTCCATATTGCGATTGGCGATCCGTTTCAAACTTGAAGTGGGGGGAATAACTTTTACAGCATCAATTTTTCTACTATTTCCGTTTCTTGGTTTGCTCATCAAATCAAAACCAATGCATTGTATTAGCACCAAAAGAATCAAAAGGACAAAGAGGGCAAAAGCTCGATCCCACTCAGCTGAAAAGACGAAGGAAGGCTGGTCTTTTTGTGTAGCTTTTTATTTACCAAATGTCAGAGGCACTCCCTAGGAGGCAAAGATATGCGCCTTTTAATTCGCCATTACAAACAACCTTATACACCTTTTCATAGAAAGAGCTGAACCTAAAACGAATTGGAAAAAGGATCGATCCTAACAAAGTAAAAGTACTACCTCCATTATACGATTTGATATAGTGTAAACGGCATTGTCCCCAATGTCTCACTCTCTAGGTTTGATTTAGTGTTTGAATTGGTCATACTCAAACTTAACTTTTTCAATGTAATTATTTTTAATATTAAAAACATAAATTTATTATTTTTTTAATGTTAAACCAAATATATTTTCCAATTGCATGTCTAATTTTATCAATTCATTATCAATATTTCACACGGTATATATTTTGAAAGACAAGTACCAACCGGTGATTGTTAATTTTCAGGTGTACAAAAAAACCCCTATAAAAGAGTTAATTAATTCTCCTGACTAAAATAATATTATCTCTCATGAAAAATAAATGTGGCCTGATAAAAAAAGATAACTAATATATGAGTATATTCAATTACACTTCAAGCTCGCATGTTATATGTATATCCTTTTAATTTCATGATAACCGCCCTATAAAAATGACAAGTTGCTAATGTATGCTACTTAATCCCATTTGACTATAATTAATTGGTTGAAGAATATATGCATGCATTGGTACGAAGTAAGTCAAGTAGCTATTTAATTTTATATCCACGTACGTAGCGACAAAATTAATGTAAACAAATTTTCATTATGAATATGATATATCTATTTATCCTTGTTTAGTGCTACAAAAAAAGTTGTGATAATATGATCACCGATCTTGTCAGAGCAGAAAGCAAACCTACAACTATTTAGATAATACATGTCTCATAGCAGAAGCCCTTGAATGTAAAAATGGCCAAAAGGTCCATAATTAAAATTTTAAGCAATCAGCATAAAGAGTAACTGATAGGGAAATTAGTTTACTTTTACAGGTGATGGCCGGTATAACCACCGGCGAAGAGGTCACGGAATGATGAGAATGTGACATTATTCCGCATTAACCATAGTTTTAATTCATTCCACCCATTAATCAAAACGACATGGGCTTTATAAATTTCATCAACGTAATCATATTTGTAATGGAGTCATTTTCTTAATCATTACAAATGTTATTATCTTCGTTCTTATTCAATGTACCTCCATCATAAACTTTAATCACAGGGACAATAGTGAAATCCAAGCAATTTTCTCGGGGCGATAACAGGTAGTTGCGAGTTTTTAATTTTTGATTTTTAAGAATTTTAAATTAAATTTTTATAATTTAAAATTAAAAAGTTTTAAAATATTTATTTTGAAAATCATAAAAATAAGTTTTTAATTGTTGGTTAAGTTGTAAAAATTAAAATTTTTAAAAACAAAAAATTTAAAACTCACAATCACCCGAACGACGCCTTAGTTTTCCTTTTCTTTTAATCTTTGCAGTAATTTTGAAGTTTTTGACAGTTGCATGTTCAAATCCATCATAAAATAATTTGTTTAACGATAGTATTTATAAGATAAATGAATTACTTATTAAACATTTTTTTATCTGTGTGTCTGATAATTTTTTTTTTATAAATATAACAGTTATATTCAAAAGAAATTAACCGGAAAGGAACAAAAATCTTTTGGCATCTATTTTGCAAAAGATTTATTTTCATAAAAGACTACTTTACATTTTATAACTCCCAATTATATGGGTCAGTTTGGTTTGAAATTTTGAAATTTTTAGTAATAAGTACAAAAATATTATATTATTTCCACTTCATCTCACGTTTTTAATAATTTTTTAAAAAGATAACAATAATAATTTCATCTATTTCTTGTACAAATCTAAAAATAGAAAATAAAATAAAAATATGTTTTTTTAATTATTAGTAAAAACATAAAAAGAAAACAATAAATATTCTCTCAAACCAAAATTAAGGGATATTTGTTAAAGGTGTTAACTTAAAAACGATATGAATTTCATGTTTTGACAAAATAAACAAAAAATAATTGTATATCATTTTATTTATGAAAAATAAAGTTTTATTTTATATTGCTTTATATATCATTTTTAAATCTGACTGGACTAAGGAAAAAAATTATTCAAAACTATGCCGTATACTCTTTTATCCTGCCTAGTAGAGTTTATTTGAGTATAAATTAGCACACAAATGATATTATGAATGAAATTATCCAAAAAAGTATTTTAATTATAATCCAATTAAAGCAATATTAAATCTTATTTTTGTAATTAAATTAAATGAAAATAATAACTATAAAATGCCATTTATATACAAATTAATTATAATTTGCCATCTCTGATGATATTATGGATTTTTTTTTAGATTTAAAATTAGCTCTTATGAAAAATGTATAATTTTTAAGAATTTCTAATTTATTTGGATTTATTAAGTTTTTAACGGATATTTTCACATACATAACTGAATCACGTGGGTAAAACTTAAAAGTAAGTGATCTAAAGTGAATATCATTTCAGAAATATATTATATATATGTAAAGTTCATATAGAATCACAATTTATTTTCATTGTGACTAATTGTTATTAGGTATTTTTGATTTATTGCATTCTGTTTCAAGCTTTACTGTCATATTAAATAATAAATTTAAAATTCTCTAAATACTTTTTTTTACTGGTTTTGTAAGTTTGAAACGTTGAATATCACCACCCTATTGTAAATTAAAAGAGTGTTAGCCCACGTTAAAAACATAATGATTAGATAAGGGAAGAGCGGAAATCAGCACGGATTATATGGACTAATTAATTAAAGAAATAATTAAAAAAGAGAAGAAAATATATATATATATATCGTAATATAAATAGGATACCTACCTTGGTGATTACATTGTTAACGGATTAGCTTTCATGTCAAGGATAGAAATTTTTTCCACTTCCACCTCCCTTTTCCGTAAGATTCTAGTTCTAGATACAAAATGACAGTAATTTTATTTTACTTTTATTTATTTACTTAGAAGCGTACAAAATGGCAATCTCCATGTAACTTTTTCATATATAGACAAAAGGTAACACAGCTGACCTCCATTACCTTATCCCTAGCTAGCTACAAAATTATCTCTCTCTCTTTTCCATTTCCCTTCCTTATTAGTCAAACCTTTACCCAGCGCCTTCCTCTTGTTATGAAGTAGTATATAGAATTACCTTAACCTTTTCTATGGTGTGTTAGGAGAGAGAAAAGGACAGTACCAACATGGTGGCTTCAAAAGGATCTCCATGTGAAACAACCAAAAAGAAATAAAATAAAACAAAATATATACATACTATCTAGTATATATATATATATAATTTGAGAATTTTGCTATAACATAAGAAACCCCAACACTTTGGGGTTTTTATCTATCTCTTGAAAAACACACACACACACAACCCAACCCGCAGCAATCATCATGTCTTCTCCCCTCTTCCCCTCATTATTATTAGTCCCTCACTTTCATCATCACCATCGCATCTTTTACTTCCCACCAACCGCACCAAAGCCATCATCCGCCTCTAACCTCACCAAAACAAGAGAGAACGGTTAGAAGATGAAGAAGATGCCTTCACTCAAGAAGAAGAAACCCTACCTGCATCTGCACCTGCACCTCCTTCTCATAGATTGATTAATTCAACGGGTGAATCTTCTTCTTTTATGGCTCACTTTCTTCTCTTCTCGGGGAATTGAAGCGTTATGGTCCGACTATTTGCTAGATCAAGCAAATTCTATAACCTATACATATATCTATGGTCTATTCAATTCTATCATCATCTTGCACTTCTCTCTTTCTCTCTCTATATATATACATCTTAATTTGTCAGTTTTAATTGGTTTGATTTAATTAGATGATTATATGGATTCGATTATATAGAGCGTGGTGTATGTGTCTTTTGAGATTTGTGTTTAACATGACGAATGACGATGAAGACTCTCTCTCTCTTTCTTTTTTAGTTGTGTTGTTGAACACTATTACTTTTACTTGTAATTAAATTTGATTTGAAGGATGGAGTCTGTTGCTTCAATTTAAGTTTCTGAATAGAGTTGGAAGTATAGATCTGGATTATTTCCATATCTGTGTGAGATAATAAATGTTATTCTTTAGAAGAATAGCACAGTTGATTGTTCTAAACTATGTTATTTTCTTTGTACTGTAGAGTATAGACTTTAATGTTCGTGACCCCAGACCATCATTCTTCATGCTCTCTCTGTACCTTCCTTTCTTGAAGTAGGGTTCCATTTATACTATTATTTTTCTTTTTTTTTTTTGGTGTTTAATTATATTTCTTTTTTTTTTCTATAAAAATTGGTCACACATACACTGGAACTTGTTTTTTTCTTGTTGACTCGTAAAGAACACGGAAATAGTTACAATGTGATACACGCACACACATATATATACAACAACCATATGAATCAAATTCTTTGTCAATAAAATGCTTTCCAGTGCTGAATTGAAAGGAAGGTTGATACCGTACATTATCTGCTGGTTCAGATTAATGCCAATACATTAATTGTCTGTGCAAGTATGATTCTCATGTGGGTTGCCATAGTCCTTGTCTAGCTTTGAAATATGATATGTACTGTTTTGAAATTCAACTAGCTAGCTAGCTTAGATTGCATGCTCGATTCTGTAAAGACTTTGAGTCAATTATCTATATCGGTGTCCTTTCTTATATTATATATATATATACAGTTTCATAGAAAATTAAACCATGAGCTGTTAAGCACCGCCAATTAAGAGGTTAGTTTAATTTGTGATGTATATATACACAAGTCATCAGATCTGCGTTTTCTTGTGTTTCACCTTTCATCCTTACAATTTACCCTTGTAAAGTATTGAAGATAGTTAAACAACAGAATGAGTGTTTGCATGTGAACGGTACTGTCATATCTCGTATCTGTATTAACTTTGATATTGTTTGGGGTATATATATACACATTATCCCGTAGGTCAGCGTGAACTAGAAGGATTAAATGATCTATGAAGATTTTTTTTCCCACATGAATCCATGGTTATGTATATTTACTACGTACGTACTCGATCTAATAACATCCTATTCCAGCGCCTCTTTTTGAATGTCGATCGATATATCTTTCATCATTAAGCGAATTAAGGTTCACGGAAATTAATTCTATGATCCATCGTGAATCATATTGTTACTTGGGAAAATGAATTATATACAAAAATAGTAACTAATTAAACAACACATTGTTTCGTATACTCATTTATATGGCAGGGATCCAACGCGAAGTTTGTTTTGTTTCAACATTAAACCAAACATGCACTAAAATTATATAATTATTTGTGTGTGTTCGTGCAATTAGCACATATATTTATGTGTTTAACAAATTTAAAACTATACTTTAATTTCATTCAATATGAAAAACGTAGATATAATAATTAACTACAGATAATTAATATTTCTAAATTAGTATCCAAAAAATGATTTATTATACATGGTATAATGATGGTGCCATTGGATTGGATATTACGTTATATATTTAGCAGTTGCTGATTATTTTCAGCTTACTGTTTTAGTTTCTCATGTAAACACTACTTGTACATGTGGATATATATGCTAGCTTATGTGCAAAAGTGAACTCTAATAAATTACCAGCAGAAAAAGACGACAAATTAAGGCACAGTGTTTACGGCTAATAATGATGAAGAGGGAACACAAAGCTTATATAACCAGCTGTGATAGCTCTTTTCTGTGCTCCGTTTGTTTGCTTATATATAGTTGACAAGCACATGCAATGGATCAGCAGCATCCACTGTGCTTGTAAATATTCCATATATATTTCATTTTTCTTTCTTCAATTTGAATAATTAAATATACTTGGATTGAAGGCAAACGTGAAACGTGAAAACAGTGTAAAGTATGATTTGACTTCAATTGAGGCACAACAATATCATCACTCAACAAGGCGGCCCACAGCCCCACATATGAGAGAGGGCCATGCATATATATTGTGTATAACACCCAGCCACAGCTAGCTAGCCCACTGGAATGGTATTGATCATGAGCAAGGGGCCGGGTCCTAAGAGTTTTATATGAGCATCAACCCTTAATCGTATGTTTGGTAGAGTGGAGAGAAATAGAGTAGAGAGAAATAGGGATGAAAAGAAATAGGTGAGAAATAGAGAAGAAATTGAGTTGTTTGGTAGGAAAGAATTAGAGATGAAATAGAATCGAGAGAAATGGTATTTTTATTTGGTATGAGAGAAATATAAAAGAGAGAAATTGTATTATAATTTATAAAGACAAAAAATCCATAAATAAATATTTTTAAGTAGAATTTATAATATTTATTATTTAACTTTATAAATAATATGTAACTAATTTATATAAAATTAATAAAATTATATTTAAAATTAATAAATTTAATTAGAAGTTTGATTAATTAAAAAATTAAGTATGATAAGTATTAAATTTAAATATATACAATACATATATAAATTCAAATAATTGTTAACGCAAATGGCTTTGGAGAAAAATAAACTCTATTTTCAAATCACACCAATAATAAAAGCAAGAACGTCAAACCAACACAATCTCCAAGACAAGCCTCAAAGGACTCTTTCTCACCCGTAGTTATTCTCTTGCAATTTCTTCACAAATTTGCCATGAAATTTCAAAGGATGGGACCCATATTCTGTAACTTTCTCTCTTCATACATTTCTACTCAACCAAACTTATAAATTATTTTTCCTTCCCCTATTTCTCTTCTCTCCCTCCTAATTTCTTCTTCTCCAAACAAACCGTAAAATATTAAATAACAGAAACATAAAGGACAATACATATCCTCAACACCTTGTTTTGTGTCTACACATCTTATATGAATAATTATACATCCCCCTAATTACTAAATAGAGTAAGCATTCAATACTTTTTATGTTTTCAATATTCACTTTTTATTTAATATTTTCTTTAATTAGTATGTTACAAGATTTGTAGGAGGATGAGTGTAGGAGGATATAGCATTGCTCAACTAATATATATGGTAGGAAAATAACTATAATTCTTGGTCACGAGTTCCAACAAAATAGTTTTGGGTGGCTTCTACGGTGCCTATCACTCATAGGTCGTTTAAAGTACATGTACTAGAATAACCTGTTAGTGGAGTTTGCTTGACCGGCTATTTTAAAAATCAAAATTTATATATCCGCTCTTCTTTTAGAAAATTTTGACAAAGGGTCAACCTATTATTTTAATATTATAATTTACAACACCATAACTCAACATTCATTTCCCCTTTATCTCACATGTGGTGAATGAATCTCTGATACTCATCTTTGATCTTGCGTGTTATAATTTTTTGTTGGGGATTGAGAGTCATTGTTTCTTTCATTTCCAAATTTACCACTCTAACAAAAACTGAACATCTTCCTCCCCTGTAGTTCAAAAGTCAACACTACATGCATGAAACTAGCGCCATTGCAGCCCGTGTATTTTATATAAATGGTTCTAGTGCTGCAACAATCTATCTAAATGGTCTGAATCATATACGTCGTCGCCGTCAAAGGACTTCAAACTCGATGTCGAAAGAATCACATCGAAGGTGAAGGAAAGCATTTTGTCGTCGTTGCTTGCTGCCCCTTGAATTTGATGACTTCCTCTTGTCTTCGTTGTTCTCGACAAAAGGAACATAAGTCGTGACTGGCTGGAGAAGAAATGGGAATTCCCACTCCCTCCTCCGTAAGAGCTCCTCTTGCTCTCGCCGTCGAAACTCAATCTCTGCGGATTCCAGTTTCAGGGAATGATGTTGGTGGTTGCTTCTGTTCTTGGCATCGAACCCGTATCTGGACAAGTTCAGTTTCCCGGAGAAGAAGACACGCAACCCATCAGCAGCCTAATACAAGCGCGACCAAGGTCCAAATACATTGGGGCATTTACATAATTTTAACTGAATGTTATGCTGAATTCAGGATTTTCAAACTTTAAATACACACTCCTCCAACAAACCAGTAGCAGGTAAAGTATTCCAACTGTTGATCAAAATTGTCTTTAATCTGATGATAGGCATAGGGTTTGGTACCGGTACCAAACCCATGCATAAAAGTACTGTAGACGGAACCATATTTTTGCCCCTTATCTTTTTTCCCCTTTTGAGATTCTATCTCTCTTTAACTTTTTTAAAAAAAAACTTATTAAGGCAATGAATATGAAGAAATATAAACAATAGTCCTTCATTCCATAATTTTGTCTACTTAATTTTTCATGAAATACATGTCACTTGAGTTCAACTCAGATTGTTATGGTGGGTGCATGGGAAATAGAGGTAAATCATGTCACTTGAGTTCAACTTATATGTTTTGAAACATCCATCACATGTATCATATTATTTTATAAAGGCAATTCATTCCTTTAAGAATGCAATTAATGTCCTTAGAATAGTAAGCTCAAACTTCATAAAAATCAAGTAGATGACTTGATCTTGAGATCTTATGAAGAACTATTCTTAAAATAGTCCCTGGTCAAGTATCATCTTAGGACAAAGATGCATTTAAACTAGTATGTGAGTTCATTGATGATCACATCTCACGAATCATGGATATGAGATATCATGTGTTCAAATAGGTACATATTAAGAGTAATAGTGTACTGGACAGACCCACCTTAAGAACGTTGCATGGATTGTTACATAAGTGTCATAAACGTTTCTTAAATTGATAAATATTATATGAAGTCCTTCAACCTGAAATCACTATGATTCCTACATAAGGAATTATATGTTTTAATTATCATCAAACGTTTCCTGTAACAGGGTAATCATAAAGTTGGTTTTTGGACATATGATAAATTATGTGGTGGGATGTGAGTGACCTAGATGGGATTTGTCCCTCCTATGTAACAAGAGTTATATCTGTAGGCCTCTTGATAAAGTGAGACTGCAAAATGCATGGCCATGCTCAGGAGGATAAACATGAGATGTTTATTTTCTGTACAGTCTACTTAGGGATCAAGAAAACATAAATTGAACTATACAAGGTTGACACAATTCATGCCCTTTTGTTCAATTAGATATTTGGACAAATGGACGGATCATATAAATTATTATCATAAAATAGGATTTATCAAAGTTGTTGATAATCTCAATATTTGGATAGTGATGTATTGCTAGATACCGCTCACTATTTATGATATTAAATATAAAAGAGTTTTTATTTTAATATTATAACCAAATATTAAAGGCCTATTGGGTCATACGCATACAACATGCCACTAGGAAAAGATAATAATTCTATTTTGATTAGAATTATAACCTAATGGGCCAGGCCCATATGTGTTAGGGATAAGTGAGTGAGAGGGTAAAACCCTAGCCACCACTCTATAAATAGAGCATGAGATGCATTACCCATGACACATGAGTAGTCGCTCTTACTCTCTAAACACTACTAGCAGAGTTTAGGAGGGTTTCCTAGTTCGGCTGTTGGCGTGGACACCTCTAGAGACGTGGCTACTATTGCCTCGTTCGTAATCCTAATAAGGTATGTCATTATGTTTTATGCCTTGATTCGTGTTTTCGCATTAACGATCATAACAAGGAAGGGAATCCATTTATTCCGCTGCACTCTGACCACATGTTTGATTCCCTTCACTATTGAGTATTATTTCTAGCATATCCAGTCCAAATAAAGGTACAAGAAAGTGAAGAGCAATAGATATATGGCTCTTTCATATCCAAGCGGTGATTTTTTCCTATTTACAAGACTCGAACCTGATACATTGCTTAAGAGAAATCAAACATATATACCACTTGAACCAACCCCTGTTTGTGCTTTTTTTCTTAAGTTGCTTTAAAGATAAAGCTAAAAAAACATTTCAAAATAAAGTAAAAGTTGTATAGTGATTTTAATTTTTTTTAACTTAAAAGACTGCTTTTTTACTTTTAAACTAAAAGTTATTAATAAAATATTTTTCTATAAAAAATTATAAAAAATATTTTATTTTGTTTGAAATTAATTTAAAGACTATCTAATTATAAACTTTTAAATATTTCTAATTAATGAATTATTTAAAAAAGTCTATCAACAAAAATGAAGGGTTTTAATTTCTTATAATTTTTTATCATATAAGTAATACTTCACAAATGACCATATTATTATAAAGAAGGTAATAAATAATTTATAAATAAAACATATATAAAATTATTTAACTAAATGTGAGATTTTTATGTCTGAACTATCTACTACACATTATATTGAGGAACATTTTTTTGTTATAAAATAATAAGTGGAAAGTTAATAAAAAAATATGAAGAAAGCTTTTGTTTGATTGAGCATCATTGATGGGAAAAATGGGGAATGTGGCGTTTGCATCTAATATGTGAGATATGAAGCCCAATGTATAGTGGATAGCTATGAGATAGGAATAAACTATCGTATTATTCTTTTTCTTAGTATGTGAGTGTGTTTTAGGGCATGAAAGAGAGCACGTGAGAGGTGAAAATAAAATAAACTAAAAATACTTTATTTAATCAAACCTAAGAATTGAAGAGTGAACCTTGCTCAAAAACTCCGTGTAAGCTCAAATAAAGCTTTTTTCTATAACTTTTTTAAAGTTGTCTTTCTTTAACAGAAATAAGCAGCTTAATTTTTTAAAGAGTTTTTTAAAACAAGTGTTTGGCATGACTTTTACTTTTAAGTGATATATAAGCCAAAAAAAACCAGGACAAATGAGCACTAAGTTGTGGTTAACTTTTAAGTTTAACCTTAACTTTTAAGTTTAACCCAACAACTGCCTTAAAAAAGTTTAACCCATTCAATAATACACTACTAGAAAAGTTGAAAACACTGACGAAATTTAGAGACGGAAATTTTTCCGTCACTATTTGTGACGGAATCAGAGACAAAATTTGTTGGGTTGAGACGGAAGTAATTTTTTAGAATTAGAGACGGAATTTAGAGACGGAATTGTCCATCTCAGACAGATTCCTTCTCTAATTCTGTTGCTAACTTGGTAAAAAAATATGCGAGGCGGACATTAGAGACGGAATGTGATCCATGTTTAATTATTTTCGTCACTAATTCCGTCTCTAAAGCGTAAACTAATAACATCAACTTTTATAATAACGTTAGAGACAGGCGTCAAAGACGGAACAACGTCTATAATATAACATCCGTTTCTAACCAATAAATCTAGATACGAAGGTTAGAGACGAAATATTTCCGTCTCTAATTTTAATTTTTTATTTGAAAGTAAAGTTTTTTTCATATCGTTTTTTTACCATAGTTTTGAAAATACTTTTATGAATTGAGGTTAGCAATTTTTAAATTTACTTTTATTAAAATAATATATTTTTAATAATTTTTAAATGTACTTTTATCAGATAGCTAATAATATTTTTAATATTTTTAAAATCCATTAATCCATTATTACTTTTTAAAATTTACAAAGTATAATATTTTTAATAATATACTTTTAATAATTTTTAAATTTACTTTTATAAAAATAATATATTTTTAAAATTCTAACAATTTAATAATATACTTTTATGAGATAACTAATAATGTTTTTAATATTTTTAAATTCCATTAATCCATTATTACTTTTTAAAATTTACAAAGTATAATATTTTTAATAATATACTTTTAATAATTTTTAAATTTACTTTTATGAAAATAATATATTTTTAACGACGACAATGTTTTTTATGTTTAAACTTATTTTATATTTTATATGAATTTAAAATATCATTTTTCATACTTATATTAAAATATGACGTGGAGAAATTATACGATTTACATCTTTCTACTACGGAAATATAATCATATAGGCTCTATTGGATTTAAAACAAAATATTATTAAGTGGATGTTTGGAGTAACTTATTTGAATTTATTTTTTGTTACATATATAAACACTTATGTAAGTGTTTGAATAAACTTTTGAGAATAAACTTTATAGGTTTCTCGAAATAGTTATGAAACGGTTTACGTAGATATTAAGTACTTTGTCTTCCGATCCATTTTGTTCACCCACTCCATTAAGTGTTTATTATATACCTGATCCGGACCTGGCCGAGATCCTCCTGTCTACAGCACGGGCCGAAGTAACACTCCTAACAGGGTAGAGGTTACCTCGGTAGGAACCAACCCACAAAGCCTCGGCTATACCAAGAGGGACTCAAGCGGCCACCTCGGCCACCTCGGATACCTACTACTACTGACTGGCCCTAAGGCTAGTGCCACCTACCCAATCCCATCGCATTAAATGCGATGCGAAGCGCCTCTGATAAAGGAGGCTGCCACTGACACACGCCACCAGAATTTACGGCCGGAACAGAGGGATTACGACATGGGCGTGCCTGCCGCCGCCTGCACCTGCCCCCCTTCTGACATGACATGGCACCCCTATATAAGAAGAGCCCCCTCGAAGGGCACAAGGTAACCATTCATCCCTAAGAACTCCCTCACTTTCTCTCTGAATTAACTTGGGCGTCGGAGTGTCATCGCAGGTACCCCCGCCGCGCGCCTCCGCATCGGAGCCCCAGCTTGACCTCTCTCCACCGTCACCAAACACCTCGGACCACCTTGCATGATCTCGGCCACGATCATTTGGCGCCGTCTGTGGGGACTCTGTAAAGAAAACCCCACCTTCTTTACCCCTCTGCTGAGAACGCAAGGATTTGTATGACCCAAAGGAGACTAAGGATGGGAGAAGCAGCCAACATCCAACAGCCAACGCCCACCGGAGCCACCCTTCCCATCGGGGGTGCAGAAAGAGGCACAGACCCCCAACAAGTGTTGAGAACAACCCCCCGGAGGACGTCTCTGTCAGGCCGTATGGCTACGACATCTTCACCAGAATACTACCTCCCTCCTCCCGGTAGCATCTCTAAACGGAGGAAGAAGCCTGCATCCAGCTCCAAGCGACGGAGAGACACTACGACCACCAGCAGCGACGAAGAGGAGCCCTCGTCGCCTCCACCTAGAACGAGAAAAAAGAAAAAGAGTAGGACAGTGAAGGAGCTAGAATATAGGATTCGATACCTTGAGTCCTTGATCTCGGCCTCACCTCGACGAAGGTCAAGGCGGGTTGAGAAGAGCAGGAGAAGTACATCGTCCCAAGAGGTCCATCCACACCCGAGACCTCCCATCCAGGGAACAAACCTTCCAGTCAGAAGAAAGCACCACCCCGGAGGAATCTTCCTCATCCTCGAGCTCCCAGACTGAGCAAATGAGCCGGACCAGAGGAAGAAGCCGACCCCGTACTCCTTCGGCTAAAGAGGACATGCAGCAAACTACGGCCAAACCCGTAAACGAGGATACCCCCAAGACCGAGGCGGTAGCCACAGGGGCAACCCCTCAGAAGGAGCCAGGAACCCCGGCCGGCAACCAGGCATTAGCGGCAGTGGCCAACCCGATAACACCTATCACCGTAGTCGTGACCACGCTAGTCGTTACTTCGGTCGCGCTTACATCAGTCGGGCTAGCCCCACTCAACGTCCTGCACCGGCCATTCACACATCCGTTCACACCACGGTTAGCCCAAGTCGAGATACCAGACCGATTCCTCAGGCCTTTCAGCAACATCAGCCTCTACACCGGGGAGACAGATCTCGGGTGCCACCTCGACCGTTTCTTCAATGAAATGTTGTTCCTAGGGGCCCAAGAAGACGTTATGTGCAAAAGATTTTCCAGAACCCTAGACGAAGAAGCCCTCACCTGGTTCCGAACACTGGCCCAGAGCTCAGTTGACAAGTGGGACGATCTCGCCGCAGCTTTCGCAAAACGATTCAGCATGGCCAATCAAGTCCCGCAAGACTCTCACACTCTAGCCAAAATCAAGCAGGGGGAAACTGAAACCCTCCGAGATTTCTTGGCTCGATTCTACAAAGAGGTAGCCCTTACCCCAAACGTAGCAGACGAGGTCCAATTGCACTGTGCAGTATAGGCACTCTGCACAGGAACACCCATGGACATCTCATTGAGAAGAATCAAGGTGCACAACATGACGACCTTCAGAGAACGGGCCGCTCAGTACATTCACGAAGAAATCCACCTCGAGGGCACTAATAAGACATCGGTCGTGAAGGAAGCGCCGACCTAGGAAAGGGAAGAGAAGAGCAGGAAGGAGTGAAAAGAAGAAAAGAAGAAGTTCAGGGGGCGATATGAGGGAAGTTATACTCCTCTTAACAACACCCTCTCCAGAACCTGGCAAGAAGTACATAATGCAGAATTGGCACATGTGAAGAGGCCACCCCCCATCAAATCGCCCAAAGGAGACAAGAACCGGTATTGTGCATTCCACAAAGGCCATGGGCATGACACAGACGACTGCTACCAGCTCAAGGATGCCATTGAGCAGTTAATCCGAGAGGGAAACCTCGGACGCTATGTAAAAAGGGAAAAGCCGGGGTGGGAAAGCAGGAGCTGAGATCATCGCCGGAGCGACCGGCGGTCCCCAGTTAGGCACGGAGGCGAAGGCAACGATCCTGGTCACCCTGGCACAAAGACACGGCGAATAAAAAGCCCAGAGACCCTTCACCAGGAAAAGACAGAGAGCAGCCCAGGATCACCATCAACATGATCGCAGGAGGATTTGGTGGGGGAGGGTCCTCATCCAATTCCAGAAAAAGAGCCCTAAAAGACATCCTCAGTGTAAAAGATGAGCAAGAAGGTCACGCCGACATTGTAGCCCTACGTCCACACCAGCCATCACCTTCGACCACAAAGACTTCGCTGACACCCTCCCAGGCCACGATGACCCAATGGTCGTAACCGCAGTCATCGCCAACGCCGAGGTTAAAAGAGTGTTGGTGGATCAAGGCAGCTCGGCAGACATAATCTATGAGAACTGCTTTGACTTAATGGGAATCAGCCGAGATGACCTTATTCCCTATGACAGCGATTTGGTTAGCTTCTCCGGGGACAGGATCCAACCCCTCGGATACATGGACACATTGGTCACTTTGGCAGGAAGAGAAGGAAGCAAAACGGTCAAAGCAAAGTTCCTGGTGGTCCCGTGCAAGAGCTCGTATAACGCCATTATGGGGAGACCAAGTCTGAATGCCATCGGAGCCGTGGTTTCTACACTTCACCTGGCAATGAAATTTCCCACCAGAGAAGGCAAAGTGGCAACCGTGAGAGGAGACCAACAGGCAGCCAGAAGCTGCTACAACTTGAGTCTAAAAAAGAGTACTACCTCCAACACACCAACACCAACCCCAACCCCCAGAGCAAGACACAACGTCTCACTGGTAGACCTCGACCCCAGGATGGATGCAGAAGAAGAGGGTCGGGGTCAAGAAAGGATTACTCCAGGTGGGGAAACCATACCCCTAAAACTGGGCCGAGAAGCCTAGCAGACAACGAAGGTGGGAGCTCGTCTCCCCCTGGACCTCCTCAAACGGATGCAAGATCTCCTCCTCAAGAATTCAGACCTTTTTGCATGGACAGCCGCCGATATGCCAGGGATACACCCAGAGTTCTGCTGCCACAAGCTATCAATTGATCCTCGCCTAAAGCCAGTAGCCCAGAAGAAGAGGAAGATGGGACCAGAAAGACAGCAGGCGATCAAAGAACAAACAGCCGAGCTCCTGAAAGCCGACTTCATCAGGGAAATCCGATATGCGACATGGCTAGCCAACGTAGTCTTGGTCAAGAAATCAAGCGGCAAGTGGAGGATATGTGTGGACTACACTGATCTGAACAAAGCGTGCCCCAAAGACCCCTTTCCTTTGCCAAATATTGACAGGTTAGTAGACAACTCCTCTGGCTATCAATCCCTCTCCTTCATGGATGCTTATTCCAGTTATAACCAAATACCCATGTTTACCGAGGACGAGGAAAAAACTGCCTTTGTGACCGATCAGGGCACGTTCTGCTACACTATGATGCCGTTCAGCCTTAAGAACGTCGGGGCTACCTACCAAAGAATGATGACCAGAGTCTTTGAAGGATTGATCGGGGACGTGGTGGAAGTCTACATGGACGACATCATCGTTAAAACCCCAGAAGGAGGCGATCCTGTAGCAAACTTGGAGAAAGTGTTCAGCAGACTCAGAAATACAATATGAGGCTAAACCCTCTAAAATGCACCTTCGGTGTACCAGCAGGCCATTTCCTCGGCTACATGTTAAGCAGTAGAGGCATAGAAGCCAATCCTGAAAAATGCAAAGCAATCTTAGATATGAAGAGCCCCACATCGGTGAAAGAAGTGCAACAGCTAACAGGTAGGATAACGGCCCTAACCCGTTTCCTTGCCAGGTCGGCCCACAAATCCCTACCACTCTACCAACTGCTAAGGAAAGGCCGAACCTTCGAATGGAGTGAAGAATGTGAACAGGCGTTCCAAGAGTTCAAGAAAGATTATTTTTATACCTGTCAGTGGGAGACGAAGCGGTTAGCTCAGTCTTAATAAGAGAAAGAGATGGCAACCAAGGTCCGATGTATTTCACGAGCAAATCCCTGCAGGGCCCAGAACAGAGATATCAAAGGTTGGAGAAGGCAACTTTTGCAATTGTCACATCGGCCAGACGGTTGAGGCCCTATTTCCAGGCACACCCAATTACAGTCCGAACTGACCTTCCCATCCGATCGGTCCTCCACAAGCCAGATCTCGCAGGGCGAATGGTCATATGGGTAGTGGAACTGTCAGAGCATGACATCTCGTACGAACCTCGAACTGCAATCAAAGCACAAGTGTTGGCCAACTTTATCCTTGAGATGACAGACTCATAGCTACCTCGGACAGCTAACACTTAGACAATCTACGTGGATGGTTCTTCCAACACGAAAGGGGTCGGGGCAGGAGTAGTACTAGAAGACATCTCAGGACTAACCGTAGAGCAATCGTTAAAATTTGAGTTTAAAACTTCGAACAACCAGGCGGAACATGAAGCATGCCTAGCCGGACTAACTTTAGCATTGGATCTCGGCGCAGAGGTTATCACACTATGCAATGACTCCCAGCTGATGATTTCCCAAATCAACGGCGAGTACCAGGCCAGAGAACCAGTACTACAACAGTATTTGAGCAAAGTCAAAGAAATCTGCGGAAAGTTAAAGAAGGCAGAGTTCCACCATGTACCAAGAGAGCAGAATACCAGAGCCGACGTCCTTTCCCGGCTAGCAAGCACCAAAAAACCAGGAAACAACAAATCAGTCATCCAAGAAACACTCAATTCACCAAGTATCGCCCAACAGGAGAAAGTCATGGAGGTCGGCCAAGAACCATGTTGGATGACCCCCATCCAGAAGTACCTTCGAGATGGGGTCCTACCGCCTGAGAAAAAAGAAGCCAAAAAGATTATGCGCACAACGGCTTGGTATACCCTGGACGGGGATCAACTATACAAAAAGGGCTTATCTTGCACGATGCTCAAATTCCTACCCCCAACCGGGGTCCCCTACGTCTTGGCCGAAATTCACGAGGGGATTTGCGGCCAGCATCCCGGCGGACATGCACTAGCTAAGAAAGCATTAAGGGCCGGCTATTACTGGCCGACCATGGAGAGAGATGTCGCTGACAGTTGTCGATCCTGTATAAAATTATACTTTTAATTCTCCGATCTGCAAACTACTTGTAGTAGAATGGTATAAACCGGGTCGAACCCTAAAGATCCACTCAAATTAATCCTTCTTTGGGGGGGGGTTTGATTGATTGGAATAAACTGAAGAAAATAAAAGATCAAGTTAAAAGCAAAGGTTGAATCAATTCAAGAGAATATCAATCCAAGGAATTCAGAGGCTATTTTCATGGTAAATCATTGGTTATTAATAACATGCATTCAAGAGATTAAATCTATCAACTTAGAATCATATGGAACCCCTACAATGATCCCGGATTCACTACTGAAATAATTTCCAGAATTCAATTGATTAAGATTAACAAGATCAAATAACCATAAAATCTTATGTTAGATCCAAATCAATTTTATAAACGGAACCCAATTGAAGTAAATAATTAAATGAACACCTTCAATTTAATTGCTTACTCTATGCTTTTCAATCATTGTATGATAATTAACCAATCAAGAGTACAACATACATCAATAACAAATTTCATAACCAAAACATGTTAACCAATCAAGCTTTGATAAAAGAAATATGGAATTGAAGCAAGTGGAGTAGAAAAGCATGGTAGATGTAATTCAATCAACATGTAAATGAAGATCAAACCTCTAAACCAAGATGAAAATAAGCTTGACTCCTTGAATTGAATAAAAACTTAGCCTTCCATGAAGACTTTACAAAAAAGATGAACAAAAGTAAATGAAACTCTTAGTAATTTCTACTACAACTTGGATGCTCTTCTCCCTAGCAAGCCCTCCTATTTATAGGAGGGGAAAAGATGTCATTCCAAACATGATCACTCAGCAATGACTAAGCATGTTTTGTCCACAAATGGACTTATTGATCAATTACCTAATGCATTTGTCCATTACTTTGAATTATTCACCTACTCTAGCTATCATTCACCTACTTGTCTCCCACTTGCACCGAGCATATCATCCTCAATCTGGCAGAATCCAAGAGAGTTGTCTTCATATGAAATCAAGCTCTGGATCTTAGCTTTCAAAATGCCGCTGGGTTGAGCCCAAAAGGAGTTTTCTAGCCCAAGTTATGGCCCAATCATTGAGTGCTGGTCAGGTTTTCATATGATGCTGACTATTCGGTCTTCCAAGCCCATTTCGACTCACTAGCCATCCGATTTAGCTTTTGGGTTCTTCATCAAAGTTTTAGGGCTCTCTTTTATCTTTCCTACAATGTAAAGAACATAATTTTTAGATGTCTAGAACTCAAGTTATGCTTGAAATACGAAAACCGTTTAATGCTGAAAAAATGTAATTGAGCCCAATATGAACCTGAATTGGCATAATATGCTTATGACTTGTTAATTAAGCATAAAAAATGCATTAAAAGGTTAAATTTGAGGGATGATTAATGTGTATAATTTGTATTTATCAGTCGCGGCCTACGTCAAGAAATGCGACCCATGCCAAAGACACGCAGATTTTCACTGCGCACCAGCCGAGGAGATGTCGACCACTTCTACACCATGACCGTTCTTCAGATGGGGGATGGACATCCTAGGGCCTTTTCCACCAGCTCCCGGGCAAGTTAAATTTCTGATTATGGCCATAGATCACTTCATTAAATGGATCGAAGTCGAGGCCCTGGCCACCATCACCTCAGCCAAGATCCAGAGGTTCTTCTACAGAAGCGTCATTAGCCGTTCTTCACGTCGGTGGAACACCCCCAGACCAACGGACAAGCCGAGGCAGCCAACCGAGTTATCCTAAGGGGCCTTCGGAGAAGATGGAAGAAGCAAAGGGGAAATGGGCAGAACAACTTGACCACGTCCTGTGGGCTTACAGAACGACACCACACTCTTCAATCGGGGAAACACCATTCTGACTCACCTTCGGAACAGAGGCCGTCATCCCGGTCGAGATTGGTGAACCCAGTTGGAGAGCTGATACTTTTAATAAAGAGAGAAACGACAGTCTGATGCGAGAAGAACTGGACTTCTTGGAAGAAAGAAGGGCAACTGCCCACGTCAGAGAAGAAGCGGCCAAACGTAGAGCAACAACAAGACACAACAAGAAAGTGGTAAGCAGGAAACTCCAAGTAGGAGATCTCGTCCTTCGACGCGCCGACATAGGAGGAAAAAACGCACAGCAGGGAAAACTAGCCCCAAACTGGGAAGGCCCTTACCAGGTGACATCCTCCATAGGAAAAGGAGCCTATCGGCTCGAAACTCTTAACGGGGACGAGATCCCCAGACACTGGAACATGCACAATCTAAGGAAGTACTTTAGTTAAAAGGACCCTAGCATCCTTGTATCTTTCTCTCAATTCGAAAAGCAATGAAATCATTCTAGTGTTTACCAAACTGCTAAGTAAAAAGCGTCGGGAAAAACTTCTTCCATAGCAACAAGCGCCGAGATAAATCCAGCCCAAAAAAGAAAACCAACCACGATTACTCGGTAAGCAAAAACCGATGATCACGCCATAAGTATATAACTAACAACAAGCGCGACATTAAAAAGATTGCAAACGCCGAAATTAAAAGTTGGAAAAGGAAAGCATAAAACTCCGAGGTAAAAAGACTTAGCAAATTAATAGCAGTTAAATAAAAGGCATAATTGTCAATGATTACAAGAAAATCAAGGCATAAAAGCCGACAAGAAAACAACCAAACAAAAAAGGAATCACTGTCCAGTGCGAGAAGGAAGCTCAGAAGCAGCAGGCATCGCCTCAGCAGGGACCTCGACCTTCCCTCCTTGCCCATCATCTTTCACCACGGTCCCGTCCACGACCTCATAAGCATAGGACAAGTTGCGAAGATCCAAACTGTAGGCTGGATTGCGAGCCTTCACTTGCTCGATGGCAAGATTAAAGGTCTTCTCCAATAAACCTAAGGTCTCACCCAGCAGGTTCACCCTGGCCGACTCCGCCGCCCCGAGTTTTTGCTTTAACTCAGCAACCCTCGGTCTCATAATCGGACTTCAGC
Organism: Sesbania bispinosa; assembly: GCA_026901365.1. Taxonomy (NCBI): domain Eukaryota; kingdom Viridiplantae; phylum Streptophyta; class Magnoliopsida; order Fabales; family Fabaceae; genus Sesbania; species Sesbania bispinosa. The sequence goes on from QLOH01000488.1 coordinate 480,914, forward strand.
TCTTCCACCTCTGAGGCATGCTCAGTTTTAAACTTCTCCAGCTCGGTCTTGTGATTTCTCTTTAGAGTGCCCATCTCGGTCTGAGCATCTTCCAGGTCCTTCTTCAGTTTCTTCGCCTCAGCCTCGGTGTCCTGTTGAGCCTTACCTGCTTGCCCGAGCTGCACCACCAACTTATCTCTCTCCTCAGAAGCAGTTTTGGACGCCTTCAACGCCTTGTTATAAGCGATATTCACCTTCTCAGCAGCAGGCAGGACCTCCTTGTCCAAATATTTTAAAAAAGACACCTGCTGTAGAGCCGATACCTCGGCATCCCGGATCATATTGGATAGGGCTGATCCTCCCTTCTTAAAAAAATCAAACACCAGCCGGGGAGAGGAAATATGTATCCAGGGGGCCGACATTGGGATCAAAGTTGGCAGAGAAGGGGCTTGGAACAGCAAGGTTGGAACCCCCAGCTGAAGACCCACCATCATCATCCTTTCCCTTCTCTTTGTGAGACTTCTTGGCAGAAGGAACCTCTTTCTCGGCTGGCGGAACAACGGGTTGCGCTTGCGGATCAGTCACCTTGGGTACCTCGGCAACACGGGGGACTATGGCCGATGCCTGGCTCTGGCTATTAGCAAGGGAGGCCGACGAAGCATTCCCATTGGCACCCTTCCGTTTCTTGCCCTGCCCCGAGGTGGGCAGTCCAGCAGCAGCGGCCTGTCTCAACAACTCTTGGATATTCATTCTTTCTTCCTCTGCAAAACAAAAGTGAGATCGACATTAAAATCAAGAAACAAACAAACACAACACAAGAGTACCTCGGTCCATCACGCACATACCAAGAACCGCGAGCAATTGATCTTCTGGGGTATTTATCAACACCCGGGACGAGAAGCGTTGGTCATTTCTGGCCTCCACAACTTTCTCCAAAATATCCAAGTCATTTTTCTCGGCCGGTGATAGGTGCTTCTTCTCATAACTGTATGACTTTGGATTCCAATTGTAATGGCGGCTACACCAGTAAATTGTAAAAAGGGGCTCATCCTCGACCCAGGACAACCTCCAGAAGGGCAATACCCCGTCCTTGGGCACTATCTTAAAAAAGTCATGCTTGAACGAGACCCCGGACGTCTTCGCCGACTCAGTATACAAACTTAGCAAATGTCTCTTCTGGCGACCCCTAAGACTGACCCAAGTCCTTCCAGGGGCATTCCGAGGTAAAATAGCAAAAAAATAAAAGAATATCTTCAAAGTCAGAGTCACCGACAGCAACCGACACAAAATCTGGAAGGCCTTCACATAGGCCCATGCATTCGGATGCAGCTGGGTCGGCGCCACCTGCAGATGCGACAACACATGCCTCTCGAACACCGAAAAGGGAACCCGAACCCCCCAATCGAGAAACCAGGTAAGAATACATGTACATGAAGCCCCTGACTGTCTCCGCAGTCTCGCAAACTCGGCCCTCAGCATCCGCAGCCAACACGGTATACTGAGTCTCGAAACCGGGCTCAAACACTTGAGATTTCCTTCGATGACCAACTCAAACCCCAGAGCATATCGAGAAGGAGTTCCCAATACCTCGGCATCAACCCAAAAATATCGGCCTAAGGTGGCAGCCCCGCGGCTGGTGACCTCAGGAGCACTTGTGCTAGCAGCGTCCATTGATACCCAACAGAAAGGATCTGCGTCAAAAGTAGGTGAGTCAGAACTTTGGGGGTCCTCATCCACCGAATCAAAGTCGGAATCCGAAGAGGACGCGCAAAGCTCCCTCACCAAGGCCGACATCCCGACCGACAAGAGTCTGCGAGTCCCCTCGCGGGCCGAGGCCTCCCTACCACAATACCTACGCACCATTGCGGGGATAGTCAAAGGACGAGATGATCTCGGACCCCTCCTATCCCTCAACGTCGGCCAGGACGGGGGAGGAGCAGCCAGAACCTCCACAGAGTCGCTGCTACTCCCACCATCCTCCCCCTCCCCACTACGCATCATACTTTATCAAAATCAAATGTAAAAGAGGCTAAGGGGAGGAATGGAAGGATACCTGTGACGTTGGAACAGGAAAGCGACGGCGCACGACGGAGCAAAGCCAAACAGCAGCAAAAAAACCTCCAAAAATGTGGAAAAAACAAGTCCACAGTTAAGAAAACCACCAACAGAGGAAGAAGAACCACCAACAGGAAGCCTGGAGAAAGGCGGAGGCAGTAATCGGAGCAAAATCACCACCAAAGGCACAAGGAGGGCAGGAGGAAACTCAACAGAAATGTAGAAGGTGGAGGAAGAAATGACAGAGAAGGAAGCTCTGCAAATTGCGAAAGTGAGAAGTGGAGGGAACGGTTACTCCCCCACATCCACTTAGCACCAAAGGCAGGGGCAGAACCGTCCTTCCACTGAAATTCGAAAAGGCCAATCAAAAACTTAGGGGCACCGACGTCTTTTTGTGAGAGGGTAATAGAGGAAACCCATTGAATTCAAGGGCAAATACGAAATTTCATAAAAGACAAACCGGGGTAAAAAAGGAAACCCGTAAAACCACGATCTCAAGCAATTATTAACATTTAATACCACGCGTCCCAAAGGCTGCTCACAAAGCACGGAACGCCACGTGTTAACCTTGTTAGGCACGAACGGTCCGAAAAAGCCTGCGACGACGGGACGGGCGCAGACGAAAAGACAAACACGGTGAGTTAATTGACCATGTCTGTTAGATCATACCGGCCCACCACATCGAATCCAAACCAAGTATCTCGGTCAGAACCGACATAACATCAGCTCAATGGTCAAACACAAGTTCACCATCTCGCTGGGGGGCAACTGATCCGGACCCACCAGGACCAAGGTAACAACACTTAGCCGAGGTAACGCACGACTAATCAACATAAGGATTCCGGACAGAACAGAACCGGCATAACATCAGCTCAATGGTCAAACACAAGTTCACCATCTTGCTGGGGGGGCAACTGATCCGGACCTGGCCGAGATCCGCCTGTCTACAACACGGGCCGAAGTAACACCCCTAACAGGGTAAAGGTTACCTCGGTAGGAACCAACCCACAAAGCCTCGACTATACCAAGAGGGACTCAAGCGGCCACCCCGGCCACCTCGGATACCTACTACTGACTGGCCCTAAGGCTAGTGCCACCTACCCAATCCCATCGCATTAAATGCGATGCGAAGCGCCTCTGATAAAGGAGGCTGCCACTGACACACGCCACCAGAATTTACGGCCGGAACAGAGGGATTACGGCATGGGTGTGCCTGCCGCCACCTGCACCTGCCCCCCTCTGACATGACATGACACCCCTATATAAGAAGAGCCCCCTCGAAGGGCACAAGGTAACCATTCATCCCTAAGAACTCCCTCACTTTCTCTTTGAATTAACTTGGACGTCGGAGTGTCATCGCAGGTACCCCCGCCGCGCGCCTCCGCATCGGAGCCCCAGCTTGACTCCTCTCCACTGTCACCAAATACCTCGGACCACCTTGCATGATCTCGGCCACGATCAATACCCTTAAGTGCTTATGACATAAAGTTCTCATGTAATAAGCACACAATTAAGTTATTTTCTAAACTTTACCCTAAGTTATATATTTTGTAAGTATACTACCCTCAAAGTTTGGGTGAGTTGGGATCGTATTTTCACGCTAAGGGAAGAAGGGGTGTAGGCATAAAAACAATGAGTTTTAACTTGACATTAATGGGTAAAATGGAGATGAAGACTAGTGGTGGAAAAATACAGTTTGTGGTACAAAATAATTTTATCAAAATATGGAAATATGAACCAATTAATTAATGTGAGGGAATATCAATATTTTAATAAAGGTATAGGTGGTAGAGAGGCTTGAGTGACATTTACGGGAATGGGAGATGGGAAGGTTGGTTTGAAAAGGGTATCCATAGTGCGTTGGTGAAGGGAGATATGTGAAGTAATTATGGGAAGATGAGTGGGTATGTGAGGAAAAACTTAGTATGTTTTTTTTACATCTCTCTTAACAAAAATGCTATGATTTTTGAGGTGGGTGGTTGGAGGGAGGGTGCTAGGTTTGGAATTTAAGTTGGAGAAGAGTATTTTTCATTATAGAAATAGTCAGATTGGAGGAGTTTTGGCAAAGAAAAATCAACTCTAAAGTTGACTCAAGTCTGCCCAGATTCCTATAAGTGAAAATTTGATCCTACAAGTACTCAATTAAAAGTGCCTATAGAATGCTACAACATCAAGTTGTACAAGTTGGTAAAGACTTCTTTAAGAAATTGTGGTCTAAAATTAATAGTCTCGGACAAGGTTTCAATTTGTGCATGGAGAGTTCTTTTGGATAGGCTATCCACCAAGGAGAATTTGAGTTGTAGATCATTTTTATTTGATGAACAGGATCCGTTGTGTACCTCCTGCAAAGAAAAAGTGGAGTCCAACATGCGCTTATTTTTCTCCTGTTCAGTATCATATATTCATATTCTATTTGGTGCAAGTGTTATGTATAGTTTGAATTGAGCAAGATATTTTCGGTGGATGGCAAATCTCACTTCTCACACATGTTTAAGTCTAATTACGAAAAAAGCATCATTTTGCTTGGTTTTGTCGGGTTGGTTTGGTACCTTATGGTCAACTTGGAATCAAAGGGACAATATCATCGTTAGACAAGAAAAGTTATTGGACTTAATTAAAGTAAGACCACGGAATAGGATAAGAGCTAATTTTGATATATCATCTTTCTCCCGTTATGAGTGGTTTAATAATCCATTGATGTTGCGACTATTGCTTTCTCTGGTTTCTAGTGTATTTTCCTGGTTTGGTTTCAGGTTGTATTTAGTAATTAGAAACTAGTGTATTTTCAATATTGTCATGGTGTTGTGGTTGTGTCTTGTGTCTAATGTATTTTCAAGGCTGCTAGTTTGGTCTCCATTGTATTTTCATGCTATGTGTAATGTATGTTCCTTTGTGGCTGCAATGGTGTTTTATTATCATTATGCATATGGATTGAGGCACCTCTTTTACTTCAATAAAATCATTATTCCTTTGTTGAAAAAAGTATTACGCATATTAGTTTTTTTTTCCCTATACATAGATTGATTGTAATATATTATTTAAAGCTTTGAATTTATCTTTTCCTTTGTTTCAATTAAGTATCAGTTTTAAAAGAAAATCTTGGTTCCTTATATACATGTTTTAATAGTGTAAGAATTTTACTAAAATAAAGTATTTTATCTTGGTTTGTCCTAGAATTTTATTTAAGAAAAACAACATTGAGAATTTTATATGGTTTGTCCTAAATCACAAGGGCTACGTTTAATCCATGACACCCATGTGAGATTTTCACTAATAAAGTATTTTCTATAGTCACTCCTAGTCTTATGTGTGTTCTTTTAGATTTATGAGTATGCATGCTTGATTTGGTATTTTTATTTGTAGTGCATTATTGTGATACTCTTTGTTTAACATCATACAAATGTTATAAGTGTCGTTAGGCATCTTTCAATCAATGATCTTTCGACAAAAAAAAAGTAACCTCTCTATTTAATTACAAAAAATTATTCTTTTAAAAAACCTTTGTAGGATCCCTCACAAATAGAACTGAGTATATTGGCATGGGCCTACGAACGGTTTGTTTAATCCATAAACCAAGTAGGTTAGGATCCAGTAAATTATTAGTCCATATAAACATGTGTGTGTGTGTTTTTTTTTTTTTTTTAATTCGTTTAACCCACAAGTTATATGGGTTTAGGTTCGTGACTTACCGGGCCAACTCACAAGCCAACATTTTTAAATAAATATATATAGATTATTTTTATTTAGTTTTAAATTAAAATTTATGTGACTAAGAATATTAGATGAATTAGTTCTTTTAGTTTTTGTTGTATTAAATAATTCATGTTTATATATGCTATATTTTTAGATAATCATACACATTTTTCTTTTCTTTTCTTTTTTTTTTTCAATTTTTCACTTTTAAAAAAGATTTTTTTTATTATAATGTGAGTGACTATCATGGTGATCATTTAAATTTCGAGAGACTTAACTTCTAATTAAAACCTTTGAGGGACCTAATTGGTAATGTGTTTATTGACCTTAGGGGGGTCACTCCTAGAATTAATTGACTTCTTTGAAAGAACTTGGTAGAGACTAGGCATTCTCTATATTACAAATGAAAGATTATACTTGTACAACATATGATACAATAAAGAGAGAGATAAATATGAAAGACACGGAAGTGTAATATGTGATGAATAATATGATAAAGAAAGATGAAAAAAAAATGTGTTATATAAATTTATTATATGAAAAATAAATCCCATTATAAAATATTAGTGTGAATGAGTCAACATTATTTAATTATTTTCTTAGTTTTTCATAATTCAATTTAGTATCAAAATAATATTTTATTTTATTAGTTTATAAAAAATAATGTAAAAATACATTTCATTTTAAAATGCTACTAACGGATCTAGATCCGTGTAGATAAATATACATTATATATCTCATCACCAACGCTAAAATTACTATTTACACGAGTTTAAGAGTGTTTTGGTAAGTCATTTCAGTTAGCTGAAAACTGAAATTAGTAGCTGAAACCATTTCAGTTGTGTTTGGTAAGTTAGCTTTTTTGGTATCTACTGACTTTTCTTGAAAAAGTACTTGATGTGGCTTTTTTAAAAAAGCTTCAATTTTCAGTTACTAGCTGGAAATTAATTACAAGTTTATCTCTCAACCACCCTCATTTATCATTATTTAATAATTAATGATGTCCTTATATGTCATTTTACCATTTTAGCTAGTTTTACCAAACACATTCAATCAAATCAGCTACTTTTTCAGCTTTCAGCTAATTTTACCAAACACACTCTAAATCTAATTACAAATCAATTTCTTAAATTTGAATATAAATATGGAAACTCTAATTTTGAGTAAAACACTATTTTGCTCTTAAAAGATATAAGGTCAATCATTTTTTTTTTGTAACAATAATGAATTAAAAACAGAAGCAGAGAAGAAAATACAACAACTTAAGTAGTAATTCTAATCCTAGGGAAGGAATTACCTCTAGTGTCAACTAATACTAGATCATGAAATTCCTCCTCACTATCAAGAATAATTAATGATTGGGACCTAGAAAGAGCTCCTTTTTTTACAATTGCATCAACACACATGTTTCCTTCTCTTGGTATGTGATCAATAGTTAAAGACCAATCCAAAGACATCATTTTCTGAATAGCATGAATGAGGCCAGCGAATTTGTGGAACCTTGAAAATTCACCTCTGATTAGATTTAAAGCTGTCATTGAATCTGTCCAGCAAGAAACAGATTTAAAACCAGCATCCCAAACCATTTGGAGACCTATTAATATTGCTTGAAGTTCAGCCTGCAAAATGCAGGAGTTAACAAGTGTTCCATAGAATCCTTTCTAGGATCCATTGTCATCCCTGATTAATCCACCAAATCCAGCAAGTCCTTGTTCTTCATAGAAACTGCCATCAACATTAACTGCTACTGACCCTGGCAGTGGAGAGATCCATTTTATATAGATAGTTTCTGACTTTGCAGAATCCTCTCTTGGTCTAAAAATGAATTGAACAATTGTTGCAGACTAACAGTTTTGCAGTACAAAAGAGATAAAGGAATTGATGATCCTATGAAGACTTTCTGGTCTCTTGATAACCAGATTTCCCACACAACAACTAACAATAGGCTTCCATAATTTTTGCTAGCCCATAACAGCCAGTCATATAGATTAGATATAGACATAATTGGCTAGTGTTAGCAAAGTCAAGCCTCTCCCACGATGTGGAAGCTGAAAGGCAGTCTCTAAGGCAACGCATTACATCTCCAATATAATATTGGCAATCCATACATAGAGAGGAGGATGTGATATGTCTAACAGACAAAAGATGCTTTGTTGGCAATCTCTCTGAAGCAGCCAACCAAATAAAAAATTTAATAGATTCACTGCAATGTAACCTCCAAATCCAGGACCAATTCTTTCCATCAGTATTATTAGTATATTGATTCAATAGCCACCTGTATCCCTCCCTGGCAGAATAGGCACCATTACTTGCACTCTCCCAAGATATGACATCAGAAACACTAGCAAAAGGCAAGGTTTTATAGTGAGAATCGCTCGACAGATGAATTCAGGTAAATTGGTCCAAAGCATATCCAAATTCCAGTAGGTACCATTATAGACATCACAGACCCTAAATGAACCTCATTACTCAAAGGACCAGTAGGAAGCCACTTGTCAAAAAAGAAGTTGGAAGAGTCTTAACCAATTCTTGCAGTGAAACCATCTTTGTGAAATAATGTTTTTTTTTTATCAATTTAACATTTTAAAAAATTAAATTCATCGATCTTTTCATTATTTAAAAATAAAAAAAAATTCCATTTTCAAGTACTTGATTTTAGATAATATGTTTTTAGTTTAACATTGAAACTAACTAAACTTAAATTTAATTTCTCAACACAATTATTTTTAATATTAAAAATATGAGTTTATCACAGTTCACGCCTCAACCAAACATGATATTAGACTTTAATAATGATTCACTTCTCTGATATTTTACCCAAGTCTTACACCGTACCGTGGTGAATACCATGAGGATTGACCACTTATTGGGCTAGTCGGTTGTAGCCTTTGGAGGAATGAGATCCACAAATAGAAGCATTTTTTAAGCCTTTAAAGGCCTGGCCTGGCCCCACATCACCACGGTCTGCTCATCAGCCTGTCCTGATTCGATCACGCAGCCACCATATTCCTGCGCACACCACTACTTCCACCTCGCTGCTCCACCATTTCCACTTCAACGCAAAATCACCGCGCGCTATCAATTCCACCATAACTCTCTCTCTCTCTCTCATTGGAAGCAGGATCCTACCTCGATTCTGGAAACGGGTTAGCATTCTCTATCGAAAGAAAGTGTCTTTCTCCATCTCTGCTTTCAGTCGCGGCAGTGGATTTACGGTTAGGGTTACGGTAGCTCTTCGAGATTCTCGATCGTTTCTGTTGATGCCTAGCGTGCGAGTTGGTATTCTTGTCGGGACTGCAGAATTTTTCACTCAATTCATAGTTTAGGGTTTGGTTAGGGTTGTCAACATGTCCGACACTTCGAGGGGTCGCGTTACCATTACTCTTGGGCGTAGTGGTCAGGTAGTTTAAAATATTCTCTAATTCAAAACTTTCATTGCTTTTCTTTGGTTCCTTACATTGTATTGTAGTTTGTGCTTTTTATTCAAGAAACCTTTTTTTTTTTGTGCTTCTTGCTACTCTGTTTCTGTTCTGTCAAACTTCAGTTTGACTTGTTTCTACTTGCTTGATCGAAAAATGGATGACCATTTTGATTCTATTGCTTGAAGACGATATTCTGGGCATTTATCAATGAATATGACATTTTGCTTGTTTTTTAGTCTTTGGTTGTTTTCCAATAAAATCTAAATTATACATGATACGAATGCTCTCTTTTGTTGTTGACATGACTTTGTGCCATTTCTCTTTCGTTGAAGACTTGAAGTTATTTATTGGTGGGAATAAAGGAACGCAGTTTAATCTTCATTTTTCACCACTCCTTACCTTTTAAGAATTGAGCATTGAAAATTTTATTGTTCCGATATATGATATAATGATATTTGGACTCATGTCAATGACCTGCGATTATGAACTTGAGTTTAGGTTGTGAAGAGGGATATATCTGCTGCGGATGTTTCTTTCTCTTCTTCTCTTCACTCAGCTGGGACTAAGCGGTCTGTAAGAGACAGAATTGGAAATAATGCAGATAGTTCCATGTGGCATGGAAATGGACTCAGCGGCAATAAACGGTGTGTTTGTGCCTTTGTGGTTTCTTTAGCATCTATCTATAGCTACTGTGGTAGTATCAGACCTGCAGCATACCTGTATGATTCAATCAAAATTAACTTTCTTGAATTACGTTGTATGTATTCTCTGCAGACAGCGAGGAGATATAAGTGGGCAAAATGGGCTGGATGGTAGTAAGCTCCCTCTGCAGTGAATTTACCCTTGCACCCTATGTTACTCAATGGTTTTTTTACTTTTTTTTTTTAATTTTTAACCTCAATTCCCTTAATTTACATAGATGGGCGAATTGGGAAAGATGATCTCCGTTTGAAGCTCATGCAAAAAAGTGCATCTAGGCGGGCTGATAGCAATGGCAATAAGAGGCATGTGGACCTTCGTGAAAAATTGTCAAAGGCTGTTCACCCTCTGACAGACAGTTTAAATTCAAAGCAGCGCATGCCTGAACCAAGGGAAACAAGCATGATGAGGCAAATTCCCTCAGCTAGAAGTTCTGATGATTTAATGCGAATTGAATCCATGAGAAGTTCATACTCTCCTTGGACATTGGATCATATTCGGCAAAGGTCACCAGATCAGTTTCCAAGTACTTCCAGGGGGATTTCCCCCCAAAGAAATGTTGGAGACCTACAGAGAAGGCCATTAAATAGGTCGTATGATGGTGTCAGATCAGTTCCTTATGCTGCTAGGGATGTTCTTGAAACTTCAAGGCCTCCAAGTACTACCCCTGCATCTTTCATGTCACGCTCCACGATAACTACATTGCCTCCAGTAACTGCTAAGCCTGTAGCATCTCATCCTGGCCAACTTCCTCCATCAAGCAGTGTTGCACAGAGGGCTTCATATGTGGTGAATTTTACTTATTCTCTGACTCTATATCTCCTTTTTACCACCTCTTCTTTTTGGAGTTACTGGAGAAAATTATCCCATGACCATCTAATGGATGTATAAGTTGATTCTGTTATGCTCTTTTAGCTGCACTAAATGCTTGAGATTATTTATGAATATTTCAAAATATAACTTACTGACATGATGAGTGTTTCTATAATCAGAAATCCATCTGAAGACAGAGAGATTCTTAAAGAATTCCTTTCCATAGCAAATGGTAACAAAGACAAATTATATTTTTTTTGGGGGGGGGGGGGTGGTGATTAAATACAATTACTAATTCATGATATTCCACTTTGGTAACTGTTTTAGGAGGCTTGATTTTTTTATAAATTCTGGGTGGTCAATCAGATCTTTTATAATTCAATATGGTATGTGTGAATTTCTCAGCAATCTGCATATTGTGATTGCTCAGGTCTCTTTCTGGTAATCCTAGTTTGCAAATTGCAATTGCAAGGTGAGTGCTTGAGTGACTGACTTACACTAGCTTTAAGAATTGGCTCACATTAGTTAACTTGATACAGCATGCTAAATGTTGTAAAATTTGCACTGTCAATAAGTTAAAAAAACTAATTGTCACCTGAAGTTTTTCCTCTGTAATTTACTTGGAGTAGTCAATAGCAGCATGTAGCATCGTTATTGCACTGTGGTGGACCTGCCATTTCAGGGAACTCAACTTTTCACGGTTAGCACCCAAAATTGTGGCTAAATTGTGGATGATAGCTTTGCTATACTAACAAGCAGCTAAAATCTGATTTTGTCCTCTTCCTTCCTTTGCTCAGTAAGCCATGTTTTAGTTTCCTTTTATGATTTTACATCATCTCCTTAGGAACCCTTTACCTTTGACAAAACCCAGTTTCAAATCTTCCACATGTTTTCTGTTTCTCTCCGTCCAGCCCATATTTTTCAGCCAAGGTTGGTCACTTGGCGCTTTTCCGGTGTTCTGACTTCTCCATCCAAGGTCAGCACTTCAGTTTGTACTCCGTGTTCTGACCTTTCTCTGCTGTGTTCTTTCTCTGCCCAGTTCCACTCTTCCTCTTCCCTGTTCACGGACCTTATGGTATGATGTGATTGTCCCTATCAGTGTTATTGTCTGACTGTCTCAGTACTTAATGCATGTTAAAAGTTGATGACTCTTTGGTTACTAAGTGTCTGTTTGGTTCCTAGTTGGGAACAGGCAGAATCAATTCTGTGGAATTGATTTTAAATCACTTCCGTCCAACGTGCTTCGTAAATCGTGTATCATTCATCTCCTGCCATTGATTCTATAAATCTATCCAAAACAATTCAACCCAATTGTAAACCAAACGGACCCTAACTTGTTTGTAGTGCCTTAGATTAATGGTGGTTGTGTTTGAGCTATTACTTGTGAAATATGATAATGAATGATGAGATGTCTTTAATTATGAGTAATTTTTATTCAAGCATTAATGTGTATGCAGTATAAATTATTTGCATTGCATCTATTATGTTCAGTATAGCAGTTATAACTTATCCTGCTATTTTCAATCCTACAATAGCTTTTTTGGGGTCAGCTGCTCTGCTCTGCTACCAAGGTTCAATTACTATTTTGACCTTAGAACTGAATTTGGATAATCTAGTGGCCCAAAGTTGTGGATATGCTGGTAATAGCTATTTCGATCTGTTAATTTTGGATGTTCCTCTAAAAGTTTCTTTTTGTGTGGACATCAATGGGAATTGAAGCTTAAATATGATAATCTGATTCTGGGGCACAAAGTCCAATGGTGGTTATTATCCAAGAAAAAAAAAATTCAGTGATGGTTATATTTTACTATCTTTGTTCCTATTTAACTTTCTATTTAGACAAAAAACACAGATTAAGGGTCTGTTTGGTTTGCATTTTTATTTTCTGTTTTCATTTCCTGTTTTCTGTTTTCTGGAATTTTACAAAGGAAAAACTGGAAATGCTGGAAACAAAAAATTGTCGTTTCTAGTTTCTCCTTTGTAAAATTTCAGAAAACAGGAAACAGAATGAAAACAGGAAGTGAAAATGCAAACCAAACAGGCCCTAAATGCAATTATTACTCTTGTTTTCATGAAAATAACTTTTAAACTTTCTAATTTACCCGTTGTCTCTCAATACTATTGGATCTCATTAGTTTTCAATAGTGAGTCATTTATTAACATAAGGGTAGAATAGAGAAAAATGTAATTAATGCTGCATTGGGTTTGTAAGTGGACAGTTAAGTAGAAACAATTTTTTTTCTCAAAAAGTGGACAGTTAAATAAGAACAGAGGTAATAGTACTATTCTAGTAGAAATGATGGTCAAACAATTGTATTGTGTTGCACTGTTTTTATTGCTAAAATGTTGTCTTAGTTAAGAATGCATTTGTAAGTGATGAGCTGGCTGGCTGGCTTGGAGAAGATATTTGGGTTCTGTTTATGTCATGAGAATTGTTTCGTCAACCATTTTGTGAGCACTGCAGTGATTTCATTGGAATGGTCACATATTAGTTCAGACAAGTTTATTTGCAGATCTTGTATAGCTTCTGTTTCAATCTATTTCTTTCCAAATCTTTAGTTTGTTTTAGATATGGCCAAATTTTTTAACTTGACTCAGGGCCTGCTTGTTTAAACTTTTAAAAAAGTGATGCTTAGATTATGTAAAAAAGTGATTTATTTTTTAGATATTTTTATAAAAATCAAAAGCTAATTTGTGTTTGGTTACAATCACAAAAAATGTTTTTAACATTCTCTCCTCTATTTCATTTGATAATTTTGAGAAGCAGGTAAGAATAGCTTCTGACTATAATCAAAATTCTGTTTTTTTAGATTCTGATTATTTCTAGAATCTGAAACAAACACATTTATAAGTTTTAAAAGTGATTATTTTTATATGTTTAAACACTTTAATGCTTGTGCCTGCAGCATCCTTTTATATGTGGATGCGAGTGTTAAACATGCTTGATTTGCGTGTCCTACGAATGACTTCCCAATTAAACAAAAGGAGCAACATTTTTTGGGTTAATATTGGTATCTGGACATTAAAATTCTAAACTACTGGAAGTTTTATGTAAATTGCGTTTATAGTTATTATCCTTCTATATGATTTGATCTTGGAAGCTCGTGGTATAAAGATTAGGCAGATGAATGTTCACATCTCCTGTTAAATTCTCTGAACAGATTATCTATAAAGTTCATCCTGACATGTGACTTTTCTGGTTATCATGTAGGGTGATGAACAGCAATCACACCAAACTGTTGATAGCCTGTTACATGCACTGGGACTAGGAAAATATGCCATTCTATTCAAGGCTGAGGAAGTATGAACTCTTTAATTTATGTAAATGATAAATTATATTTTACTGCTATTTTTTTTTTCAAATTTAATTGAGGATTTTGTATCATGATTTGTCTGACGAAATGTCAAAATCATTTACTCATTGGCTGCTACTGGAATTCTATGCTAGAAAATGATTGGAGAAGAGTATTTATAAATCAAGGGAACTTGTGATGGTTTAATCTTCTTTGATAGTTTAAGCTATATTTTGTCACTTGACTTGATTCTTGCTTTTTGCTTTAGATAGTATGGTTTATTTCAAGTTTTAAATGGATGAATTCTACTCAGCTCTCTCTGTCCTGTTTCCATGTTTAGGGAAATATGTTTCAAGAAATTACTAACTTGTATAATGCTCTTGCATGTTTATGATGATGATGACATTACTGAGAATTTTAGTTCTGCAAATTGGTGACATTAGTTTCAGATTAATCCTAGGGTTTCCTTAATTAAATTTTGTAGTTATAGTTATACGGTATCCAGTGTGTTAAACTGTAAGCATTGACAAATCATGCTTTAATGTTTGGTTTAGTACTTTAGTATGCATATTTTATATTTTATAGAAGACATAAATTAGGAAGGGATGTTAACAGGAGGATAAATGTTAACCGTTGAACTTGAAACATTGCTTGAAGAATCTTGCCTATATTTTCCAATGACTTCTAGTCCCCTTTATCTCTTCTTTCTTAGGTTTTCATTTGTTGGTACTTGGTAAGCCACCCATTAAGGGATTGCAGTAGGAAGAAGAGTGGCAGAAGATTAGAACCACAGGGAGTTATTTAGGAAAGAGGGAGAGTTAGTAACTGTCTAGTAGGCAGTAAATTGTAATAAATGGGGGCTGCAATAAATAGGGGAGGAGTGTTAGCAAGAGGACTTCTGATTTGGTTGAGAATTTCATTGTTGGAGAGTCCAGGTCTCTCAAATAACTGGGAGGGACTTCTTTCTAGTCCAGCCAGATTTTCATCCAGATATCCCAGTTTTGGTTCTAGATTAAGAATCAGAACTGGAAGCTTTGGAGCAAGAAAAATAAAAGAAAGTGAAAGTTGAAAAACCAGAACTGTGGTGATGAAGATTGAAGAGGAAACCAGTGATGTGGGAATAGAAACAGAGAACAAGACAGATGATTTGATGAGTATAGTCAAAGAAGTGCTGGAATGACTGATTGAAGTCAAGGAACAGAGGTAAAATGAAGAATGGAAAGGGGTAAGACCGTCTTCTGGTGAAAAAGTGAAATGTAGAGGTGGAAACTGTCCTATGGAACACACAATGCTGGAACAGAATCTGGAAAAGAAAATAGAAAAAGTGGATTTCAAAAGTCATCTTCTGGGTAACCAAATAGAGTTATGGAGGAAAAAATTATCCTTGTGGGAGGCATGAAGGGGAAGCAAAGACCAAAGAGAGAAAGGGCCAATTTCAACTGTGGGGAGGTTTGGGGTTTGAGTAGGCTGATCAACCCACCTCTACCAAAACCACCAGACTAGGGTTTTCCCACAAAGGGGAATAGGTCAACAATCATGAAGGAGTTCTGAATTTCAGGCATGTTGGCCAAGCTGCTCCTGCCAGAACCACCAGACTGGTGCATGTATGGCGGTCAACAATACAGCTTTGGAGACAAGCAGGGAGATGGTTGCTGTCCCACATTTTCAAATAAGTAGTGCAGTTCGAGAGATGTTGGGGCAAGGGCAAGCTTGGAAGTACATGGGAGTGGGATAGCTCTGTTCTTTTTTGCCCTGATGGGCCTGACCCAATTTTACATGGCTACAGAAATTCTGTTCAGTGTGGATGGAGGTGAGAGTTTGTCAAAAGTTGTTAGAAGCTGATATTATCTGCTTTCAGAGGTGCCCTAGTGAAACTATGAACCAAATAATAGATGTATCGAGTGGTGGAGTAATTCTTTATATTGTTATACACCATTTTTGTTCTAAATGAACAGGGAGTTGCATCCGTGGCCAGACATTGCTTTTCAGCTGCACAAGCTGTTCAGCTTGGGGACAAGTTGAATGTTTTTTGGGGGACAGGGAGTATTGTTATTAAACCACCCACTAAGAGGGTTTACAATCGTATCAGAAGATTAGAACCACAGGGAGTTATTTATAACAGACTATTAGTAACTATATAGTAGGCAGTTAATTGTAACAGAGGGGCCAGGAATAATTAGGGAAGAGGGAGAGTTAGTAACGGTCTAGTAGATAGTAAATTGTGATGAGGGGTTGTTGGAATAAATAGGGAAATGGGAAAAATAGTGACTGAGAGGACTTTGATTTGGTTGGGAATTTCTGTGTAGGAGAGTTCAGGTCTCTTGAATACCTGGGAGGTACTTTTTTTTTTTCTATTCTCCATTTTTACTAACATCATCTTGGTTCTTGTATCAACCTCACTATTTGGGGGGGGGGGGTGTTGCATCAATTAAAATTACCTCTTAAATAAGTGGTAAACTTTTCTTATTCTTCAGCAGTGATTGATAAGCTTTTAGCTTCAATTGACATTTAGATAGTTCCATACTGAAATTGCTGTAAATAAACACTGAAGTGTTTGTTTTGTATTGAGTGCTCAAGTGATCATATATAATCATATGGCATTCTTATATATTATTAATACAGAAATATGAATAAATCAAATGTTAAAATAAAGTAGTATTTTGATAAATTCTTGTATGTTCCTGCTGACTGCTGTGAATTACAGTATTTTTTATTTGGTGCTGCCAGTTATCGTATACACTGATATGTCCTTTCAGGTGGATATGACTGCTTTGAAGCAGATGGGAGAAAATGACCTCAAAGAGCTTGGAATTCCTATGGTAAGGTCTTTCTTTTCGTTTGTGGCATATGTTCAGGTGTTGTTCTATAAGTCTTACAGTTTAAGTTGAATATTACACCATATATATGGATTAAGGCATAGTTATTATATTATGTATATCTCAGAGACAATGTAGCTGGGTTCAATTGGTCGAATCGTGTTGGAGAATTTTTTGTTAAGTATTGTTAACTTTTTTTTTGCATCCATATTCTCAGTACTAGCTGCCATGTTCAATACTATCCAATTCCCTCTTCTTTCTCATTCCTTTTGTAGCTTCATTATCATTATTGGATGTTAAAGTATTTGATTGCTAACCATGTAAAGCAAAATATAACTGTCTCAGATGCCATGTAACCCTTAAAAAATGCCTTGTCTTATACGGACCATCTCCCTCTTATTGTTTCCATTTCATCTAAAATTTCCAGATAAATTGCATTTAATTCTGTATCAATAAATTCTCTTTCACTTGCTATTAGCTTGTTACTATCTCGATGGACGACATGAATTTTCCTTATACTTACATGTCTAGTCAGTGGATATTTTTAAAAATCTTAGTGTTTGCGAAAGTCTACAAAATATGCGTGAAAATTCATTTTCCAGTCAAGAACAAATGTGCGCTGTGAATTTTGCAATCTGAACCTAATGAAAGTTGATAGTATAGATTTTCTGCTTCTTGGTATTTCTTTTCTTGTACCTTTCTTTTTTATATGTATGCCTATAAAGTTGCTCCAATAGTAGCCTGGAACCAGTAGGACAAGATTAGGTTAGGGAGTGTATGTGTACCAAAAAATTGTGTGCGTTTTGATGTACTTGTGCTGAGTGCACTTGGATTATATGATACTATCTGTCTAATGGAGGCTACTTGTGTTGCAGGGTCCAAGGAAAAAAATTCTTCTCGCTCTCTTGCCTCGTACCAAACGTCAACAATAATTGATGTCTATCGTGCTTGATGCTGAAACTAACACATTGTTGGATCACCAGGGTTTTTTTACCGAAAAATTTGGGTGATGGTAAGCACACATCTGAGAATTTTGGTACAGCATGCCTTGTCCCGTGTGGGTTCGAGTGTCCGCTGTATTCACTGTCTCATTTTTGCATCCAAGAACAAGTATCAGTTAAATTTTTTGTTTGTTGGAAATATTGGCTGTAATATATTTTGTCTGCACTTCTTTTACAAGAAGTTAAAGAAATAGGAAATGGAATCAAATTGTTGCAATCGTCTTGAATTAATCAGAGTTTTATGACTCAGAAATCAAAGTTCGGCGTACCAAAATGTTTATTTTAGTCAAGGTTTATAGATTTGTCATGTTGTTTTGGACAAAAACGCTTTACATATAGGAAGGGTTTATTGTGAACCAACTCCTGTAATGGTGATGTGAATATAGCAACAAAATCTTCAAAGCCCGAAGGAGTGATGTTAGAGACCAGGTGTGTGTTTGGTTTAATGTTGAAACGTGGTAAACTCACGTTTCCAATGCTAGAAATAGTTGCGTTGGGGAATCCAAAACTTGAGTTTGGCTAGTTTTAACGTTAAATTAAGCACACACTAATGCATAATGTTGATATTTCCCTTCTCGTTTATCGTCCTATTGTGCCTGGCAACTTGTTCAAAACATGTCTGCGCTTTCCGCTTCAGAAAGTTAATTTTGGGGGTCGAGAGGGGACTGAGTTACTGTCAAGTTATAATGATTTAACCTTGTGTTTGGGTAAAGAAATTTAAAATTACTAGAATTCATGTGTTAAAATAGTAGAAGAAAGAATTCCAAATGATAAATGGGAAGAGTTTTTATGACATAGGGGAATTTCAAATGACAAATATTGAGGGAGTATTTCAACATTTCTCGTTTATGTTCAAACTTTTTAAATTGTCATTGTCAATTCCTCTTATTTTAACAATTCACTCAATATTATTTATTATAATTTTGAGAATTCTAAAATTCTCCATTCAAACACAAGGCAAATGTTTTTTTTAAAGAATATTGGGATTAACAGCAGATCTCAATGTTTGATGCGAATTTTCGTAATTGCTCGCTTTTTATTTTTTATTTTTCCCTCTAAAATTGAAGACATACATGTGGGTAAGCACCCAATTTCTGGCCCCAGGGACACAAAATGAATTTTGGTAGTTAAAGTTATATCTCTTTCTTTAGAAAATGACAGTGACACGTTATCAAATTATTTTCATGTGGTTTCTAGATTAAGTACTGTGCTTCTCTTTTTCGGTGCAGTCAGATGTTACGGCACTATAAAATTCGTCCTTCGTCACTGTCCATTGAAGTTAATTTATTTTATAATAGTATATATTTTTAAATTGTCGTTGGAGAATACACAATGGTCCTAAAATATGTAAAAATTTATTTTAGTATTTAACCAAGGGTTTGAGGAGAATGAAGGGAGAAAGAGGGGGAGAGATGAAAACCTAAAATATGTAAGGATGAAAGGATAAAAACCTCTCTTAAGTTTTCCTTCTTTCTCTAATTAAAGGAATTGAATGCAAAGGATGACTTATAATTTGTGTAATGTGCAGAAATATTTTTCCTTTTTTTTTAATTTTAAAATTGTCCTTATATATATGTGTATGTAAATTATGTGTGTACTATAATTTTGATATCAACATATATATATGGTTATTTTTTATTTTAATTTTTTTAAAATTAAAATAAAATAATTCTGACCATAAATAGGATAATGATCAATGGAGTTTTAAGTCTTTAGTACTCCAGTAGATTTACAATACTCCTATTTCACTTGTGAGCCAAACAAGGGGAATGAATTTTTTTCTTTTATTCTCCCCTTATCTCTTCCCTTCATTAAATATCCTTCCTTTCATATTTAAACCAAATATTTTGTAAGAAATATCAATATAGACATATTAAAACTTTAGTTATCTGATACATTAGTTGTTAAAAGGGTTTTGTTTGTCAAATTTGTTAGGGACCAATTTGAGTATTTCTTCCTTTATATTCCAGTTAATTTCCGAAACTAACAATTTACTTTAGTTCACTTTAGCAAATGTAATTTTAAAAGTTGTTTTGTGCTGTATATAATTTATCAATTATGGCACTGTACTTTTGTTTTCATAATCTTTTTTGAATTTGAATTAGTTTATTTTGTTTTAAATTTTTTTAAAAAAATCTATTATATATATAAAAGTTGAAGCATAAGTTTAGGAGTTGTCATATAAACTCTTTCTTATCTCTTAATTTTAGACAATGTCAGTATTTCATTTTTAAGCCACTTCAGTAAAAGATAAACATTGTCATTGTCTCATCTATTATATTTTTAAGTCCTCTAATTCATATATTATTTTTTAATCTTTTTTCATAATTTCCACCTCTTTAATGTTTTTATATATCTCTACTTATATAATTATTTTTTGTAATATCTTTTTTGTTTAAACTACAGGTATCCTCCACGGGAGGCAACTCGAATTGAGAACATTCACATCATGATAGAGCTAGCTCTTTTAGTGGGGATTTTTTCCATCCACAAGACTCGAATATGAGATCTTGCTTAAGAGTAATCAATCATGTACCACTTGAACCAACCTCGTTGGTCTTTTGTAATAATTTGACATTATATTGGCTGATTAAATTTAATTCTTTCACGTTTTCATATAAAAATGACTTTTTTCTTTTGTAGCAATTGATGTCATAGTGGCTAATTAAGACTAATTCTTCCATTCACTCTAAAATCTGTTATTCCCTTAACTAAAATCAACCAATCCTCCTTCTTCACCAATCCTTATAGACTCAAGCTTACTGAAAATTAAAAATAATTTATAATTAAACAATATATAATTTACTTTTGTCTCACACTTTACCTGTTTTTTTTTTAATTGGTAAAACAAACAGAACTTCGGAACACAGGAATTTTACATTAACTGTCTTTGATTCTTAGCATGCTGCCATAATTCTATTAGCTGAGTTACCTCAGGTTCTGATCTAGTGGGAAACTGGGAATATAGCCATTGAAAGTTTTTTACCCCTTTTCATTTGTTAGAATTTGAGCAAATAAATAAAAGTAGAATTTAATTTTATTATCCACTGATTGGATTTCCTTAACTGCCCATGAGATGAGTGACAGTGTGAACTTAAAGAGATTGTACCTAAAAAAACAAACATGAGCATAGAGCTATAGCAGGCAAGTGTCACATACAGTTTTTCCCTACCTACCATTCCAGACGGCCTCATTCAACCTGAATGATGTCCAACAGTTTCTAACAGGGTTACACTTTGCTTGGCTACTGCTTTTTAACCTAAACTAGTCTATGGTTAAATTAAACCATCATTAAAAATGGTTGAATGGAAGGAAGGAAATATCGTTGCCAACCACTTTTAGCCCTTACATAGGTCAGATTTCATTCACAGTTGTTTCTTTTGGTTTAACCACAGGTTCAAGTCGGGAACATTCACATCATGATGAGGCTAACTCTCTCCGCGGGACTTTTTTCCATCCACAGAATTCGAACCCGAGACCTTGCTTAAGGGGAATAAAAAATATACCACTTGGACCAACCTCGTTGATATTCACAATTGTTTCTGATGTCACCTTTTTTGCATAATTTAAGTCTAAACTCCAAACACTTAGACCATAAATTCCTTGATCAATTGTAGCTGAAGGTTTGAGGGATTAGCCTTATAGGTAATGACCCTGCAGCAAGTCAGCAACAAAGACAGGGTTGAATCTTCCTAGTAGTCACATGTACTTTTAATGCCTAAGTGCGTTTGATGCATTAGTTATTCAGCATATATAATTAAGCAGACATTTCAACTTAATATTATGTTCTTTCTCAGAAGTAACATATTTTGTCATTTGATATTATTATATGAATGCATTATGATATTCCAATTATTTTTAATCCCTTGGTCAGTTTTGGCATTCTTTGTGGTCTCATAAAATATTAGAAATAGAAAACCACTTTTGATTTGTCCAAAAATGAAGGCTACACCACTACCCAGTGGTGGGAGAGCAAGGTTTTGGGTTAGCTGATGGGTAGGGACCACGGTTTGATATTCTCAAACCAACGTGTAATGAAATGAAATTAGCTGAAATTGAAATCAATCAAAGAGCCAACCCACCCACTTAGCCACCATAACCCAATAATCTCATTTCTCATAGTCTCTTTTTATTCCACATGTTAGGATAGTGAAATGCTAGATGACAGCATGCCTACTTGGAATTCTCCTCCTAAAGCAAGAAAAGAAAATTAAAATTAGAGAAAAAGGAGTGGGAATTGATGAGCATGAGAGATTTATTGGTGGAAGAAGTCAACCAATGGAAGATCTAGTTAGAGACAATGGAATAAAACACAATCTAATGATTTCTAAATTGTCCCAAAAGCAACAAATTGTGGGTCCAACTATAACAACTGTCCAACGCAAATGCTCAGTTTATTTGTAGAATAATATTATAGTTGATGACTTGATTCACCTGAAAATACAACTTGTATAAAATATAGGCTTTGCCTGCTCTAAGAAGATATGCCCAGATCTTATGGAAGACTCTTATTAGTATATATGCTTACATCATTGCCCACTTCTTATATTCCTTCATTTAGCTTCTACTCTTTTCTTTTCTTTCCCATCAAAAGAGCATTCATAAAACATGGTCAAGAAAAACAGATTAAGGGTCTTTTTTTTAATATGATTGTGGGTGGAGGGATAATTATAAAAGAAGCTTCATTTAGTGCTGAATAATCACATTTCTACAGATGTCAGCATTTTATATAAATTACTTCATTTGAATTAAATCTAGTAGATGGGACTAGCCTTATAGGCTATAGCTTAGCACCCATGACAGTAATATTCATTTAGCAATCTCTATAATATATTATATGATAAACTTAGGTAGAGGACAATACATGAAGCCATAAAGTCATTGGCTGATCAATAAAAAATTCTTAGATATGCATTTTAGTACAGTAGTAGATATGTTACAAAGTTAGTGCACCCTTCCTTCCAGATGATCACATTCACACCCCTCTTTCTTTGACTTTTTGCTGCTACAGTTAGTTTATTAACTTTAATCATGTCTTAAGCAAGGAATATATCTCTTTTTTAATAAAGCAGAAAGCCAAGTGGAACTATAAATATTATTAAGTGCTAATAGACCCTCTAATTCCACCTTAATTAAATTATAGTGAATCCCCTCTGATTGAGAAGTTTTAGGGGTATCTACTACAATATGAATGAGTTTTTTTTTTTTTTTTTTATATCAAAACATTGCATGAGAGACGGCTTTCTTTTATCCAACTTTTCTTTTAAATCTTTTATTATATTGTGTTATTGACCCTTGGGTTCCCTTATGCTTTCCATGTACTATAAAACTAGTTATTTTAATAGTATAATGCATGTTGGAACCTATGAGCTTACTATAAAAGGAAGAGAGGCCTAACAACTAATCAGTGCATTTCTACCCCAAAAAATCAAAGACATTAATTTCTTTCCCTTAGCTAAGAGAGATGGAAAGGGATGTCTGTGATCTTTCCCCTGCATGGGATGGTGATAATGGTAATTCTATGGAGAAAAGGCTCAGGTTATTTGGCTTTGAGCTAAATCCATCAAAGAATAATAATGAGGGTTGTGTCAAAGAGGCTGGTGAAGGTGATGAAAGTGTGCACTCCTCTAACTCAGTTTCATCAGGAGGAGAGAAAACTGTTCAAGAGAAGAGCTCAGCCAGAGACCCAGATGAGAGAAAGTTTGAGTGCCAATACTGTTTCAAGGAATTTGCAAACTCACAAGCATTAGGAGGCCATCAAAATGCTCACAAGAAAGAAAGAATGAAGAAGAAAAGATTGCAGCTTCAAGCTAAGAGGGCTAGCATAAACTATTACCTACAACCTTTTCAAACCAACCATGGTTCTGATACTCCTTGGTTCTATGATCCCTCTTCCTATAACTCTGAGTTCACCTTATGTGAAGAATCTCAGATTAGCTTCAATTCAAATGTTCAAGATACCAACTTTTTTGTTGATCAGAAATCTAGTTGGTATTCTCTACCATCCCAACCTCCTTCTCAACAAGATACTTGCATGTTCACTTTCTCCAATACAGATAATAGGCCTTTCATCTTCAAGCCTTGTCACTTCCCTGCTTCAAACCAGAGCCATAGTAAAGCTTTAGATCTTCAACTAGGCCTCAACTTGGAGTCAAATACAAGGAGCTTGAGAAGGGCATAATTTTAGTATAGTGCATATAGGTTAATTAATTAACAGTTTCCTTGTTTTCCTTGAATTATTTAAATGCATCATTTTCTCAAAGATCTGGGAAAAGGAAAGGAGAAAAAGTAAGAAAACAAAATCACAATTCATTAGATTTGGCTGGCCCTGGCCCCTACAGAGCTAATTATTGAAGAGTCTGAGTCTGACCAATGACTGTTCAGACAATATATACAATTCATATGGTGTATTTATTTTATAGTATATAGCCATTGGCAATTACATACACTGTTTTACATTTGCAGTATATATACAAGCAGCTTAGATACCATTTCTTTCACTCTCTCAGTTTAGTTATCTATTTTTATGTCAGACACAAATTTATATTCAAAGTATCATATACACTAACACAGAAAAGGGAAAGGTATAGCACTAGTTATAAAAGGAACACTTACCAATTCCAAAGGTGCAATTACAATGTTGCATAACCTAAATGGAGCATGCTGAATGAATATATACGTTTGTCAAATATAAAAACTATGTAAATTTCAATCTGGAACATGGTGATAAAAACTGGGATAAAATCTTTAGATGAGGAGTTCGATGGGGTAGGAAGATATTGAAGACCAATTATTGTGATAATTAATAATGATTTTCTATGTGATTTTTCTTTCTTTTTTTTCTTTCTGGTTACAAGGTACTTGTATCATTACCTAATCTCATCTGCCTTGAGATATAATTTTCCCTTGTGTAATTACTTCTGTAATAAAAAGAAGTCCACCAATAATGACTGAAATCAAATCACTCAATCCAGTGTTCTGAATCTCAATCTCTTATTGCATTCAGAATATATATATATATACACACACACACAACAATAATTAGCTTACAATTATGGTGACAAACATATATGTAGTGATGATGTTTTAATTTGCACATCATATTAGCTTAAGCAACAAAATACCCATACTTTCAAATGTCTCAAGCATTGTAATTTTGGAAAGATTAAATTAAATTCTCTTTTAGAACATAAAAAATCATTATTATCACACTTGAATTTTTCAATCACCACTATAAATATAAATCAAGTCTAAATTAGAGGTATAACTCAGATGGCCATCTGAGTTATCATACATTGCAGGTAGAGTTTTACATGTATATATGTTATAATCCTATTTCCTATACTAAAAACACCTTATGAGATCAGCTTCATCATTTTATATCCAAGAGGGGATTGATTGATCCCACTCCCTGCCTTATAACGTGCTTCTATTTTAACACTGAGATTATGAAAAATGTATGAAACAATAATTTTACTGTTAATTTGACTTTACTGTTTTTGATAGGCTCAAAATTATCATTTTCTTTTTGTCATAGTGCTTATCCTCATATTACCTATATTGGCTTCTCTTTTTTGCTCACCATATCTTTCTTTCTAATGTCCTAATTAATATTTTAATGCATCCTCCTCCTCCCCATTGATCATCATCAATTAATTAACTATTGCAAGCAAACTCTCATTGTATCCATTACATTTATTTATCTAATTGTTTTTTATGTTTTAAAAGTTTTGTGTTTTGTCTTATCTCCCCTTTTCATTGGTATTAAACACAATTATTATGAGTTTTAAAAGTCTGATTCGTTGCATCTGGGGCTATATAAGTATATGGGTGGAGCAAATCAACGAGATGCCTTGTTTTGAGGTGCCATGTGCCATTAGAACAAAGAAACCTAAGTCTATGCTTTTACCTAAGAATTTGATTTTATTTTATTATAATTTGCTCAAATGAAATTTTGGCACCATTCATGTTACAAAATAAACCTAACCTATTACATCCTTAATTTAATTAGTCAACATTTAGATTTAATTAAATACTAAGACGCTCTCCTAACTCTATCCATATAAAATTTGTTTTTAATTATTTTACATATCACTCTCACATACGATCAAAAGAAAAATATCACACACACATTTCTTTATTGTCAAATAAGACAAAATAAAAGCTCTCTTTTAATTATCATCCTTTAATAATTTTTTATAACCAGCCGCCGGACACATGCTTGAATGGCCTTATTTGTTAATATTTATTAGTTCATGATTAATTAAAGAGATTTTTAAATGAAGATCTTGGAGATTGGGAGAGAAAAATAAAGTCAATAACGCCCATTCTTGCTAATAATATTTGAATATAGATATATATACTGGAAAGTTTAATTTAATTTATGTCAGAAAAAATTGTTGCTAGGTAAAAAACAATTGCTTGACTACACAGGACATGATACTAGTCAAGAATAATAATATTACAAAGCAACCTCTCAAGAATACTGCATATTATTGCAATTGTTTAATTTATTCTCTCCCTCTTTCTAATAATATTTGAATATATACTATAACGATGGCATGTGATGATCTCCTGAAAAGTCATCACAAACAAACCTTTATTTTTCACGTTTTTAGAAAATGAAACGATAAAAATGATCTCCTGACGATAAGGTTAAGTAATTATTATGGTCCAGTTTGGAACTTTGGATACACTTTTAAAGAAGAATTTTTAGAGAAAAAAAATTAAATAATTCAAATGAATTTATTTAACTTCTCCATAAATAAAAACTAGTTATTGTAGTCCACTTTCTCCGGGAGCTTTCTCATTTAACTTTTTCATAAGTAACTAATTTCAACTTAAATTCATCTTATCTCATTGATTCATTCTATTTTTATCCTTTAGAAATTCTTCTGTAGAAGTTGTATCCAAATTGGGCCTATATATAATAATTTTGAAAAGAAATTTAAATATATACTATAGATCCTCTGTTTTTCATTTCTGTTTCCTTAAAACTCATTCAAGAGATCTGAGAAGCAGGAGTATACTCTTTGAAGATGAAAAACTAAACAGAAAGCCAAATTGGGTTACAGGTCAGTACAGCTGTTTAGGTTTTGCGTTTTCATTTGTAATGCTCTAATGATGTATTAATGCATGATCACATCTAAAGATGAGACTACATACAGTGTTCTACTCGGAATGCAAACCTTTTCTAAAGTAGTGATTTCTATTTATTTGAAGTCACAATTTAATTACTTTCACTGCAACTACTTATTATTAGATGAAATATATTGATTATCAAAGGGTGGTGACGAGATTATGGAAAAAGCTACAAGATTTGATTCACGCTAAACATGTATTAACATTAAGATTTTATTTCCAGTGGAGCAAATTTAATTAATAATGTTATACTTATGTGACTTAATTCAACCTTTAATTATCACCCGAGGGTTAAACCCATGTATTATATGTTAACATATTAATACTTATATTACACCGACATCCAATTATGTGCTGTCACATCATTTATTGAATTTAATAACACATGAGATGTCACATTCATTAAATGATGTGGCGACACACCATTAGATGTCTGAGTAAAATTTCTTTATACTGACAGTGCATATTAATTAAATCCCTTATTTAATTTGTCATGTCCATTTATATTATATATATCGTATCACATTCATATATATATATAAAAGATTTATACTGTGCTTAGATAATTTGATATTTGTATTAGTAACGATGTTAATATTGGAAAGCTGTTATTTTATGTAATTTGATGCAATTAAAGGTATGCAATAAGTTGGTGCATATTTATTTTTAATTTCATTCAATTTTCAATAGAATTTTCATAATATATACAGATTATTTTGTAAAATTCTTGAAAACGTCAGTAAAAGATTGTTTTATTTGAGGGTCTATATCCAAAATGTAAAAATTTAGAAATTTAGATTCCCGACAATGAAATTTAATACTCATTTTATTAATGTATGATATTAAATCAGTTTCTAGCTAATTACTTTTATAAAATGAGTTTAATATATATACACTGTCAGTGTAAAGAAATTTTACACAGATATCCAATGATGTGTTGTCACATCATTTATTGAATTTAATAACACATGAGGTGTCACATTCATTAAATGGTGTGGCGACACACCGTTGGATGTCTGTGTAAAATTTCTTTACACTGACAGTGTATATCAACTAAATCCTTATAAAATGTTGGTTGAAAAAATAAAAAACCAAAATTGATATTCCCATATAATATATAAGTTTTTCCCTTCAGGTCTAAATTGATAGATACTCAATGAAATTGACATAAGTTGTATTATAAATTCATATTTACCCTTAAATTAAACTCAACTAATCATATAAGAATCATTTAGTAAAAAAAATTATTTATTCACCTTTAATAGATGATAAAATGTATGTTGAATTAAGTGGATGAAATTTTATTTGATTGATCCTAAAATCGTCCTAGTAATTGATCAAATTTTTAAATAACTTTCCGTGTCGTGTTACTCAAAACTAAAATGAACACCGTGTACTTTTCTTTTTCTGTTAGTTTATAGAGAGGTATGAGTTCATGGTGTAAAACAACGTGAGAAACTGCTAATTGTTGTTAACTTACTAATTCTAATATATGTTGAGGACATGTACGTATAAAGGAACTAGAAAATTTGATGAAACTAAAAACTTTGAATGAGTATAGACGTACGTACTAATTAAACTTTCCACTTATTTTTTCTCGGTATAATTTTTTTAGTTTTAGCTAAATATTTATTGACGGCTTTTAACTATTTGATAGTCATAGAAAATTCCTCCAAAGTATTGCTTCTTTGGGGAATTTATTTTCTGGTTCATTACGATTTTTAATTTCTAAATTTTTAGATTTTGGACGAATGAAACGGGTCAAGGTTGTCTTTGCAATTTGAATATTTATGCTGGGCCACGACGGAATTTTCGTTTGGAATATGACCCACCTATCTAAACGGGCAAGGTTCTTACTTTTATAAAATTATGGACATGGACACATAGCCATACATATTTTATACTTACCTCTATATATTGATTGTTAGCACATTCAACACTTTTTATTATGTTTTTTTATTTAAGTGAGTATTTTCTGCAAGATAACTCTATTTTATACTTGGTTTGAATTATTCTCCTAGCTAAAGTTAGGATGGGTGGCTTTTAAAAAATAAATCCATTAAGTTGCTTTCCAATTTTAGTCACATTTTTATACGGATTTGTATCCCACGTTATCATTCTAGACCCTTTTCATAATATAATAGAATAAAAACCAATAACTAGGTTAGGAGTATTGATCACCCACTAAACTATTATGTAAAATATATATAATTAGTCGGTCCAATGAAATACCCTTCATTTGATTGGTCATAATTGTAAGTGGTGCCCAAAATATATTAATTTCTTGATGGCTTTATACTAATCATTCATAATTGAATCCTAACTTCAAAAAGAATATTGATATTTTTGTATATCTTATGGCAGGCACTGACCCTTCCATGCCAGCACTAAGCAAATTATTTTAACGATCCTTTTTAAATTTTTGTCATAAATATTAATCCCAAAAAACATGACATACGTATCCTTATTAGTTAAACTATGGAAAATAAAATGAAGTTCAAAAATAAAATTCTAACAGAGAGTATATAATTTTGAGATTTTATAAAAAAAATATTTAAGCGAGGAAGCAAGCAAAACTAAGTGGCGTGGTTAATAATAAATTGACGATGTATTTCAATATTCATATTATATTGTTCATGAGGATGGTTCAATTTACACTAGTGTAACTTACACTAAATATTACGCTATTAATATCCTTAATGTGAATTTTATTAATCTAACTTTTGAATTATAACTATTTATCACCATGATTATTTGTGTCAAATGTCATAAAATTTTAATATTAATGACTTATAATCAAATCATTATTATTTTCATATTTCAAAAGTGTATATATATATATATATGACATTAATCTTGACATATCTTGATGGTGTATTAAATAATTTTTTATCAATGTAAAATTTTATAAATATGATCTATATGATAGTAACTTTTACTCTAATAATGGATTACTTAATATAATGATGAGTTAAATAGTTATTCAGTAGTACTCATTATTTACATATTAATTGTACATATTATTTTTGGGGCGATGCTAGAATTTTGGTTTAAAAGGGGGCCAAAATTATTAGAATAAAACCATTCATGTATTATTCACTCACTAGCTTAAGCATTTGGATAGTTTGATTCATAACATGATTTCAAAGCCTCTGTAACCATTTATCAACTAAGGTATTGTCCACATTTCAAATTCAAAAAGCTCATATGTCTTTTACATGGTTATCAAAACCAAACCGATCTAGACCGGAAACCGATTTGATATCCTGTCCATAGATAAGTTAATGAAATTTAGTGTCTGTTTGATTTATAATAAAATAAAATTATAATTCTAAAATTAACTGTTGAAAATGGATTTATGCACAAATTACTATATATATTTGATGGAAATGATTTTATTTCAATTCTTGAAAATTTAACTACTCACCGTAGAAAGTAGAATCCTAACCAGCTTTAGTCCAAGAAAAAATGGAAGAATCAAAAATAGTTTTCAAAAAAAAAAAAAAAAGAGAGGGAAAACGTAAGAGGGATAGTATTTTCAGCATGTTAATAACATCTCATGTGTGTTTTCTGTCAAGAAATCCAGAAACCTCCAAGTATATAAATGTTCTTTAATTGCACGTAAGTTTCCTTGCTCTGGTCTAGATCTTTATTTGATATAGTACTGCCTAATGCCTATGAATATATTAGAGGACATTTTCTATATCACCGAGCTTTAGTAAGAGGGAATTGAAAAAAGCTAAAAAGGTTTTGATAAATGTGGTTTTTCACTGTATGGTCTATTTAATGGCAATAAGGAAATGGAGTTGTTCTAAAGAAGGGTAGGCGAATTTGAAGAATATATAGGATGTTATAAAAATTTGATCATGGCCGGTCATTATGGTTTTCTATAAAATTAGAAGGTTATATCATTTTTCTTTTATTAGTTGTTTTGAGTACTTTTCAATGTAATATGTAAGGTGTAATTGTTATATATTAGGATCGTGATGCATATATATAAGGGTTAAAGAACTTTTTATACTCCTTTAATAAAATTATTTTTATTTTTCCCTGATAAAAAAGATTATATTAATCATACGTTCTCAATATTGTTGAAGAATATTATATTAGTTGTAGACTAATTATTATTTATTACCTATGATATGTGTGTGTAAATGGATTATATTATATACACACATTATTATTTAATTTATATATATATATATACACCATCACATTATTTATTAATTTATTAAATTTATTTTATCTTCCAGCTAACTTAACTTAGTGTATATGAGTTGGAATACTCCTTATATTCCCTGTTATTTAATTTCTTTTTTGCTAATAAAAAAAATTGATCAGCTGGTTAACAAATACATAAACGTACATCAAACTTAATAAATAACGCAAGATTATAGTATCAGATAGATAATTCAAAAGTGTATACTTTGACGACACATTAAAATTAAATTATGTTAAAAATTTTAAAAGCAATTAATAATTGCATTTCGACCTCGATCATTCGTACGTATCGATCCAGTGATGTTCCATATGATTAGTCTTAGCAAAATTTATATTAATATATCAGTATACAAAATTGAATTGACAAATTCAGTTCCCATAGGCAAAATATGACTCAATGCAAGCTAGAATGGATTTCTCTTTTCTTCTTTATTTTTTATAAACAACGTTCCTTGTTTTGATCACATGTTTTAATTTATTTGTATCATAATATAATATAATAGAATAGAATAAAATGACGTGCATGTACTTTTAGTTTTAATTTTTAACATGATTAAAATATTGAAATAACTAATGACTTGTAATTTATTAATTATTGATACATGCGTACTTTTAAGATTTGGAGAGATATGCACGACTCAATTTTAAAACTTAATATTTGTTAATTAAAGTTGATTACACACTTTTCTCCATAATAAATTTTGTATTATTTTCTAAAAAATATATACAGATAAGTTTAAATTAATTAATGTGATACATATATTCTTTAAAATAGTTAAAATAAGAATAATCAGCAGATCAAAAGAAAAAGGCCACATCAGAAATCCTAAGTCATTCTACATATTTTAAGAGCCGTTTATTTAAGCTTGAAAAACATAAGATGATACAATATTCATTCAGAGTTTTTTTTTTAAAAAAAAAATTATTTTTAACTTTTAAAAAACATAACAAAATATTTTAAAAAATATTCACTTTCTAAGAAATTTAAATAATGGTTATATATTATTTAAACGTCAATTTTAGTTGATTTTTTTTATACACAACACATTAAATTAAGTGTTAGTTTGGTTTATAATGGTGAAATTAAACACATTGAACGGAAATGGTTTAAATTCAATTTCGTGAAACCATGTTTATACATGATAGTAACGTTAAAACAAGCGACACTAAATTGGAGTTCATAGTTGGTTGATTATTTTATAAATAGAAATGTTTGTAAAACAGATTGGAGTTCGAAATTTGTCAAAGTTCATAGTTGGTTGATTATTTTATAAATAGAAATGTTTGTAAAACAAACAACAAAGAGAGATACAAAGATAAAGGAGAAAAAAGAGAGAAGTGTGAAATGTGATAAATGATGTGATGAAGAAATAAAGAAAAAAAAATTGTGTTATATAAGTTATTGTATGTTTTTTGTTAAGTGAAAAATTAGTATCAATTATAAATGTTTAAGCGATGCTGAGTATGCTTGTTTTGGTCCTAAGATGTGGTAGTAAAATTTGACCCAAAATTCTTTGTTCATAAACAAAAAAAATAGCTGTCGTTTTATTTTTGGGCATATTAAAAACAAAAGAGACCGGATTGTTAGTCTCACACAACTTAGAGATAAGATTAATTTGTAGTATACTCCCTCCGTTTCTTTTTAATAGTCATTTTAGAGTATAAAATTTGTTTCTAAATAAGTGTCGTTTTCACATACCAAGGCAACAATAAATGCTAATTTTCCAACTTTACCCCTTCCAAATTTATTAAATGATGGAGTATTTATTGCATATGACTAGAAATGGTAGAGAACTTTAAATGCTTTAATGAAAGAGAGAAAGAGTATATTTGTAAACAATGGAGCTAAAAAGACATATTTATTGTATTCCTTAATCTATGTGTAAAAACATTAAACGACAGATAAAAAGAAACGAAGGAAGTATAAGAGAAGTGTTACTAAACACTATTTCCAACATATTATATGTGATTGGTAAAATTCACATAGATCCCACCAAATTATGTAGGTCTCACTCCCAATATGGTGAGACCCATGTGACTTTCAATCAATCACAGAGAGTGTGTTGGGAATAGTGTATCACAGACGGGCTGGGCTCCTCTCCAGTGATTGGAAATGTCTGGTTGGAGAGAGACAGACCCATAAATGGGGATGACAATATTGAGCCCAAAAAAAATATTGGACAAATCTTTTTTTTTTTGTCAGAGATATTTTTTGGACAAATCAAACACAATCATAATGGAAGGAAAAATTGCTACAGTGGGTGGGACACAAGCGAAGCCCAAGGTCCAAATATGTGATGCCTCCCACTGGGCCGGCCATCCTCCTAAAATTATCTTGTATTTTCACCAGCTTGCTTCTCCATTTCTTACTGACTATTAGGATTCATTGCCAAATATTCTTAACCAGTATATTTTATAATAAATTTGTTAATTTTGATAAATGGTTGAAGAACTTACATTTTAAATACCGCTATATGATTGTAACTATATGCATTAATTTGTACAATATATGTTGCAAAGATATCTCCTTCTATGGATTTTTTTTGGTCGTGCTAAAAATCTATATCCTTCTATGGATTGAAGTAATTAGAATGCATATGGTATATTTATTTGAGTGAATATTTATTACAAAATGGATGTGGAAATATATAATCATATTTATCTTTGTATTTTTCTCAACAAAATAAAATTTGAATAATAATCATAGTTTATTTTAGTTTTTTTTTTTGTCCATGAGACATAGATAAATTTTTATCACAAAATACCATATTTTAATATAATTTGAGTACTCTTATATCTTGCATGCTCTTCAATTATCTTCATGCTTGCCACATCTAATTTTAAATGTTTATTTTGACTAGGAAAGATTAGTAATGATCTTAAGGGTCCACTTAGTGTCGACCATGATTCACGTGGTATATAATATAAAGTATAATAATTTAATTTTTATCATCAAATTTGATGCTCATTTTATTATAATAATTAATATTAAATCATTTCCCAGCTAATTTTATGAAATACTACCTCCATTCCAATTTGATAGTCGTTTTAGGAAAATAAATTTTTTTCATAATATGAGTCATTCTCTAGTTTCTATGTGAGTATTAATGACAGTTTTCCATTTTTACCCTCCCACTTTTATGGGAAAAGAAACTTAAAAAATTGTGCACCACACTACTCATTAATGCATTTAGGTAAAATAAGAAAAAACGTGTAGTAAATTAAGAATGGTAATTTAGTAAGATTACTATGTCTTTTAAGTCATTTATTATTGTTCTTAATTTGTGTGTAAAAACCTTGAACGACTGTCAAAATGGAATGGAGGGAGTATTGGTTGAAAAGAACAAAAACGCAAATCATTAGTATTGTGTAATGTAAAAGTTTTCCCCTCAACTTTGAATTGATAGATTCTCAACAAAAAAATAGCATAGATTGTATTTGTATTGTAATCCATATTTTATTAAATTCAAATAGTCGTATAAAGACCATTTAATAAAAAATAAAATTATTTATTTACCTTAAATAATCAGTAAAAATATATAATTTAGGTCGAAAAATTTGACCCAACATAGAATCGTCCCTCATCTCAATAGTAAGATTCTCTAAAGATTCTAACGGAATGAGAGCTTGGAAGTGGAGAAGAGACATCAACATAAATACTCTTCAATTTCATCCATAAATGCATGTGTGGTATTCCTTATCATTTTTGTACGTGCCTTTAAATATTTTAGGACACCGAGAGCATGTCAATGATAGACGCGTATTAATACTTATGGTATTAATAAATATGAAGTTTGGATTCTCCAACGCAATTAAATCTAGCATTAGAAATTTGAATTTACCACGTTTCAACGTTAAATCAAACATATTTATATATTAATAGGGCCCTAAGAGACATGTCATGGTAGGATGCATGTGAGATGCTCATAATTAAATATGTGTATTTTAATTTTACCCATATTTACATTTACGTGCAAGTTTAAGATTTGAATTTGGGTGCCATAATTTAAAGGTGGTGCATATTCATTCACTAATTTTTTTAAGTTCCGAAAAAAAAAATTTATTTTAGAACTTGAAATATTGCGACGCTTACATGTAAATCAATGAAATAGTGAAGACCATAAATAGGAGCAAAATTATGTTTGTATGATTAAAATAAAACAAAGTAGATAGGAGAAAAGTTTCGGTATTTCAGAATTTGATACAATATTGGTAAGACAAAATCTAGAATTGTAGTAGACATAATTATATAAGTGTTGAACGAGACATTATGGAATTATAAGATAGGACCATATAGTTTTAATAAAAATGAGATATTTTAAATATTATTATATGCATACACAAGATATATAAGTCCTTGGAGGATTTAGAATGTGTAGTTAGCTAGGGAAAATAAAGGAGCTTTTAGAGAGGTTGTTTAAAACCCTTTTCATTTTCAGTGTTTAAAAAATATTTTAAAATTTATTTTATATTGTGTTCCATTTATTACAAACATTTTTAGACTGAAAAATTAAAAAAAAATTAATTTTATTTTCTGATTTTTGAAATTGATTGTTTTTAAGTAAAAAAAGTCATTTAATTAAGTTTTTAAAATTTTCAATTTTAAAAACTAAATATTTTTTAAAAATAGAAATCAAACAAAAATGATATGTTTTTTTATTCTAATTGAGGTGATATATATATATATAAATTAAACAAAATTCTTCCAATGCGTGGAATGGGGGATTGTCTCTACTTGGCAACATGTGATTTGAGGAATGAGATGGATCTTAGGGAATGGTAAGAAAATTCAGTTTTGGAAACATGTGTGGCATCCCGGAGGTTCTACCGTAGAAGACTTAGCCACTTCTCTAGTGCCTCAAGAGGTGTTGAATTTACTGGTGGTTGATTTTGTTAATGATAGGGATTGGAACATTGAGCTTTGTTGGGGTTGATTGAAATGTGGTATTGAAAAATTGTCACATTGTTTAGGATTGGAGGGGAATGGGAGGTCAACGTTATATATTGGGCTCTAAGTCCCTTGGTTTCACACACCTCAAGCTAGAAGGACTTGAACTTGTAACAAACTTTCTTCTTATATACTCTTGGAGTATTGTGAAGAGTATTTTAAATATTTGTTTTGAAAGTGTGGGTGTAATTGGGGTGTGCGGTGTTTGAGATAAGTGTCTATGTGCTGTAAAATTTGCACATAGTGAGAATTTTCTATGGTTGTCTTTATACAAAAGTCGTGATTTTTTCTCTGGTTCTGGAGTTTTCCACGTTAATTCTTATGTTGTGATTGTGTAGTCTTATTTATATATTTTAGCAGAGCATTCAAAGGGGAAATGACGTTTTTCTCAACAATCTCTTCAAACAATATCCCCTAAGTCGTCAAGTCATTAATGAGATTATTAATCACCCTACTATACGAACGAAGATCTTGGGGATGATCAACCTAGTTGGAGCCTAACTTCGGATGGTCGTTTCTCTACAAAGACAACAATTTTGTTAATTACTAATGGTCATCATCAAAGGGTTCAAGTTTGGGATCGAGTTTGGCACTAGAATGTTCCCCAATGTGCTCGTTGCTTCCTTGGTCACTTCTTCGTGGTGGGTTGAATTGACAAACACCAGGCGACAAAGGTGTTCTCTTGGTAGTGATGAGATTGAGGTTATCAATCAAACATTAATTCGGACATTTCCTAGTGAATCTCAACAAACACACAACAATTTAACATCAGAGAAGATTTGACGCAGAATTAATAACAAAAACAGAATGCAGAATTATAAAAATGAACAGAAGAAATAGAAAATATGTAAGAGGCGGAAATGAAATTGACGCCAAAATTCAATTGAGAAATTGAATTGATAAGTCACCCAAGGTAAGACGCCACAATTCAACCGTGTTTGAATTGATAAGTCTCAAAGATCGATGCCACAATTCAATGGGTTTTGAATTGTAAGTCATTCGACCGCCATACTCTTCATGGAAGAATGATAAGATCAATTTCGAGGTTCACTCAAAAACAACACTCACAAGTGTATTTCAAATCTCACTATATTAAAAAACTTCCTTCTGTTTGAAATACAAGTGCTATTTATAATAGCTAGTGAGCCATGAAAGCCACTAATGGGCCATACGCCGCACTAAGCCCAATACACATTAAACTTTAGAATGCTCCTAAGTTCAACTAAAAACCAAATCAACGATATTACAACTAGTAATTCAAGCCGAATACAATAAGGTCCTAAAGTACAATTTCCTCCAGTTAGCTGGCCGGTTGGATACTAGTCGAGTAAGATAATATTTGGCTGGCTGGGAATCTGGATGGTCGGATATTGGTCGGGCAAGTTGATATTTGGTCGGCTGGAAATCAGGATGGCCGGATAATTAGGTGATACATGACAGGCTGGGAATCGGGATCACATCAAGTAGTAATGCTTTATGTCCCTTGTGTAATTCCTATGAGGAAATTGAGACCCATATCCTCTGTGTTTGCAATGTCACTCGTATAGTTTGGGAAGAGCTGAAAGTGTCAGCGAGATATGCCCAGGTGTAATTGGTCTACGAATTTGGAAACTTGGATGATGGCTTATCTTCATCAGAGCCCTAACAAAGATTACCACCTTATTCTTGGAGTCAGCCTATGGGTAATTTGGAATGCTAGGAATGAAGCCCGCGTGATGAATAACCCTTTTAATCTAAAGGATGTTGTGCGCAGGATGGGTGGTGTTGGAGGTGAAACACTCACAAACGTCCATGCCACATCTGCAACGATCTTATCGCACCAGGGATGTGGGTTGGAATTTTCCTCAACAAAGTTGGATTAAATGTAATGTGGACGACTTTCTCAAGTGTGGTGGTTTTAGGGTGACTTGTGGTGATGTGTTCAAATATGAGAATGGTAGATGGATCAAAGGGTTTGACCATAATCTAGGCACATGGACTGTTCTCTCAACTAAGTTGTAGGTTATTTACACGAGACCAGGGAATTAGAAGACTTTGGATAGAGAGTGGTTGTTCAGCTTATCAATAACATATTTCATCCTTATCATATGCATGTTGCAATATTAAATGGGATTCGGTTCCTTTACAAATAGGATTGATAAAAGTCTATATTATTCATGGGATGCGTGAGGTCAACAGGGGTAGCAGATTAGCTCGCGAACTTTGTTGATAATTACATGATCTTCCGTTAGGACTCATGTCTTAGAAGCTCCACCCAATAATGTATTTCTCTGCTTTGGCATGATTTTATTGAGATTTATTTTCTATATAGAGTAGCGTGTTAGTTTCTTTTGGCCTTTAGCCTCCCATTATAAAAAAAAGTAAGAATAGTATTTTTTTTCAGTTGAGAATTATAGGTATATTATGTAACTAAGAAAAAAACTACAAATATTTTTCACACGTGATCATTAATTCTCACTCGAGTCAAGTGAGATCAATATAATGCGATAAAGTTCTTTCTTTAAATATTTAACTCTGCTCCATGTTTAGAACTCAAGAAAAAACACACACATATATATAAAAAAATTTTGTAAGAATTCAGAGAAAAAAAAATGCACTCGCGCGCGATCATAATTAGACCATTTTCTTTGTTTTTTCTTTTTAATCACTAACCATGTATAATTTGTTGTTTTATTTGAAGGTTGGGATGTCCTTTTTGGTGATTAATCAGCAAGCTGGTAGGGCCAAATCAAAGGGAGCTGGTCGATGTTAACTGTCGATGAAGTGATGATCAATGTGAGTGGTGATAGCAGGTTGAGGTTGTTAAGCTATAATGCAACTACAACGAAGTTATTATTAAAGACTACTCCCATGTTTCTATTGACAACTCACTCATATATATAGAGCCCACCTCTCAATCATGGGCCATTTTTTGGTCCTAGTTTTAGCATCTCAAAACTCAAATGTATACATAATTTTAAGCACACAACTCGATTCGTTCAGATCCAGACAAAAGAATAAATTAAAGTTTATTCATTCAGATAATTTCAGTAACTAAGATCTTCTTTTTATGTGTTAAAATATTGTTTTCATCGTTGTATATTGTCACTTTGGCTCATTTTAAAACTTTCATTGGTTAGGTTACCTAGTCAAGTGTGGCTCGATATAATGATCACCGAATGACAGAGATAAAGAGACATGACATTGACAACGAAGCCAATTCACCATAATTAATAATTATTAATATATTAATAATACCTATAATTTTAGAAGTTGCTTGAATGGACAGAG
Organism: Sesbania bispinosa; assembly: GCA_026901365.1. Classification (NCBI taxonomy): domain Eukaryota; kingdom Viridiplantae; phylum Streptophyta; class Magnoliopsida; order Fabales; family Fabaceae; genus Sesbania; species Sesbania bispinosa. Next base: position 520,265 of record QLOH01000488.1, read on the forward strand.
TAAAGATTCTTTTATATTGAATTACTTGTTTAAGTTATATTTTTTTTGGTTAATTTCTTAAGCTTGATTTTAATAGATCATTGATTTCAAAGTTTAAATTTATAGATGATATATAAATTTTAAAAACAATAATATATAAGAATAGTATAGAAATCCTTATATTCCGCTGATTTATACATGCATCGTTAAAATAATAACAATATTAATTAGTAATAAATTAAATAAATATATATTATATATATTTCTATAAAAACACATGCATTTTAATTTATTTGTATCCAAAGTGTGTTCGATCGATCGAACCTCCATCAAATTATTCTCATTTGCTTGAACTTTAATGAACTTCTCTTCCAATGGAGGGGATACTCTTTATCATTAAGACTTAAAGAGTAGTGTGCTTGTTTAATTAGCGAATAAATAGATAAAATCTGAAAACTAATAAGGAAGATGAAAGTTGATAAGTTATATTAAACTAAAGATATTTAATAAAATTAACTGATAATTATAAAATAATAAATAAAATCATCATTATTAATTATTAAACTGGAGTTTTGAATTTGAAATGAAAATTTGAAATGTTACTTAGTAATTTACACTTCAAAAATCAATAGTGTCTATTAAAATAGTTATAGAGTTGATGTGTTTTGACAACATTTTAACTACTGGTTTTAATTTTTAACTAATTAAAATAATATGTCAAATGCATACACTTGGGGCAAAAATGGTAATACGTACCATGCAAACAAAATATATCATATATATACCTATACAAATGACACTTAATATTTTTCAAAAATAAAAAATGACACTTAAATGGCGGAGCAACTGATGGAGTGTAACCGATTACACTCATGGAAGAAGTTAATTTTATTTTAACTTTTTAATTCATTCTATTTATTTTTTCTAAAAATTTTATTAAAAAATTATTCAGAACTGATCCATATTTGATGCTCAAACATGATTTTTGAGAGGTTCAAAATCTGAATTAATCGAAACTAAATAATTTTGTACTTAATGTGTCAGTTTATTTATTTTTTAATCTAGAGAGAATATGTAATGAGGATATTTTTTATGCTTTGTTTGGTATAGAAGAAACGCAGTAGAAATTAGAGAGAGGGCGGAGAAATAGATAAGAAGAAAAGTTTATTTGAAAGTTTGGTAGAGTACATAGAAATACTTGAGGAGAGAATTTGACAATTATGGGCCCACCTTAAAACGTTTTTTCTCTAATCAGCGGAGAAAATGGATGGAAATCGGTGAGGAATGTGAGAGAATATGATTAGGGGTAGAAGTAGGCCGAGTCGAGCTAGGATTTACAGGGCCCAAACCTGGCCTGCATTATATTTTTGTGGCCCAAGTCTGGCATGTTACCTGTCATAGGCCATTTTTTAGGCTTGGCCTGACCTGTTTCAAAGTCTGGTTTGGCCTATTAGCCTGTTTAAAAGCCTATTTCATATTATGACCTCTAAATAGGTCAATAAATCCATCTCTAAATAAGTCAGTGCGCTTACAAACTAATACTTACTTTTTTATAATGTAAAGATGTCAATAACATATACTTTTAGATAGGAAAATAAGTTTATCTCTAAATAGGCCAACAAAAGAATTTAAAAAATTATATATTATTATACTATTTATTATATATAAAATATTTATATGTTTATTAAAAATAATATTATTTATAATAGGCTAGCCTGTCAAGCCAAAAAGCCTGAGTCTAGCCTATTTAATTAAAAAAGTTTTTTCAAAAGTCTAGACCTGACCTTTTTATTAAACGAGCCGAGTCAAACTAGGTCTTAAGTAGGCTGGGCCATAGGGCCCTGTCGAGCGGCCTGACCTATTTCCACCCCTAAATATGATAAAAAAAATTAAAAACACATGGTTTAACCATTGTGCCCCTAACAATTACAATAACAAAGGCATAGCATACCAATACATCCCCATAGGCGCAAAATGATTATGACGACTTGACGAGCTGAATGTGTAAGCAAAAGAAATCTTTCATATTTAACTTAAAATTTAATATTTATTCTTTTAAATATTTATAACTTTAGTATAATATTATTTATTTTTTAGAATGTTTCAACGCATTTTCTTTTAAAAAATATGCATGTATCATTTTTTATTTTTTTAATTAATTATACTTCTTTGTTTATAAATTTAAATAAATTTTAATATATATTTTAATTTTTTTACATAAATAAGTTATATATATTTTTTATCAATTTAAATTTTTATTTAAGAATATTATTCAAGGGTATTTTACTCTTTATATATTATAATTCAATTTCTCCCTCTTCTGTTTTTCTCTTACCAGAGAGAAATACAACCTTATTTCCATTCTATTTCACCTATATTTCTCTCCTACCAAATAACCTAAATTTCTCCACTATTTCTCACTTATATCTCTCTTCCCTATTTCTCTTCACTCTATTTTTTTCCCACTCCACCAAACACATCAAAGCTAACATTTTAGAAAATGTATGAAAAATATTTTTTACCTACAATTGGTAAGATTCTCTATTCAAATGTATAACTTTTTTTAAAAAAATTCATCTATGTTAATTATGTTCACCTTTTATTATTGTTTTGGTTGACCATTATGCTATAACTGCCTTGACAAATGACAATATCAGCAAGTTTTTATTAAGCACATCTCTTCTTAACCCAACATTTTACTTTTTTTTACTGTTCATAGATCTTAAATGGGTCGCACCAATATATATCACCAAGTTTTTTTATTGACAAATATTTTAATTAATAAATAATAAAATAATATTTATCTTTTTTTAAAAAATGATGTTATTTCTGGCGGTTTAAAATCGTTGGTAAGTTCACTTTAAAAAAAGAAAAATTTGACCTAGGGTTGGAACCCTTCGAAAACCCAGAAAAAAAAAGTTACCAGTGGTTTAAAACCACGTGTTATAACTTTGAAAAATTGCGTTACCGTGATCTAAACCCAAAAAATTAAAAGTATTGGTGCTCAACTCATAAAGCACCACCTCCCATTTTTGCTCTAATGACTTTTTCTTATCAAACATTGATCTTATTGAATAATTGCTCAATAAGAACGTCGATAAACTTGCCTGTAAATCAAGAGCACGGATGATAATGAATCATCGACAACTCGTTGTAGAATATTATATATTATGACTTGACTTCTATTATAGGTAATTTAAGAGTGTGTTTGGTTTGTCATTTCAACTAACTGAAAGTTAAAAATAATAGCTGAAATTATTTCAGCAGTGTTTATAAAGGTAGCTTTTTTGGTAGCTACAAGCTCTTCTTAAAAAGCTACTTGGGGTAGCTTTTTAAAAAAAGCTCCAATTTTCAGCTAATAACTGAAATTAATTACAAGTTTAACCCTCAACCACCCCTACTTATCATTATTTAATAATTAATGTTGTCCATGAATGTCAATTTACCATTTTCAACTAGTTTTACCAAACACATTCAATAGTTTTTCAGCTTTCGGCTAACTTTAAGTTTTCAGCGAGCTTTTCAGATTTTAGCTAGCTTTAAGCTTTCAGCTAGTTTTACCAAACACACGCTAAATTTATTTTATAAATAAATTAGATAAAAAAAATTATAAAGTTCTATTCAATATAAAAGTGTAAATTTTAAATTATTTAAAGAGTTTTTTAATTAATTATAATTTCTTATTTAAGTAAATATATCATTATTGTTATCGTAGTATTAATTTTTTACTATAATATTTTATAGGCACCCTCGTTAAAATATATCATGACATGATATTGCTAGGATTGTTTTTAGTATCTCTAATCTCTAATTGATCCAAACAACCGTTCGCATTATACCATGACCATATAAGGTGATCTTGTTTGATTTTATATCAACTAAAGATCTCTTTGATAATTGCGTCGTTTTCCAATGTAAATTTTTTCAAAGGAAAAAAAATAAAAAATAAAAACGCAATCAATCAACCTGGCTAGGGGTGTTCAAGACCCGATCCGTCCTTTTGACCTGTCCCAACCCGTCCTACTCGGGTCGGGTTTGTTCCTGTCCTGCAAGAAAGAATAGAACTAAATCGGGTCTCATTTTTTGACCCGGCATCAGGTTGAAGACGGGTTCGGGTTACCCGATCTGTCCTTTATATATAAATATAATATTTATTACTTACTATTTTCTATTATGTAAAGTCTCAACCTTATTTTTTTTTATTTTAAATAGGACTTTTGAGTCTAATTTTCCCCTATTTACCTTTAAAAATACATTCTATACATAAAATTATATAGTGATATAATGTTATACTTGGTTTAGTAATGTCCCAAACTTTAAAAAAGTTAAAAAAATTTCATACATGCATTAAGAGATATTCTATTGTATACAATATATTTATTAATTGTACGAACTATTTTCTTTTGAACATTGTTATATGATCATTTCATAATTATATTTAGCTTATATATCGGGCCAACCCGATCATATCCTACTCAGACCCGACCTTACTTAGACCCGCATATCATCGGATCTCTTTAGGTCTATGGACGGGTTTAGATCCATAGAATTGACCCCATAAAAAATTAGGGTCGGGTTAGGGACATGTATAATCCGTCCCAACCCATCCATGAACACACCTAAACCTGACTTTTGGAAGAGCGTAAACGCCAAGATAAACATGCTACAATACGCTTGATTGTTCTCATAGTCTGCCAGGTGCCAACCTTGTGATAATCATTAGCAAATACATGATGCGTTGTATATGCCTACTTATTATAAATTTGAATAAGGAGCAAAATTATAAATTTGGATAACATTTTAATAATATAAATTTAAAAAAGTATTTATGAAAAATAATTTAAAATTTAAATTTTAAAATTAATAAAGTAACACACACATAGAGCCGGTAAAATGGGCTAACCTGACCGGGTCGGCCCGCAAAAGCCCGAAAAAATGTAGGGCTGATGCACCTATTTTAGAAGCCCGAATAACTCCCGGGCTTTTTAGCCCAGCTTGATAAAGCCAGCTACCCGCAAAAGTCTGAAAAAAACCGGGCTACCCGCAAAAAAACCCACAAATGGTAGGACTAAGACACCTATTTTAGAAGCTCAAATAACTTCCAGGCTTTTTAGCCCAGCCCAATAAAACCCGCTACCCGCATCAAGGCGGGTCGGGTAGCCCAAATTGACAGCTCTACACACATGTATACTGTAAAAAAGTACATTAAGATTACATCACTTTCGGAAATATACATTCTAATATAGCATATAAAAATATGTTTAAAGTAATTAATTTAAATATAAAAAACTAAATTTTGTAAAAAAAAAATTTCAAAATATTAATAGTTAATTTGGGGAATATAAAAAATAAAAGAAAAGATCTAAAAGAAAAATCATTATAAAAATGAAAAAATGATTAATTTAAGAAATTTTAAAATGTATAAAAAGAAAATTTCAATAATAAAATTACATGATTTTAGAAAATAGAAAGGAATTTGAAAGTTTAAAAGTTTATTTTATGTTATAATATTAAATTATATGAGACGACATTCTTTATTATTAAGATTTATTGGAAAATTTGATTTTAAAAATCAAGAATAATTTACAGTATAAATATTTATAAATATCTTACCCCCACTTAATACCTCCTGTTTTTTTTCTCTTTATTTATGTGCTCCTCTCATCTCATTCATCCTCTTCTTTTCTCATCTCTATGTGAATGAATACCTCAAACATTATTCTTTCAAAGCACCTGATCTTTTTGTAATTACTCTTTTGGCAACAAATGCATGACCTTTCAATTTTCAAACATACCTTTTAAGCTGTCATTTCTTGTACCCCACAAAAGTACACTTTTACAAAGTGACCTTTTTAGATTTGCAATTACACCCTTCCCAGCCTTGTACTTATCACAAAAATAATTTGTCTTCTTTCGCTAAATCACAACCTTGCAAATGCAGATTACCTTATCAATACCAAGTGGGGACTCTAATAATTTGCTATTTATGCTGCCTGCCACAAATAGAGGCATCAGATATATAAATGTGAAAGTTGAAGGTCTTTTCAATTCTACCCAGAAAAATTAAAGGAAGAAATATTTGAAATTAATTAAGGATCATAGTGAAATGGTTAGTATAAATACCCGCTCCATTGATTGTTATCTCCATTGCTTAGCTTTCTAGCATTGATTATCGCTATTACTAATCATCTTTCATCCATCTAATTCCAGCTGCCTCCACCCTTCCCCACTCGTTTGAAGTTTAAACTTTAAATTTTGATGGTTGAGCAAACCTTTTGAAAAGTACTGAAGCAATCTTTCCTTGCATCGGGTGCGCTCTACGCACCTTCCTTTATGGCTATTGAATTTTGAGTCACGCAATATAGTCAAGTTCACATTCAAACCCCAAATTAGGGTTTGTTTGGGTTGTGAAAACGCTTTCTATTTTTTAAATTTTTTCATAACATTTTCTCTTTTTAAATATTTATATAGGAAAATAATAAAAAGTTATCTTTAATATTTCCGGTATAAATATTTAAAAACTAGAAATAGAATGAAAATAAGATAACATTTCTATAACTAAAATAAAAACAAAATTCGTAAATTATATATACATGCTCTTAAATTATCGAGGATGCCTCAATTTGAAGGATTGTGAAATTAATTTTGAAAAAGTAAATTTGAAAATATGATTTTTTGTGTATAAAAATATGATATTTTTATTTTGGTATAAGTTTAATTTTTTTAGCGTCGTTGATTTAAAACAAAAATTATTCTTACATTTAATATGATATTTATTCTTATAATAAGAAATGAATATGTGTTTTTATATGATATGAGAAATAGTTTTTTAATCAAATTATTAATTTTTATTTCCATTTTTTCCTTGAAATTTAACTTTTAAAAATACTTATATAACCATTAAATATTAACTAAATAAGTTTTAAATTTAAATGTAACTAATAATTTTAGTCAGGATATTTCTTGAAATTTCATTCCCAATAATATAATCCTATATCTAGAATCAAACACTTACCTTAGAGAGAGTTTTGTTTATTTGTTTAAACCTAGCTACTAGCCAGTAGTAGCCCAATACATAACATTAATAAAGCAAGAATAGAATTAAAAAGGAATACTTCACACCTAAATTTATTCCGTAACTATCCTTACAAAAAATTTTACACGTGTGTTTCCTTCCAATATAAAACATTTAAGTTTTTTTTTTTCAATTTGATTAATTTTTAAATTTTGTCTTAAATTTCAATTCAGTCGTCAATTTTTTGGGTTTCCAATTAATTTATTAAATTTATCTTTTTATTTTTTTTTGCACAATTTTCTTAATATTTAAATTGACTGAATTTTGAACACTCTTATCAATTTAACCTGAAGATCTCAAGTGTGTTTAATAAAAAATTTCAGGTAGATAAAAGCTGAAATTAGTAGATGAAGTGCTTGTTTGGTTCCCAGTTGGGAACGATTATACTATAGTGTGTATTTCGTTTACCTTAAAATCATGTTTCAAACGTGGATCCGCGCAAATGTTACTGAAAGTAGCTTCTTCTCGGATCCACGTTTCAAACATGGATCATGTGTAAATCAAACACAATCAATTCTGCAAAATTGATTTCAAATTACTTTCATCCAACATGCTTCATGAATCGTGCATTAGTAATTTCATGCTATTGATTCTATAAAACTATCAAAATCAATTCTATCCGATTGTAAACCAAACAGATCCGAAATCATTTTTATCCGTGTTTATTAAGTAGTTATTAGCTTTTTTAAAAAAGCTACTTGAGGTAACTTAAAAAAAAATCATATTTTCAGATACTAGCTAAAAATTTATTATAACTCTATTTCTTAATGACTCTCACTCATCATTATTTATTATAAATTTTTAATTTTCAATAAACTCTTAAATTAATTTTACCAAATATACTCCTTATCAACATAGGTATTGATGGGATAGGTTTTGTCCCACCAATTTTGCACGAATTTGAAGGGCACACTAGTCTACCACTACTAGTCTACCACCACTTTATGGAGCTTAGCTAGGGACAAAACTTTATGAATACCCCAAAGCTTAGCATTGGTGATAGTATACAACCGATTTATAGTGGGCTGCATCAGAACCGTTATTCATTGTAAAAAACAAATCAGCAATGGTAGAAGTAGACTAATGATAGAGGATTTAAACAATTTATATTTTTTTAATTTAACCACATGCATCATTCATAGAAGACAATCTTATTCAAGACATCCACATTATGATAGGACTAACTCTCTTAACGAAAATTTTTTTTATTCATAAGATTCGAACCCGAGACTTTAATTGAGGGGAATCCAGACTTGAACCAACCCATTTGGTGATTTAAACAATTTATATAAACTCATGGTCGATCGAGTAAAGTATTTTTGCTGTCATGATGCTCAAAATAGATACAATTGGTGTAAAGGTTGGATCGGAATCAAATTAGTTATGGAATTGATTCGCTTGCATTTCAATTTATAGAAAACAGAAGAAATTTTTGATTTTTTACAAATTCAAATTGATTAGTTTTCTTTTTCATATTTTACCTGATTTACAGAAGTGATGTGAAACACATTCAACTGATTTGATCATGAATTTAGGTCATAGTTTTCTAATTAAAGCTTATCTACAATTTATGAGCACAGCTGTTTATTAGTAACAAGTTTTTTTTTGTATTAACGCCTAGCAACAAAAATATGTTGTTTAACCAAATGAGATCATGAAATATGACTATTATTCTCAAAATACCAATAAAATTTATTCAAAAATAAGTAAAAAATTAAAAATAACATTAATTGGATACTCAAACAAACGTAGATTAACAGGCAAGTCACGCTAGTGTACAAATAGAAAGACAATTATGATAGCGTAATTTATTTTACGATAACCAGATTAATAATCACCTTGCTAAAAAGTGTTTAGCAAAATTTAATACAGATATTATCACAATATGAATATCACTGTACGTTGAAATTGAATTGCCAACCTCCCGCGTGCGCACTGCGCACCAGGTGTGCTTTACCGGCAACGCAGTTCGTTTTCAAACTGAAATTGAATAAAAAAGAAATAAATAAAAATATCCAAATTTCCCCTCCGTTTTCTCGTCCTGTTGTCTCTTGTTGTTTGTTTCTCTCTCTTCCTTCGAAGTTCAGCTTCCAGCTTAGAGGGTCCACGATGGAGTTTCTGGATCTCACCGTCACAACTTCCCAATGTTCCTTCTTCAACCTTCGACCTTCCTTGTGACGCACAGATAAACCCTCCTTCTCCAACATCCCCTTTGATTTTGATTCTGATTCTGATTCTTCCCGGGACTCTTGTTTCCGTCTCGGGGAAGCCGAGTTTTAGGGTTTTGCTGAAAGAAGAAGAAGCGGATTACGACGTCGTTGGGTGAGTGGCAGGATGCCGGGGCGTCGGTCAAAGTCGGAGAAGAACCCCGAGGGCGAGAAGCAGCTCCGGCGGGACCCATATGAGGTCCTCGGCGTCTCCCGCAACTCCACCGATCAGGAAATCAAAACCGCTTACCGGAAAATGGCCCTCAAGTATGTTTCATTCCCTTCTAGCCGTGGCTTACTTCGTGCTTTGTTATTATTTTGAAATTTGAATCGTTGTTGGTAATAAGGGAGTTTGTGATTTTGGGGGCAAAATCGACTTTACGAGGATACTTGCTTTTGGTGATGAGCTTTTGTAGTCAAAGCTCTTTTCTGATTGGGTAATGGCTGTAAAGCTGTGATTTCAATTCAGGGTGTTAATGAAGGTGATGGTTCCTCTAGATTTTGGTCGGTGGAAGTAGAACAGACACAGTACTTGGGAAAACACAAGGGTTTTATTTGAAATTAATTTTTTAGTATGCTGAAGATAGTCTGGGTTAAGGTTTTTTTTTTTTTTAAATATTGATTGATACGCTTGAAAAATGTTTTCTTCCACCCCCTAACTGATGCTTGCTGATTGTAAAAAAGAGTATATTTTACTGTAATTATCAGAGTCTCAGAGAGTCTTAACGTGAGAGAAATAGCTCTATGTACGAAGACGGTGCTGCAGCTACTTCGTCAAGTCAAGACTAGTTCTTGACACAGGACTGCATAACCCCTTGCCAGATCTTCTCTTTCGCTTTGTTAAGCCTTTGTGAAGTCATGATTGTGAGAGCGGTCTTGCTTTTTTTATAATTTCCCCCCTCCATGTATCAGTAGTAGGTTTTGTATAGATTATTGATCTTGAGCCAAAATCAATCTGAAATTTAGCCAACTAGATGGATTCCAAATTATACTCTTTTAATAGAGATGATCGGTGAAAGTAGTCTTCTGGACTACTACATTGTGTCTAGGTGTTGACTGAAGTACTCAATGCTTGATATTACATTTCATCTAAGTTTGATAAGGGTAATGCTAAGTATTGAATCTAGTATATGTGGAAGATTGAAGAAGGTGCGTAGCAGGTTGTTTTATTTGTTTCTAAAATACTTTTGGTCCTAGAATCAAATTAAGATGATCGGTCCGTCATATTAATCTGGAGAAAGAAAAGAGAAGAGACTGTGAATTTAAAATTAAGGAAGGGTAATACATTCATTTTTACCTTCATTTGATTTCATCCAGAGCACCTGTTTGTTTTTAATTTTTAATACTTGTTGATTGTTAGTCAAGATAAGCCCAAATAGTCTTCCAAAAATAATGTTGGAATGAAGCCTTTGATCATGTCATCATATTGGTTTCATGCATCTGATGCCAGCACTTAACAGTTTACAGTAAAATTTTATGACTTACTGGAGTTTTACTAAAATAAATTAATACCCTTTCAGGTGTACCTGATTACTCTAATTGACTGTTCTTCCCTTCATCTTTTAATCTGAACAGGGTTGGTTAATTTATTAATTGGCTAAATCTATTCTATTTCAGATACCATCCTGACAAGAATGCTAATGATCCTAAAGCAGCTGATATGTTTAAAGAGGTTACCTTTTCTTATAATATCTTGTCAGATCCTGACAAACGGCGTCAGTATGACTCAGCTGGCTTTGAGGTGATTTAAGTTAATATTTTGAACCATTAAAACTTTAGGAGGATCATCAATCCTCCAGGTTTACATTTTTCATTGCTTTTTAAAAATTCCAATTTTGTACCGGTTTTTTTTTTCCCCAAACTTTTTTAAAAAACTAAAAGTTATCTTGAACCTCTATACATGGATCATTAGTGATGACATATTTCATGTTTGCCTGTAGGCTGTTGAATCAGATAACCAAGAGTTGGAGTTGGATCTTTCAAGTTTGGGTGCTGTCAATACAATGTTTGCTGCACTTTTTAGGTCAGTAGGCTGGATATGCTTCTCTTCCTATTCACTAAGTCCTATTCTCTTCTTGAGTGCTTAGTAGATATTTATTTATTTATTTTTGGAACAATTCTGTTCTCCTTGCTGGTTTGCCTCCTTTTCATCATTAACTTTCTCCATACATGACAGCAAACTTGGTGTGCCAATAAAAACAACTGTATCTGCAACTATTTTGGAGGAGGCACTCAATGGTTTAGTGACCATTCGTCCACTTTCATTAGGACAGTTTATATCTAAAAGGGTGAGCTGCATCTTTTTTTAATTTTTTATTCATTTATCCCCTTTTAGTCACTGTTCTTTTCTTTATTTTTGTTTCGGTGCCTTCATCTGATAGGTTGAGAAGCAATGTGCACATTTCTATTCAGTTACAATAACAGAAGAAGAAGCACGGGCTGGATTTGTTTGTCGAGTGCAATCATCAGATAAAAGCAAGTTCAAGGTTGGAATTTAATTTTCTGCCATTGATATCTATAAAGATTGCATGTGAGTTATGCTCAACCTGCTGATCTAAAGGTTTTCATTCTTGCTTTATGGAGACTGAATTTTTCAGAGTTCTACAAAAATATATGATTTCCTGAAAAACAGCTTTGGGGAGGGGTGGGTGTTCTAAATACATCAAAGGTTCTTAAAAAAAAATTGTAAGTTGGAACTCTTGGTAAAATTATAAAGCACTTTGAATTTACAGGAATATCCATCCATTATTTTATTGGTCTCCTTCCTTTAGAGATCAACATAGTAATATTTAACATTCCATGCTGTATACTATTTGCTTGCTCATAAATCCCTTTATGTGGGAATTCTATTTATTGACAATCACTCCCCAAGTATGAGCAGCTTCATTTGTCCTGGATCTTTTTGAAACTCTGAATAATGAGGAAGATTATTAATCACTTTTCTTCCCCTTCCCGTGTACTGATTTCTATAGCTCAATTGAAGTGTTAGGTCTGGTCAATTGCTTTACCAATAATTCTAATTTTTCTTTTGCTATTTTTGCTATCTTGATTTGCTTCAAAACAAAATCCAGTCTCTTCCCATGGGGATTCATAGTATAAATAATGAAACTATTCTTTTGATTTTCATTGTTGAACAATTAAAGTGGTATTTTATTCCTTGTAGTACTCTAGAATTTGGTGAGGTCGTCTCATATGATGTTGGCCCTGACTCTTTATTATGTTGATAAACTGCTGCTTCATATTTGTAAATTGGTTACCTGTAGGCTCAAGTAACTCCTTTCTTGTTTTATACTAGTGATTATGATATGGAGATGAATTATAATGTTATCCAAGAATTTCAATTTTTTCCTCAATGCAACTAGGAGACCAATTGATTTTGGAGTTGTTCCTAATTTAGCGCATGTTAGAGAGCCAAAGCCAAATTTACTTGAGAAGATGGTCTTGATCAGCAAGGTCTGATTGATTCTATTTGACTCTAATGATTTTTCTTTGAAAACTTCGAACTTGTACTTTTATCAAAATAATTCAGTATCTTAATACTACAAAATAATAACGAACTATCCCTTGGTTGTGTAATTTATTTGTGTGCACTGTTTTTATAGTTTCAAAGATACTGTTTTTTCCTTGTATATTGTAAAACATTGATGTGTGCATTTAAACTATTGGACGACTTGTTTTCATGTATTTTTAATTTTTAAATTATTTTGAAAACATTAATCTGTTAGGTTTGTCAATGATCACTTTTTAATGGGGTTGATTAATTATCTTTCCACAGTTATTATATTTTGATCAGGAAGACAACGGTGGCTTAAGCCTTGCACTCCAGGTATTAAACATTTGCTCCTTTGTGTGTGTGTGTTTTTCTTTTATTTTTTTTCCTGAGGAATTAAATATTTCTGATGTAATGTTTAGTCATTGGATGTTGGTGGATCTCTTGTAGTTATTTCATACATTTTTTTTCATCTTCTGACTACTGAACATTCTATGACATTACTAATTATCGTTGTAGGAAGACAGTGCAAAAACAGGGAAGGTTACCTCTGCTGGAATGTATTTTCTTGGGTTTCCTGTTTATCGATTGGATCAAACAATGAACTCTGTGAGTTGCTACTGAAAATGGATATTTTTCATTTCAAATTTTTCTATCGTTATTAATTTTAAACTTTGGCTCTTCAATTATTTGTATACAGATAGCTGCTGCTAAGGATCCAGATACATCATTTTTCAGAAAGTTGGATGGGTTCCAGCCATGTGAATTAACAGAATTGAAGGCTGGAACCCATGTATTTGCTGTTTATGGTAAGTGCATACTTTTATGCCCAGTAATGCTTTTTATATTTATTGACTGTAATTATGCTCTATAGGAATTGACTATTACATGGTGTCAAATTTCTTTCAGGTGACAACTTTTTCAAAAGTGCAAACTATACAATAGAAGCCGTGTGTGCTGCACCTTTTAATGAAGAAAAAGAAAATTTAAGAAACATAGAAGCTCAAATTTTGTCTAAAAGGGCAGAAATATCAAAGTTTGAGACAGAGTATCGAGAGGTGTGCACTTTGATACTGGCATTCCATGTGGTTCTAATTACATCTTTTCATCAAATCTCATGCTGGGTCTTTGTAGGTTCTGGCACAATTCACAGAGATGACAAGCAGATATGCACATGAAATGCAAGCAGTGAGTTTTTCTATTCCAATGGTTTCTATGCTTCATCCCCACCAAGAAAAAGAAAAACTAATCAAATGGAAGTGACTGAACTTATACTATCTTTGTGCAGATTGATGAGCTATTGAAACAAAGAAATGAAATACATGCATCGTACACTGTTGCTCCTTTAAAACGGAGTAGTAGTAGTAAGAGCAGAAGTAAAAGTTCTTCAAAGGAGGTGAAAGAAGATGGCCAAGCAAGGGAGAAGAGGACTACAAGAGATCGGTCAAAGAAGAAGAAATGGTATAACCTCCACTTAAGAGTTGATAAGAGAAAGGCTTGCTAAGGTAAGAATTGGAGAATCAAGAAGTTCTTCTGTCACTCATGTATTGTTAAATTATGCATTATTTTATTTTATCATTTGCTATCAACTCTGAATGCCACGGTGAAACTATAATCAGTATTATCTGCACTCTGTTTTGATTGTTTAGCACTCGTACAAGCTAAGAGGAAGGCTTTGCCAAAGCAACAACCAAATGTCGTTGGAAGGTTAAAATTATGTTTGTCACTCAAGCATGTCAAGGATGACGACAACTCATTGTTTTTGTATAATCCCTTTCCCCTTTCCTTTTAATTTGTCTCTCAGTAGCTCATCTTCAGAATTCGTACTTGTAAATTGTTTGATTTATTGATGAAGCATGATCAACTCTCTGCGCGGGTTGTAATTTTGTTTAGAAAGTAATGGCAAAGCATTGGAAGATAGAGCCAGGTAATTTCTTGCTCAATGGTAACTTAAAATTTCAAATGGCTGGAATCGGGACAAATTTAATTCTTGCAGTCTAGGTCCATACTTGTTGACCTATCTTGTATTGTATCTGTCATGTTATGCATTTTATTTTTAATTTTTGCTCCCAGCCGCCTCCAATTCGCATTATGTGTTCATCTCGAATATTTAATGAAGGCATTCGGTTCCTTCTCAGAGCCTTGACTTTATGCTGGATGTTATGATGATCAATGCAGTGTTTGGCGGCTAAGGCCTGTGTATTTTATCATTTTACTTATTCATTTTCGTTAATCTTGGTAAAAGGGTGCCACTGCCAAGCTGGATTGTTAGTTGTTTAATCTCATTAGTTATTTAATACAGAAAGATTACTCGAATTAAATATGGACCTCTACATCTGCAATGCAAGGGTCTAATGATGGATGCCTCAAGGCAAATTATTACAGCTAACAAAGTGAACAGCCGTGCGGCTTCGTATATAGTGGTAAATTTGCCTTAAAACTTGTGTAGAAACGTTATTCTGACAAAATGTTCAAGTTTGAGCTTGTAATCGATCAAAAAAAGTTTAAGCTTGTAAATTGTTGTCTTTTGATACGTTATAATAATGATTGTTTATTTGAAAATAAAGAATATAGTTATCACTTAGAAAATTATGGGTTGATTATATGGACTACAAATACAAAGTACAATGTTTAAGATTATGATTATATATAATAATATGCAATTATTTAAATCTTAGAAGTTAGATTATTCAATTAATGATTTTAACCCTCAAATATTTTTACTGTAGCGAATTTCTTATTTTAGAATAATCAAGTAAGCCTAATCACATGCATACAAATTATAAGGAACTAAATATTCCCACATTGTATTTGTTTTTAACATTTGTTTACGCAAATCGCAAATCTCTCAAGAATGAATTTAGACGACATGATTTCAACCTAGAATAATCCAAGAGTGTGTGTAAGTAAAAATGCCTTGATGTCTTCCTTAGTCAACTTAAAAAGGGACTTATTTAACAGTATTTGTTGCTCGTTTGTACTCCATGAATCATCCCTCCTTTTTATCCAAGGTTCCGTGTGTATTGCGGTGGGCTTTATAGTGTGTTTGGATAAACATTTGAAAGTCTCAAACGCATATCCATCTATAAGCAATTCTGTGTTGTTTTGTCTTAGGATGCTGCAGAAGTCCATTCGTTATACAAAAACACTATTAGAAGTTTGAGTAAAGGGGTAATTATGTGCTAAATGACCATGAGTATGGTACGGTCGCCGGTAATTATCTAGAGATTCACAGGTATAGATTATGCAGTACCCAACCCCCTTATACACGTACGTGTAGACACACATCATTAATTAATTAAAATATCATACATGCATGTATGTGTATATATTATTGTAACATTTACTCAGCATCAAAACCTTTGTATTTTAGGGAGAGGAAGAGAGTCTAATTAAACCCTGAACATTATTACCTTGATAATTGGAGATACCTGCTATTAACATAAAAAAATCTTTGTATTTTACATTTTATATATTATACTTATTATGTTTTATTTTAATTTAATTAAATGGTTTTATTTTTTCTTTGTAATGTTTTATAACTAGGTTTGGATGGTCTTTAAAAAAATTTAATTAATAATTATCTTTCTAATCAATGTTTTTTTTTTCTATGGATGTATTGATTTCACACTATTTACTAAATAAGGAGAAACCTACATATAAATTTTTGGTGGCAATTTCCCTACAATATATAATTTAATTTTTAATCTTATATATATTATGTGTAAATGCTTCATATTTATATATGAATATATCTACAGTTACTTCACCTCGTACCCTCTTACCCTTTGTTTGGTAGCATAGAAAATAAAGAGGAGAGAGTAGAGGCTGTGGAGAGAAGAATCTTTGCCCATTTGATAAGATAGAAAATAGAGATAAGAGAAATTTAAAGTTATGGAACCCATCCAAAAAAATTTCTTTTCTTGAAAGAAGAGAAATAAAATAGGGATTCGCTCTTCCTCTATATTTCACTCTGTTAAGATGAGAGAGCCATGAGTGTCTTATTCCACTCAATGTGATAAGACTCATTAATTGTTATGACTTAAGCCTATGAGAATAGCCCAACCAAAAAGACTAGTCAATTAAATGTGAGAGACTCATGGCTTAAGTACCACAGTGAGTGTGTTATTTAGTGAAACTCATAACATTCTCCCCTACCTAAGTTGTGGGTGATGAGTATGATAAATAGTATTAAAATTACTAATATTTTATTTTTATATGATGGTACCGGGCCCATGATCCCTATCCTTGCAATGCATTGCATGAGCAAATTTACAAGAACATGATCATGTCGTCATTGGCACCATAATATCCACGGAGTGCCTCGTCCTCTTGTCCAATACCCAACCCACAAGGCACTATACTGGTCTCAGCCCTCCTAGTTCCGATAATTAATACATGTTGTCACTTGTCCTTGGAGTCATCATCATGTGTTATATTGGAGGTTCTGTGAAGAATTACAAGGTAAGGACACTTGTTATTAATTGTGAAACAGTGGAAGAGAGAATTCACAAGTAGGTGATGGTTAATTATTTTACAGTTGTTAGTTACTGATGGAAAACGTTCAAGTACCTACCTTATTAATTAGTGAAACAACTTCATTGGAATATATAGATAGAGCAGTAGCTACTAGCTAGCTAGCAAGAAAATGATTTTATTATCGTCACAAGAGTATATTTGTTTCAAATACACATAACCAACACATGACAAGAAAAGCAGGGTGATCCTTTAGGCACACACAACACATGCCAATTAACTGAAACAATAACATATATATAGAAGCTGAGACAAACAGGGAGGGTAGTTATAATTAAATTTAAATCCTCTGTTTGGCTAGAAGAAAAGTAGTAAGCATAAAAGGAAGGAGCATGATGATGAGTGCAGGATAACTGAGGCTTCGTGGAGAGGCAGAGGGTGATGGTGCAGAGTCATAGTCAGGCCCACCTCCATATTGAGCAGCAGCAACCACAATCAAAACCAAAACACAAGCTGTCAACATGCTGAATTTGAGTGATGAAGCCATATCTACGGTAATTTGCTGATTAATTGCAGTTGGTGGTTTTATTTTGCTGATTAATTTGAACCAAATTGGGTTATATATATATATAAATAGTACTGAAGAAGGATGGATTGGGTGCACAACTTCTGCCAGTTGGTTCTGACAGAGCAAATTAAACAATACAATAGTGAACCAAGGTGGTAGCTTCTTGTACGTGAAGGCCTAAGACAAGGTGTTTCTTGTTTATATTAAAAAATCCATAAATTCAACTATGGAATGCTTTGTTTTGATCATGATGCTTATTTTCCTCTTGTTGGCCATATTCCATATATACTTGCAAGTAAATTATTTAATGGGGCACCACATCAAGTGATTCATATTTAATAGGGATGCCGAACTGTCGATTGTTATTTATCGGTTATTATGAAGCATAAACATGCCGCAAGTGTGAGTTTAATTTCCTTGACCATAGATGTATATATCTCTCCAACAATTTATTATATCTATATAATAACTGAAATCCAGACATATAGCTTCTTCTTAATTCTTATTTTTAAGTCAGTAAAAATTAAGTATTTTTAACTTATCCTTCTTCCAACTCCTTTTAACATACCAAATTTAATAAAAAGCTATTTCCTCTCCATAATTGATTCACTCTTAATAAATGAATAAATATCAAATGAAATTAAATATTTTTGCTAGCTATTTGGAGACATATGATTCATGAGTTAGATATAAGCAATCCAAATATATGCATATAAATACCTTGATCTTTTGGAGTTTGGACATTATGTTAGATGACGGACCCAAAATATTGTTGAAGCTTTGATGACATATAAATATTGTTTTATAGCGTTAGACAAAAGTCTCAAAGACATTATGAAGCATTCTAATAATACAAGCTCACTTTTTGGAGGAAATGTCATTGTTTTTGGAGGAGACTTTAGGCAAATTCTCCCCGTGGTACCAAGAGGAAGTCGTTCTGACATTGTCAATGCAAGTATTAATGTTTCATACCTTTGGGACCATTGTCATATATTAACACTCATAAAAAATATGCGTCTACAAAATGATGTAAACAATCTCAATGTAAAAGATCTCAAAGAGTTTTCACAGTGGATATTAGATGTTGGAGATGGAAAAGTTGGTGAGTCAAATGATGATTATGCCACAATACAAATTCCTGAAACATTACTAATCATAGATTTTGACAATCCTCTAAATGCTATAGTTCAAAATACATATCCTGACTTGGTGCACCAATACTTAAATGTAGACTTTCTACAGTTAAGAGCAATTTTAGCATCAACTATTGAGATTGTTGATCAAATTAATGATTATGTTCTTTCGTTGATACTATGTGATTAAATAAATATATAAACTATGATAATAATCAACTATTGAAGTTGTCCATAAAACTGATGATTAATATTTCTTTGATTTTAGGTGATGAAAGAGAATATCTAAGCTTTGATTCAACCAACAAAGCAAAAAGACTTAACAATCCTGCATTTGAGGCACTTACTCCCGAGTTTTTAAACCAACTTCAAACTTTAGGTCTACCTAATCACAAAATCAAATTGAAAGTTGGTGCTCCAATTCTGTTGTTGAGAAATTTGGACCAATCTGAAGGATTGTGCAACGACACTTGATTAATCGTGATAAAGCTGACAAATCATTTTATTGAAGCCAATATCATATCTGGAAAGAATATTGGGAATTTGACATACATTCCTCGAATGTCTATGTCTCATTCTCAATCACCATGGTCTTTTAGGCTTATAAAAAGACACTTTCCTTTAGTTGTTTCATATGTTATGACTATCAATTAGTCTCAAGGTCAATCACTAGCCAATGTTGGATTATATTTACCTAAACCAGTGTTTAGTCATGGACAATTATATGTTGCAATATCTAGAGTTCAAAGCAAACAAGGGTTAAAGATATTGGTACATGATAAAGAAGGAAGAGCCTTAAACACCACTTCCAATGTTGTCTTCAAGGAGGTCTTCCAAAATCTATAATAGGTGAGTATCTTAAACCTTAAATATTATTACAGTATGACTTATGCTTTATTTTTTATTTCCATTGCATTTTTAATACTAATATATACATAAGGAAAATTGTACCCTTTTGGCAACTCTACGCATGATTCTACAATTAAAGTATATTACATTAAAGAAATGGAAACTTATTTGCTACGATTTGACGCTCATATTAATCATATATACATGTATAATATTAAAATACCATTATTTATTTATTTATTTATTTTCCATTCTTTTCAAAAGCATATAATTAATATTAAAGATATGCAAATAACTGGTAAGGATTTCACTCTCACTTTTACTTATACAATTTTCATTATCATTTAAAAAATCATTTTCATCTATTTAAATTTATTACATGTGAAGAAAAGACTTATAAATTCATATATGAAGTGGATATCTAAGAGATAAATTATTTCGGTATATGCTTACTTAATTCATTCTAATATTATTTTTTTCTTTATATGAATTGTTTTATTGTGTAGGGTGAAGAGATGAAGGCATAATAAAATTGTTGAAGATACAAGAAGGGACCTTTTAGGTTATTATTGGAATACTTTTTTTTCATTGATTTTCTTACAATTGATATATTGTCTCAAAGCACAATAATTTTTTATAAATTATTTTTATTTACTTGCATTTAAATTAATACTATATATATATATATCAACCTGTACATAGCCCGTGCATCGGCACGGGTCCAACGCTAGTATCAGTAAAAATTAAGTATTTTTAACTTATCCTTCTTCCAACTCCTTTTAACATACCAAATTTAATAGAAAGCTATTTCCTCGCCATAATTGATTCACTCTTAATAAATGAATAAATATCAAATGAAATTAAATATCTTTGCTAGCTATTTGGAGACATATGATTCATGAGTTAGATATAAGCAATCCAAATATATGCATATAAATACCTTGATGTTTTGGAGTTTGGACATTATGCTCGATGACGGACCCAAAAATTTTAATCTGAGACAAATTATAAGTATACAATTTTTTTGTCAGAACAACTAATACATCAATATTAAAAAAATTAAAATTTCTAGGCGCAATTACCTCCAAAACCTACAATGTCCGTCTGCCCTAATCATACTAATTCTCATTTTCAACTACCAGTACCATACATCTTCTACTCCTAGGTCAAGTTTAGATCACTCCTCTACCATATGGCTATGCAATTATCTATTCCTCCCAAATTACTCTTATTCCTTCTTTTGGTGTACTATATATATATTTTGTGTACATATGTACTCTTAAGTAATTCCTTCAACCTGACTCAACTAGTTCAAATTTTAATACAATCATTTAAGTTGCAGAATATTCTAAGAATAATAACATTATTCTAGAAGATAATGTGCTTGGTCAGTCAAAGAAACTCTTAAAATTTTCAAATAAAAGTTTTCTAAGTGTATTTAAATTTACAACAATTATATATTTTAGTGTCCAAAATTTTTGTTATATTTGTTGTATAATTTGGTAACTAAATCAAATTGTTAGGTTGAGTTGCAAGAACTTGCAACAAAGCTTTCAATTCATTCCAGCTGAAATCATTTTATATCGTATTTTATTTATCATGAGATTACAATCTAATCTTATTAAAATTTAATTAATATACACTATAGTGTAAAAAAGTTTTACACACGTTCATCACATCATTATTTATTGTTATTCAAATTTACAGGATATTACCTTATTTGTTTTGTTATAAAATTATTAAAAGTGATTTAGTTATTTTTTTATTTGTGAGTAAATAATAATGATTATAAAATATGTTTTATTATTTTTAATATTATGTTATGTAATTCGAGCTGTCCCTTCCGTGACATACGATAAAAGTTGGGAAGAATGATTTTATGAGTTATATTTTTTAAAAATCCATATTAAATCCCGTAATAGTTGCCAGAGATAATGGCGTCCATGTAGGTAATTATGTATTCGGGAAGGAGAGGACCTTTTTCTGAGTTGGTTGGGTGCATGCAATATGGAAGTTTTCAGCTTAATCATTTTCAACAGCTAATCAAAGGTGGAATTTGCTTTGTACTTCTAATAAAACCGTTTGTTTACTAAATTTTGGTCAATTGACGAATTTGTAAATTACCATTCACATGTAATTGCCTTCCATTATATAATACATAACAAAAATGAAAATTATACCCTCTCATCATTAACCAAATAAATTCAAGTTATGTTTAACACACACCTTACTGAATCAACGTGCATTGGATCACAGATATAGCATAGTAAGAGTAGATATATATATAACAAGATAAATAAAGATTTGTATTATTACATGAGTATATATAGCTTCAAGTCCACAACATAATTGGTAGATAAAACAACAACACATGGCCACTGGAGAACATAGAAATTAAACAGGAAGGTATATATATAAGACAGAGTGATAAGGTACGTTAGGTAGTTAATTAAATTTAAATGCTCTGTTTGGCTACGAGAAAGGTAAGCATGAGAGGAAGGAAAATGATGATCCCTGCTGAATAACTGAGGCTTCGTGGAGAAGCAGAGGGTGGTGGTGCACCTGGGGCTGGACCCATTGCCATTCCAGGCATGCCAGATCCGTCTCCTCCATATTGACCAGCAGCAACCACAACCAAAATCAAAAGACACGCTGCCAACATTGTGAATTTGAATGGTGAAGCCATTTCTGATGTACCTTACCTTAATTTGCTGATTAATTGCAATTGGAGTTTTGTTTTGCTGTTTTGTAACCAAAGTGGGTTATATATAACTGCTTCTGCCAGTTGGTTCTTACAGAACAAACAAGCTAGAGTGAACACAAAGGCCTAGGACTTGCCTCCTATGATGCTTCTCGTTTAGATTAAAAAATATATATATATTACCGTCAAATAAAATAAATTCAACAAATTAAAGAAATGCTTTGTTTCTATCGTTAACCTCTGCTTATTTTGGATGATACAGTCTTCTTGTTGGGAACAGAATACTGTGACAAAATTACAGACCGTTCATGGATGGTGTTTGGCCAATCGTATATATTATTATAAATCAAGAGGTGCATGTGTTAGATCATAGCTCTTTCAGAGAGTAAGAGATGGTTGCTTCCTGCAAATTATTGTAAAGATTATAGCTGACTTTCCAATTGCTTCCTGTAGTTATATTGAAAATATATCATAAATATGGCGCAATTGAATTCTACCCTCTTCAATTACTTAAGAATAAGAAGGAAAAGGGGAACAAAATACTACAATGTTTGATACAATTACAAGGTATTGGATGCACCTTGCTCCGTGAATTACGATTAGGAAATCATCCTAATCAGGTGATTTCCTGTCATAGTTTGCAAAGACGTTATATTATTCTTAGAGCACTTACTTAATTAACTATTGTGATCGGATAGTCCAAATCCGTTTTACTCACAGTAGTCTAAACAGGTTATTGCAGGCTTATCCCTTGAAACTCAAAACATTTTTTAATTATTTTTCAGTATATGTTTTTAAATATATTGATTACATATTTTAACACAACCCAAAGGTTAGTGTACTTAAGCAATGGGATTGTTTTAAATGATTCTCGGTTCGAGTATCGTCGAGGGGAAAAATTACCGAGGAGAGAACTAATCTCACCATGATAATTATTTCTCGTGGAGGATATGCATGGTTAAATAAAAAGAGGTTAGTGTACCAAAGACATTTGATATATAATTGATTGATGGTTAAGAATTTATTTGATGTTTATTTATATATTCTTTAGATTATTTTAAGCGATGCATTGTTTTTATATATTTTAAAAGATAAAATAATACCAACAAACTTCTGCAGTGTAGACATGGGTTAAGATTTTAAAAACCAATTTATGTTGAAGAGCCAACTCTGTTTTCAGTCCAAGAGCCAACTGTGTCTAACCCTTATGTGAAAGGTTCATTGATGGAAAAAGAGAGAGAAATAAAAGAAGGAAAATGATATGCGAAATGTGATGCGAGAAAATGGAAGGCAGAAAAAATCAGAATTGTGTTCCAATATAGAAGTGGAATAATGAATTCGTTTGGTAGCTGTCATCAAATAATTTAAAAGAAAAATAAGAGAAGATTATTTCACTGCTAAGTAACCTTCTGTTTGTCCAATGCAAATGTGCATTTGGGAGGTTCTTTTTCCTTCTTGAAGGAAAATCCTCGTCTTCGATGTCTAGGATTTTAATTACCGTTGAAATTTGGAACTGCTCTTTTGCATACTTAGCTTAATTAAGCATGTAAGGAATTTATAGAAAGCACTAATTTAATCATGATGATGAATTCGGAAGGTGCGTGGGATTACAATAAGAACAATTCCCCTCATGTCACAGAGGAAAATTAAGGCTTTTAATTAGCATGCCCCTTTTGCAGAAGTGTGCAAGGGATACAAATTAGAAGAAAAAGAATTTAATTTGCTAATAAGCATCGTTAAATAATTCCATTCCTTTGCTAATTAGTAATAACAATAATGTGTTCTGTCTTCAAATTATTAATTAAGTATTCAAAAATTCATAATCATGAGCATGTATTACTTATTTCCTTGGCATGGTATAAGATGAACAATGAAAATGCTAGCTCCATATATATTATATATGACATCCAGTACACAGCTTATTAATTAATACAAGTACAACAATCCAACCCAACATATCAAGATAGAAGCTCCAAAATGTAAATGACATATGAAGACTAAAGCAAAAGCAGGAAGAAAATGAAAGACATATTGAAAGAATTAAAGGCTGTTTCTGATCGCAATGAGAAATGTAATCAGAAAGGGAACGAATCCACCGATGATTGCGTGATAATTGAGGCTGCTTGCATAACTAGAAGGTGGTTGTGCTTCAGGTGACAAATGTCCATGGTCATGCCCTTCGTGAGCAGCAACCACAACAGCCAAAACAGTGAAAAGAGCTGCCAACAATGTGAATCTGACTTGTGAAGCCATACTTGCAATTAATGTTCTCAATTGAAGGTATGGAATTAATTCTTCACCTGCTTCTGGCTTGAATTAATGAATACAATTGGTATATATAGGTGATTCATATCTATGTATTTATAGTATATTAGACTATTAGTAGCATTGCCATGCCAGTTGAGTTGACTTTTACAATTCATCAAGAGCTGGTACCAGATGGCAGCTATTCCTAATTATGTTAATAAGTGGCCTTCAATATAACCCAATGGTGTTTATTCTTTATGACAATGATAATGACAATAAGGATGAGAAATTAATTAAGAATTATTTGTATGATTGCCTTCATTTGTATACAATGCAGCCATACGAACATGTACTATTAGTTGTATATATACGGCACCTACTTCCCAAAAAAAAAAAAAAATACCATTACCTACTCTCGAGTACTTAATTTATATATGTACAATACTCTTTTACTAGATTAAATTATTACTTAAATTGGAAGATGAAACATTACTTTCTAAATGATAAGTGTGTATATTAGGAATGTGCATGCTTTCCAACTAAGAAAATGCCTGGTCAATGGCTCGATATGTTGTAATTATTGAATGACTTTGTTTTAACAGATAAACAAATTGCAAGCTCAACTGTATTATTGTTGTACCAAGAAAAACTATATTAATAAAAAGATATTGCGTGAAGTACGTGAAAGAAGACTTGGTCGATGAGGTACTGCAGTACTACAGAGTATAAACCAAATTGTGCAAAGTACAATTAGAGGGCCAAGACCAAATCCAATTTTTTTAACGTGCCTAGCAAAAACATCATCTACAAATTGTTCATAAGGAATAGTCGCAACTAATGATATAGATAACAGGAACTAACTACCATCAACAAGTTACTAATGATATAGTAGGGATTGATTTCTTTTCTTTCTCAGTTTTTCCCCACTTCTTCTAGTTCTTGGGACATAAAAATTAATAGAGAAATTATATTTTTACAATCAAATTATACAATAATTTTATATAAAAAGAGAAAAGAAAAAGTGTAATGAGTGGTATGATGAAAAGAAATTGAAAAAAAAAATGTTGTATAAACTGTTATAGATATTAATTATGTGAACATACAATATATCTTAAAATAATCTGAGGCCAAAGTGTCTTGATTCTTCTTTTATTAGCCATTCCATTTTAAAAATGTTAAATTAACAAGAACAGGGGAAAAAAGGGTAAAAGGGTGGGGTTGGTTGAAATGAGAAAAAAAGGTGGAAATAGTAATTAATTAATTCATATATACTCCGCATGTCAATATGAGAAGGACAGGCGTGTGAATTGATTTATTTTATTATCATAATATATATATATATTCCATTTGCAATTAATTTAATATAAGTAATATTTTTCTCACGCCTCTAAAATGAGGTTTGGAAATAGAAAAAAAGAATAAAATAAAAAAAAATGTGAGAGTTGTAATAAGTAAATGTGATGTGAAAACAAAATAAAAGGGTAAAATATGTTTTTGGTCCCTGTAAAATTAGTGAGTTTTGTTTTTAGTCCTCCCAAAAAATTTTTTTACTAAAGTGTCATTCCAAATTTTTTTTTTTTGCAATTAGTCCCTCCTTTCAAATGGAGTGTGTTAGATGCTGATGTGGCACATTTTCTTTTTCCTAGGTGTCAATTAATATATTTCTGGCGGTCTTAAACCACCAGAAAATTACATACATTAACCGCCATAAATCCCCCACCCCTCTTCTCCTCTGCTCTCTCTTCCTGCAACCAACACCACCGTTTTCCCCCACCCCTACCGTTTCCCAACCATTCCTCACTCACTCAAGTATATTATATATATCACTTGGAAATGGAATCTCGGATAGAGCGAAGCATATACTCTGATCTGGGGGCGAAGATGGATTTTGGTTTGGCTTGGAAAATCTAAGCAAATTGAAGAAAGGAAAAAACTAACAAATCGCTTTTCGTCGAATTGAGTCTTGATAGATTAGTATGTGGTGTAGTTTCTCACTAATCATTCTCAAAGTAATAGTAATTAGGGTTTAATTTTCTCATTCTGTTGGACAATGCAATAGTTTTCTGAGAATAAATTAAAATTAAAGACATATATAAACTGCATCTGCGTAAGAAAAATTATGTCCTATATATATATAAAGAAATTAGAAGGTGGTGGTGTTCTTGTTGAGTGTAGTTTTGTAATTTTACAATTTGGATGTGATTAAATTCTGGATTTGAGTGTTCTACGTACTGAGGAAAGAATAATGTTTCTGAACGAACGTATAGCTTGAAGGTCAGTGAAGATGCTGTCGTAGCAGGAGTGAATTTCAGACTTTCAAATACATCTCCAGAGTTTTGTTGTGGTTCTGCATGGCTTGTTTTTGTTTTGATTGCGAAAGCTGTTGATTTGAATTTTGGAAGAGAGTAGGGGAGAAGGGGTGGGGTGGGGGAAAACGGCGGTGTTTGTTGCAGGAAGAGAGCAGGGGAGAAGAGGGGTGGGGGTTTTGTGGCGGTTAAGGTATGTAATTTTCTGGCGGTTTAGGACCTCCAGAAATACATTAATTGACACCTAAGAAAGAGAAAATGTGTCACATTAGCATCCGACACACTCCATTTGAGAGGAGGGACTAATTGTAAAAAAAAAAAATTGGGATGACACTTTAATAAAAAAAATTGAGAGGACTAAAAACAAAACTCGCTAATTTTACAGGGACCAAAAACATATTTTTCCCAAAATAAAATTATATAAAAAAGGCTTAAATATGTTTTTAGTCCCTATAAATATAGGTCATTTTGTTTTTAGTCCTTGTAAATTTTTTTTTTGGTTTTTCATCCCTATAAAATTTTCCATTTGCCATTTTGGTCCCTGCCGTTAACTTTAAGCTTATGTGGCTAACAGAGTGTCACGTCATCCTGCCACATGTGATTTTTCTTCCAGCTTAATTTTGTTTTTAGTCCCTATAAATATGGTCCTTTTGTTTTCAGTCCCTATAATTTATTTTCTTTTTGGTTTTTCATCTCAATCTCATCCCCATCCAAAATCACAGTCTCCTTTTGCTTCTTTTACTGCATTGTTACACTTGAAATTCTTAAACTCTTCACGGTGGGTTTAAGGAAATAAATTCTTTATGTATTCAATTATTTGAAATCTATAATTTTAAATTTGTCCACATTTTCATCAACTGTTCACTGGTGGCCAATTTTTTTTGTTCCCACGTGTCAAACTTTTTATCTTAAGTTGATCCATACCCTAATTAAATTCTTAATATAAATACTTAACAAATGAACCAAATTCAATGTACTGCAAAATTAGGTATAATTGCTTCATTTCATTTATAATTTTTTTGTACAAATATTAAAGTACAAAACATAAATATTAGACACAGAAAATGAAATATATCTACTCATTTAATTTTAAAAACTAAAATAGTAAAACGTTATCATATATTTATTATATATGATATTATAAACTATACTCCACTTAAATTATAATCCACTTCATAAAAAAAGATAACAATTAACAAATGAATAAATTTTAAAAAAGGACGAAACTAATATTATAATATTCAAAGAGATAAAATCGATATCTACGTGCTACTCAACTAAGTGTTCACATTATTATTTTTACTATATTTTGTGATGTATCAACAAGGATTTAAAACTCTTATTTACCGTGATAATTTTAAGTTTTGTAATATTATAAAAATATAGAGTACGAAGAGATAATTTATAAATATAAATTTATTTATGCATTATGTATTAAAATTTTCATTTATACATTTTAATATATTTTCTTATTAACACAATACTCATTAAAATGTACACTAATTTTTTTTTTCTTTTCAATATATAAATTGAATAATATTTTAATTACCTATATTATAGGTTAATTAATTTTCACATGATTTAATTAATTTGAATACCAAATCCGTGCATCGCACGGGATCAATACTAGTTTCAATACACTTGAATTCACTGTATAAAGTGGAAAAAACTTGTAATGACCTTTTTTTCTCTACAATTCTTTTTTTATCCATTGACTGACAAAATTTTCACTTGATTTACAATTACAAGCCTTTTTTGTTACTCAGGACAAATTACATTAAGTTATATATAGGTCATCAATAGACATAAATCAAATGAGAATTTTGTTAGTCAATAGACAGAAAAAAAGGTCGTTACAAGTTTTTCTCACTTTATACAGTGAATTCAAGTGTATTGAAATTTCAAATAATTGAATACATAAAAATTTATTTCCTTAAACCCACCATGAAGAATTCAAGAATTTCAAGTGTAACAATGCACTAGAAGAAGCAAAAGGACACTGTGATATTGGATGGGGATGAGATTGAGGTAAAAGAACAAAAAAAAAATTATAGGGACTAAAAACAAAAAGACCATATTTATAGGGACTAAAAACAAAATTAAGCTGGAAGAAAAATCACATGTGACAGGATGACGTGGCACTCCATTAACCACATAAGCTTAAAGTTAATGACAGGAACCAAAATGACAAACGAAAAATTTTATAGGGATGAAAAACCAAAAAAAAAATTTTACAGGGACTAAAAACAAAATGACCTATATTTATAGGGACTAAAAACATATTTAAGCCTATAAAAAAAGGAATGATATGTAAACTGAAATGACAAAACTTGTGCCCAATAGCTTACCTCCAATGTATCTAGTTTATCAATTAATTAAACATTGCCACTTGATTAATTATTTCCACCTCATACAATTATACCTAGGAGAATCAATAATTTGTTAAACCATTCACTTCATCTTTTTTCTTCACCAATTGGATTAACGTTCCCGTTCCCACCCTGCCTCTCTTCTAAACTCTGTGTTTGCCATCATGATGTGAAATATGATCTAGTAATAGGTTGTATTTTATATGACTTGTTTTTTTTTTTATATAATTTTATATGACTTGTTATTAGTCAATTTAATTGGCAGAAAACACCTTACAAATTCATTCTTGAAAAGCTTCATATTTCCTTGCCCGTTAACAACAAGTGACTATTTTAGGCACGTTATTCGGAGTGATGGTGAGTTTTTAATTTTTAATTTTTAAAAATTTTTAATCAAGCTTTTACATAAAAAGTGATTTATTTTTTAGAGATTGTATGAAAAGTAGAAATTATATTTTGTTTGATTATAATTATAAATATTTTTTATTTTAGAATGTAGTTATAATTTCTATTTTCCTAGAAACTACTCAAAGTAACTTACCAAAATAATCAGTTTCAAGAAAAATATTACCCAAATATCTAAAAAAATTTAATAGTGATTATTTTTTATAAAAAATAAAAAATCTATAATAAATGGGCTTTATATAACGTGAGGGTCTAAAAATTTCACAGCCCACACAGCCCACCACTCGAGGATAAATCAGGGATTACTTTTCTCACACCCATTTTTTACTTTTTTCACGCTTTCGTTTTTTTTTTCTTTTTCGCTCTGTTTGTTTCATAGGAAGTAGAAAGGATGAAAATTAAAAGGGTGGAAGTTTGCTGGAAAAATGAAAGATAACGTGTCGGGGACAGGCAAGAAAATGAGAGGGTGAGAAAAAAATACATGAACAGTGTCTACAGAGTTTTTCCATCCACGGGAGGCATGAAAACGCAGAGAGAGTGAGTAATATTGCAAAGTAGACTGATTTGCCCCTCTCATATGCTTGTGCGATGACTCTCCAAATGCAATGCTCTTGCCTCTTCACCACTTTCGTCGTGCTCTTTTTGGTGAGGGTGGCTTATTAGTTTATCAATCAATATCAATATAAAATAATAAAATAATAGGAAACTAATAAAAAATAATTAATAATGAAATAATAATAATAATAATAATATAATAAAATAATAATAAGACTACTAATAAATAATAATAATAATAAATAATAAAATAATAATATTTTTTTAAGTATGAGGGTAAATAGGTAATTATATATCATACTTATTTTCTTTTCCCTCACTTTTTTACTTCTTTTATCTAAAACCAAACAACTTAAAAATCCCCTTACACTTCCTTTGTTTTCTCTTCTTTTTTCTTCCTTCCATTTTCTTTCCTTCTATCTTTCTTTCATTTTCATTCTTCGTCCAAACAAAGTCTTTATCTTTGCTTATTTTCCTAACTAGTAACTACCCACACCCAATCCTGAATCCCTTCACTGTGTCCACCTCCCCACCTCGTGTAACCCACCCCACTCTTAGATAGAGCTGTCAATTCGGGTTATCTGGCCTGACCTGACTCGATGCGTGTAGTATGCTTTTATCGGACTGGGTTAAAAAGCTCATAAGTTATTCGGGTTTTTAAAATAGGTGTCTGAGCCCTATCTTTTTGTGGGTTTTTTTACCGGTAGCCCAATTTTTTGTGGGTTTATGCGGGCTACCTGAGTTTTTTGCGGGTTGTGGGCTTTATCGGGTTGAGCTAAAAACTCGGAAATTATTTGGGCTTCTAAAATAGGTACCTAAGCCCAACATTTTTTACGGGCTGGTCCGGTAGAGCTAGCTCATTTTGCCGACTTTATTCCTAGGGCTATAAATGAGTTGAACTATTTGGACATCATTCATTAAATGTTTGATCAAACTCATTTGTTTAATTAAATAATCAGACTCAAGCTTAAAGTTGGGTTTGATTCTGTAAATGGATCAAGCTCAAGTTTTATAAACTTGAAATTAATGGCTCGTGAATAGCTATCGCTTATTATATATGGAATAATTAATTATTGTAGATAATGAAATTAAGTAACATTAGTAAAATTTAAGAAAAAAACATAAAGGTATAAGATTATTTTTAAAATACATAATAAAATAGGGGTGTTCGTGGTTCGATTTGGATCGATTTTGAGACAAAAAAACCATCTGATCTGATTATTGTGGTTTTAACATTTTATCATCCGATCGGTTTTGATATTTTTTCAAATCTGATTCAATTTGAATTGGATGAGATTGGATCGGTTTTCGGTTTTTTAAAGCAACAATAAATATTTGATAAAATAATGAAGTAATAGTAAATATTTTCTTATTGGAACTTATATTTATTAAAATTAATATAAAATTATATAAAAAAATGACATGAGACATGAAAACTAATTTAAAATTAGTTTTATATTGATATATTTATAGAAATATTAAGATGATATTAGAAAATAAAATCATAAAAAATATATTAGTGTGAGTATTTTTATAAATATATATGTATATAAGTATAAATATATGATTATTTTATAAGTAATAATATATGAATATATAAGTTTGGTTTGGATTGGTTTCCAACATAGGATCCGAAAACCAATCCAATCCAATAAAAAATTTCGATTTTTGCGGTTTGCAATTTTTTGGATTTCGGTTTGATTCGATTTTCGATTTTTTCGGTTCAATTTTTGCGGTTTACATTGGATTGTATTGGATATGAACACCCTTATAATAAAACAATATAGTGAAAGAAATACTCTTTATATATAACAATAAGTATTGAAATATTTCTTATATTAATAAAGAAGTTATGTATTGGATTTCAAAAATATTAGGGTCATTTGATTTTATTTTCTGTTTTCATTTTTTTTATTTTAATTATAAAAATATTTTCAGTTTTGGTTATAAAAAAATTATTTTGTTTTCTGTTTTTCAAAGTTTTGTACACTATACAATGGACTGAAAACTATCTTGTATTGGTTTCCCGGTTTTATGTACAAAACTATTAAATGTGAAATAAAATGAAAACAATAAGCATAGACATTCATTGTAATTAATTAATACTAAAAAATAGAAAATGGAGATATAAAATATTTTGATTTTTAGATTATCATTTAATATTAAAATATTTATTAAATACTAAATTATAAGAAACGATTTAATTTTTTTTTAAAAAATAGAAACAATGAAGTTATAAATGAGCTAGACAAGTGGAACTCAAGCTTTATTTTTTCTTTAACAAGTTAAACCCAAATTTTATGTTTTACTTGTTTAAATAAATGAGTTTAAGCTTAAGCCACTCATTTTTTTTCTTCACAAGTCAAATCTAACCTTGATGTGCTCAACTCGACTCGACTCATTTACACCCCACCCACTCCCTATAACCCATCCCATCCCCCTTCTACCTACTTATAACCCACTCCAATAAAACCACCCCTAATCCACCACTTCCTCCACCCTTTCCCTTTCTCCCTACCTCCCTCCCTTTCTCTTAATTTTTTAATGTTGTATTTATTTGAGTTTAGGATTTAAATAAAAAAATTAGAAATGAAAAAAATCCGGGATCAAATTTTAGAAATTAGTTTATATTTCTAAAAATTTTTAAAATTTAATTTTTGGAATTGATATTTTTTAACATAGTTTCAGAAATTATTTTTTAAACAAATACACTTTTGGAAAATCATTTTCCAGAAGAATAAAAAATTTAATCAAATTTACTTGCAGAAAAGGTTAATTTCCAGAAAAGAAAGGGGTATTTTTGGAAAAAAAAATCACTAGAAAAAGAGGGGGTGTGTGAAACAATTCCTGTGTAAATCTGTGGACCAAGAAGGGAGCCCGAGAAAATTGATTTTGGGCGGCCCCGTCTGTTCTGGACCCTTTAATCGGTCCATTGACTCCATAAGACACACCGAGCTTGCCTGTTACTGATAGTCGTCTACTCTAGAGTCGATAGAATAGAACAGAATGGAACAAAACCTTGGTCGCTCTCGCCTTCGTCTCTAGAGTCTACAGTTCTCACTCTCTCAGCCTCAGTCTCAGGGGAAAGGAAACCCGCATACGAAGCCCTTTCATTATTTAAATTCGTGATTGCTAGCTCTATCTTCTATCCCTTGTTCTATGCATCTTCATTTCTCATAAGCCATGGCCTTCACTTCCACCCTCTCTCTCTACTCTCACCCGCAAGTAAGTAACTAGCAACCAATTAATAACTCACCGTTTCTCTTTTTTTTTTTTCTTCTTCTAACCTAACGCCTTCGCTTTTTTGCTGCAGGCTCGCCTCCGCCACCAGCGGCTGCAATCGCTGGCCGTAACCGCCGCTCAATTCGTTTGGCTTCCGACTCTGAAGAGCCGGAGAACACGTTCCTTGGGAGAGCCATCCAGAAGCTTCGTGGTTAGAGCTTCTTCCAGCGTCGAAGGAACTCCGGCACGTGCTGCCGGTTCTCGCAGAGTCTATCGCCAGTCTCAGGCCAACGCGCCTCTCTCCGTTGCCCCTGTGAAACAGATTGCAAACACTGTTGCTCCTTTTGGCGTGTTATTTGCACTCACTTTTGGTATCCATTGCATAACTTTCCGTTTTTTCTTATTCAAATTTTGTGTTTCTTTGTGAGTTTATATCGCTGCTGCATTTTAATATTTCATGCATGGATAAGGGTACGGCTATTGCTTCTGACACTTGGATGACATTATTTGAAAAGGATAAATGCAGCCAACATACTCTTTTGAATGCTCTGTTTTACACTTGTTTTAGCAATTGTAATTGTTGAGTGAGGAACGTGGCCCAATAATAGAGTCTTGAAAAGAATGTGTTGGTAATCTTATTTTTAAAATTAGGATGTGTTTGATAGGATAAACATAACATATATGTCAAAAATTATATATCTAATCTTCATCAAGGTTTTAAACCAAGGTCCACAATCATGATTGCGGCAGCATCATGACCACATTAATCATCTGTAGGTTTTCTTAATATCAAGGCTCGTGACCTAACTACGATTGTGATTGCAGTTTGAAACTTTGATCACTATATAAAGCCATCATAAGACATTGTGAATTAAAAATAATAGTCGAGTCATTCCATGATTGAGGCGAAAAGTGATCATTGTCGACATGTTAAAAAGCTATCATAATTGAATTTTATCTAATTCTTAGAATATTTCACTTGTACCGACACAAAATTATCTAAAAAAAATTATATGATGCATGGTAGTAGTAACAGATGGTGTGCAAGAAAGTATCTTAGGAAGGCCTTGGCCCCCTTATAGTTTTTAAATTCTATTCGCCTTACATACAATTTTTTTCCTTAACCTATGGCCCTACTCAAACACAGAAATTTCTCATGTCTAGCTCTGCCACCGGTTATCCAATATGATTATGTATCTAACACCAGTATGGCAGACATGTTGAAGTATCTGTGTTTCCTAGTTGAATAGTGTTTAGCTGCTATTAATATGGTTATTTTTTTGTGATTGCAAACATGCATTATTTGTTAAGTTTCATAATGTTGGTGGTACTAATTTGTTTTCAGCTTACAGTTATCTGGAAATTAGTGGAGAAGCTTCTCCTTCCGACTCCAAAGCAATCAAAGTCTTCAACCACTGAAAGCCAATCTGCTCAGTCTTCAACCACTGAAAGCCAATCTGCTCCACAAGGATTGAAATGGTCTTTTGCTGCTGGTACAAATTTGTTATCTCAGCTTGGGGCAAAGATTGAGAGACAATCTAAACAGAAACTCAATGAGTTTGCTCGAGAACTGAGGTCATTTCCAAGTATTGATATGTCAGGTATGCTGGCCAGATTGTTGTATGAAAAAGATATTTATGTTTATCTGATATGCTTCTAATTCAATAGATGAAGTTTCTTCATTGTAATTTGTCAAAATAACATTGATATTTTATCATTCTTGGACTAAATCTGGTCCAAAGTTGAGTCTCCTCATTTTGTTTTCTATGTCTTTTCAACTTGTTTTTCCTTTTGAATTTTAGGAATTTGATTTGATTCATGAATGAAATTCTTTGTTTGGAAGTTATAAAATAAAAATTGATTTTTATTTTAAAGTAAATTTTATTTATGTTGTCTTTATGTAGAAATCCACTCAAATTGGTTGGATTTTATTTGATTTTTGCTTTAATTATTTGATTGACAATCTAGTGCTCATTGGTTTACCTGTTTTACCACATATTTTAAATAAGGACAATAAAATAAATAACTCAAATAAAATGAATTCTGTTTATTTTCAGGGTATTACTAAAATGGAATTTGATTTGTAAATCAATTCAAACAATTTTTTTTATATTAAGATCCATATGTATAAGTTGATTTCTAAATCAAATTAATTCAATTCAAAACAAAACGAAGCAAATCAATTCCATATTTTAATCATTCCAACTTGTCAGATATTTCTTGCTTTTTTTTTTTTCTGTTGACTCTATTGACATGACCATTGTAAACCATGGGTACTATTTTAAACGAATGGATAAATAAAATCAAAATTCATCTATCATACATTTAAATTAATGTGGCAGGGCGCAACTTTGGAGATGAAGGATTATTCTTTCTTGCTGAGAGTTTGGCGTTCAACCAGGTAACAACTATCCTTCATTTGCCATTGCTTTCATATTTTGTTGTATTTATTTCTTATAGATGTACTGTCAGATTTGAAATTGTTATTGAAAATTATGCTGTGATGTTACCTATACAGGCATGCACCTGAATTAGTTATTCATTGCTTCAGCTACTTGGAGGAAGAAACCTACTAAATAACTGAATCAATATCATTTTTTAAAGCCAAAAACAAGTGTCACTTCAGACTGATGTAACTAACTTTTTTTCTCATAAAAACTTAATAACATTGGCTGCAAGGATGTTGTTGTAAATTGTTATTTGTAAATGTTTGATTATCAGTTATCAGCTATGAAGGGCAAATGCTTGGTCTATATGTTAATTGTTGGAATATGATTCCACCATGATCCACGCTCAAATGCTGGTAAAATGAAGCTATTAAGTGCAGATGTGGATATATGGCAAATAACAACTTGCATGCAAAATGGCACATTTATGCAATGATATGAAGGAAAATCATAAATTTAAGACAAGAAAATATTATTATTTCTTACTTTAATCATTTTAAGACAATGAGTGAATGACATACTTAAGTATATATGATTATATCATTATGTGTTCTCAAGAATATAACTTAAAAACCAGACTGTCATCATGGTTAATCTGTGAAATTGGAACATTTTAACATTTTAATTTTAATTCCATCTATGGTCATGATGTATGTCAGACATGCATCACTGACTTGCTAGCTTGTCATTACCTGCCTAGGTCTTTAGGGCCTGTTTAGTTTAAGAAAATTATTCCCTTTTTCATTTTCTGTTTTCATTAATAATTACGAAATGACATCTTGTCTTCACTTGGTTTCTTGTCATCAAAGATTTGTATAGAAAATGGTTATTTTTTCACTATTTCCTATATAAATATTTGAATACAGGAATCAAAATGAAAATAATGTAGTATTTTGGAATTAGCTAGTTGGTCTGCAGGTTATATGAGGTGAAGGGATGTGTGTGTGTGTAAGGAGTAGGTGGGGCCAGGTTCAAGAAAATTTGTTCAAAGTTGAGATATAAATCAGTGAAACTATTTAAGACTATGTAACATACATTGGGTGAGTATTGAATCAGTTCTTTCTCTAAATGAATTTTGCTTCCTAAATTACTATATTATTTTTTATTACTGATATAACCTTGTAATCTTTCAAGGCCAAGGACTTTTATAGTTGAATGCATTAGGTTAGATGGTCAGTTAAAAATAGTATCTGCAGAACCTCACTTAATGAGACTGGACACAGTTTCACACTTTTTGTCAAGTCGTCATGGTGAACAGTTTATGGAAAGGAAATATGTACCCAAGAGAAAATTGACGAACACACTGGATAGACCAGATTTTTCAATAGAATTGTATTTCTTCAAGATCAAATATCTTATAAGTAGTTAATAACCCTCATATTTGATTTATTAATCAAGACATGTGTAATGTATCAGTTAGATAAAATATAAGATTGGATGAAAACTTGTATTGCCATCATAATTTATATAAGTAAATTCTTGCTTATATTAAAATAATAAAATTTGCTTGCTGGAAGTTGGATTTAGGCTCCTAATCTTGATCTACCATGTATATTTCCTGAAAGTAATGCAACAAAAGTTGCATGTTGGTGCTACTGCTATCTCTGTGTGCATATTACTAATTATATTCTATTATATATAGACTGCAGAGGAAGTGAGTTTTGCTGCAAATGGAATAACTGCAGCTGGATTGAAAGCTTTTGATGGTGTTCTTCAATCAAACATCACATTGAAAACTCTTGATCTTTCAGGAAACCCTGTTGGAGATGAAGGAGCTAAGGTCAGTCCTAACTCCTAAGTGTTTAGATTTATTACATCTCTTAATTCAGGATTTGGGTTAATTGCTGTCACTGTTCCTTTATTTTATAAAATGATTTGAAAAGGCTCTTATAATATTTTTTTGGATGATTTTTATAAAAGTCCAGTGCATTCATACTCTTCGTCAAGAACCAGACCCAAGTGTCTGGTTGGATAAGCTCCAAATTTGGAGAATTTTCTGTTCACCAAAATTAAGTTATATAATAGACAAATTGTTTGGGTGATATTTTCCGTTCACCAGAGTTAAATTTGCGTTGTGTAGAATTAATTTTGAGAGAAGTGTAATCCCATGAACAAGGCTGTAATCCCTGATCACCTGTCACATCTTTCAAGAACAAACCTGCTTCCATTTCTTCCCAAGAGATCCGGTAGGTCAGACCAAGTTGTTAGGATCCTTGAAAAAAATTGGCTAAAAGAAAAGATGATTTTTTATTGATTGAATGAAATTGAACAGAAACAAGGAGAAAAAATTCTCCTCCAAGGGTTTTCCTTTTCTATAACTATGCCGCCGCTCTGTTTTTCCAAAGTAACAAATCTGAATTTATCCTTCGTACTATTCCCCCTATTTATTATTTTATTTGAGTCTCCTCAACTAACTAATTACCCTAACTAATCCTAACTACTTTGACTTCCCTTTTTTCTATCCTTCTGTCCTAAGTCCTAACAATATTTGTTAAGAACCTTTCAAAAATTTCGGTAAAAGAAAAGATTTTTTTTATTGATTGAATGAAGATGAAATTGAACAGAAACAAAAAGATAGAATTCTTTTCCAAGGGTTTCCCCTTTTATAACTGAGCTACTACTCTGTTTTTCCACATTAACAAATCTGAATGTCTCTTTTCTACTATTTCCCCCAATTTATTTAACTGAGTCTCCTCAATTAACTAACCACCCTAACTAGTCCTAATACCTCATCAATAAAAGAAAATAAATTTGTTGGCAAGCATTGCTGATCATTGTCTTACACTTAGGTTTTTAATTTTGTATTTATGTCCTTGTTCACAGTGCTTATGTGACATATTGGTGAATAACTCCAGCATTGAGAAACTCCAGCTAAACAGTACTGACTTGGGGGATGAGGTTAGCTTGGTGATGAGTATTATTCATAAAATGCCCCCCACATTGCACTGAGAAATGATTACTGTGTTATGCAGGGTGCAAAAGCTATTGCTGAAATGTTGAAGCAAAATTCCACTTTGCGGGTTCTTGAACTTAACAACAACATGATTGAATATTCTGTATGAAATTTACATTAGCTTATTTAAAACTATACATGCTCGAGTATCCAAACCTTAGTTTAATTTGTTTCTTTGTAATGGAGGTAGGGATTTACTAGTCTGGCTGGAGCACTTCTTGAGAATAACAGCATACGAAATGTACATCTCAAGTAAGTGAAAATTGTCACATTATCTCTTCTCCCAGAAATTTTCATCCCCCAATCTTCCCTGTTGGAAATTGAGGGAAGTCTTAATGCTTTTGACACTCTCATTTTCCCTTAATTGTTACATGAGGTAAAATTTTAACAGCTCATTATTTATTCTTTTGACATTATTACTATTCAAGTGGCAATTATGGTGGTGCTTTGGGGGCTAATGCATTGGCTAAAGCACTTGAGGGAAACAAGTCTTTAAGGGTACTATTCTTACTTATTTTCTTTCCAATGAATGCCCAACCTTACACTCACATTCTTTACATGTTCTAGGTATAACTTTAGGAATACTCACCTTAACCACTAGATCCAATTGTGTAATTCAGTTCCGTTACATGCTTCTTATAGCACACAATGTTATTATGAATTTTGTTACAGAACATAAAATTCCATATCATACCTATGAAAAGTTGAGTGCTAATCCTTCATCGTATATATTCTCTTTTCGCAATAACGAAATACTGCTACATCCACTTGAAGTATATCTGGCTATATGTGGCCTTAGATAAGCATGATTTACTCTGAATATGTGGACAGGAACTTCATTTGCATGGAAATTCTATTGGAGATGAAGGAATCCGTTCTTTGATGATGGGACTATCTTCACATAAAGGTAAACTTGTTATTACTTTCTGATATTGACTGTGTCATTTATTCATCAACAATTCCACTTTAATCTTTTACAAGTAACTGACAAGCAATATTTGTTCTCAAGGGAAGCTTACACTTCTAGACATTGGCAACAACTCATTGACAGCTAAAGGTGCATTTCATGTTGCTGAGTATATTAGGAAGAGCAGAAGCCTGTTATGGTTGAACCTTTACATGAATGACATTGGTGATGAGGTATTCTGTCTCACTGTCATCCCCTATTTCACATACTCAGTGTGAGATTATCATAAATCTTGTCAAAATTGAGTGACATAATGTGAGTTCATGCAATAAATAGGATCCCTAAGATGTATAAGTATTATACTGACACATGATTGTGAAAATTTGGCAGGGAGCAGAAAAAATTGCAGATGCTTTAAAGGAAAATCGGTCAATAACAACATTAGATCTGGTAAAAGGAGTTCTTTTGTGTTTGTTACCACTTAGCATGTATACCTGTGCCCCCTGCTCTGGCCCTTAGCAAAAGAAAACAAAAATGGCAAGATACCAATACTATTGCTTGGGACATGACTTGGCTATGTTAAATTACAGGGGGGAAATAACATTCACGCAGTTGGAGTTAGTTCCATTGCTCAAGTTTTGAAAGATAATCCAGTTATTACCACTGTAAGCCTGGACAATTACTTAGTTTCTTG
Source organism: Sesbania bispinosa (assembly GCA_026901365.1). NCBI lineage: Eukaryota > Viridiplantae > Streptophyta > Magnoliopsida > Fabales > Fabaceae > Sesbania > Sesbania bispinosa. The sequence goes on from QLOH01000488.1 coordinate 560,848, forward strand.
TCTTAGTTTCTGTTGTTTGTCTTTTGTATCTCTGACACAGATTTTATCTCTTATTCTTAGTTAGAACTCAGTTATAATCCCATTGGACCAGATGGAGCCAAGGCCTTGGCTGAAGTTCTCAAGTTTCATGGAAACGTAAAAACCCTTAAGCTTGGCTGGTGTCAGGTAACCTTTTCACCATATCTTTAACCTGTGAATTGTTTGTTATAACTTTTATTTGTAACATGGAATGAATACCTATACAGGTAGGAGCAAAGGGGGCAGAGTTCATTGCGGATACTTTAAAATACAATACTACAATATCAATTCTGGACTTACGAGCAAATGGACTAAGAGATGAAGTTTGTTTTCTGTACCTTGAGTTATTTTCCCCTTTGATCTTCGTTTTTCAAATCCTCATCAGTCAATCTTAGACTGTTATTGTATTATGTATCAACTATCGCAGGGTGCCCTGTGCCTGGCTCGCAGCTTGAAAGTGGTTAATGAAGCTTTAACCTCTCTTGATTTAGGATTTAATGAAATAAGGGTATGAATGTAGTTTATTTTTGGTTCACAAGGAAATTATATAATCTCTAATCTCATCTGTCTGATCCACAGGATGATGGAGCTTTTGCTATTGCTCAAGCACTCAAGTCTAATGATGATGTAGCTGTCACATCCTTAAACATCTCCAGTAACTTCCTTACAAAATTTGGGCAGGTAGTATGTTTTCTTCCTTTGTTTTTGCTTTTGCCCAATTTTATTTTCACGGATCTGAATATACTTCACATGCACAGAGCGCTTTAGCCGATGCCAGAGACCATGTCTTTGAGATGACCGAAAAGGAAATTAACATTTTTCTCTAGAAGACATTATACTTCGCAATAAATTGTTGTTATATACCAGGAATTTCTTTTTTGGGGGTTATTTCGCTTGTTAGCTGCTGCAAGAGCTCGTTCACATCAATTTTGATTTCTAACCATTCATTGAGGAAAGTATAGAAAGTTGTATCCATGTACTGTAGCCTTAGATTTTTAGATCATAAAACGGGTTATAACCATTGCATATTCTATTGATCTCTCTTGATGATATAGTTGATCCACAAGAGTCGATGTATTATTATTATTTAAAGTATAATCTTCTAAGCATGATAAGTTAATAACAAAGCATTGCATGCAGTTTGTTTTAAAACATGATATAATTCTTAAAAGTTTTTTAGTAAACTCTCAATTTCATCCGAGTACTCATCATCTCTTTTTTCATTAGTTTTCAAATTAAATTAATTATGTAAATATTACTCGAACGTCATGTTAGTTCTACAATTTTTATATTATCCTATCATGTTGATTTTTGATAAGGATCAATATGATGAATGCAATAAAAGTTAAAAGACTATTTACAGTTTACACAATTTGTTTGGGAACTAACAAGGTGAGAGATGAATTTGCTTTCATATATTATTTGAATTTGAATGTATTAAATATATAAGTCTTAGTTAAAAGTGTTTAATTTATTAAAGTTAAAGAGAAAAAAATAAGTAAGGTGGGATGCCCTTGGATTCCTTGAATTGGATGAAGATTAGGTTGGGTTTTATAATTTTATATATGCTCCTCATAAATTCACTTCTTCGTTGTGTATTCAAGAATTGATATTTCCCTCTAATTTTCTTATTGTCTTGGGGTATGTTTGTGAGTTGAATTTTGGAGGGGAAGGAAGGAAGAGAAGAGTTTATTGGAAGCCCTTCCCCTCTTTATGTTTATGAGTTTGAGCATTTTACAAAGTCTATCCTTCCTCTTCTCCCCTTCCCTTCTCCCTCCAATCCTTCTCTTTCCCTCATCTCTAAACTCACAAACACACCCTTAAGGAAACACCTACAAAATCCTGAGGTCTATATTTGGTATAGCAAAAAAGAGTGGTGTGTGGGTGGGGGAGGGGAGATGGGGTGGAATTTGGATTATATGCAATCGGTTTTTGTGAAGTTAGTGCAGTCAAGAAATATGGATTGTCCGATTTTTAATCAAATGGTTCATGTTGAAATGCTTTTTTATTACCGATTTAGCATCTTGGCATTTGAGCTGAGCCGTCTGATTAAAATTAGATGGCCTATATTTCTTAATTGCACCAAATCCGGGTGCGATGGGGTGGGACAGTTTAATAAAGAGGAAGGGATTGCAAATAGCAAAAAATGGGTGCTAAAAGCAACTCCTTATAGAGAGACGGTCTATTGCAACTCTAGGCCTCTCAAAATGGTGTTTTTGGTCCAACACTCTAAACTATTTTTTTTGGGAGTTGCTTTTAGAATCTCCTTTTTACTATTTGCACCCTCATAATATACCTCCTTCCCAAATTACCCCACCTCCACCCACCTCCCCCTCCCACTCTCCCATTCCTGTTCCCCAACCCTCCTCCCTTTTAATTTTTTTTAAAGCTTTCAGTTTAGGGGGTAGGGGTAGTTTGTCGAAACACTCACATGATTGACTGACTCCATGGCCCAATGGTGTTTTTGTTCCAACACTCTAAACTATTTTTTTTCGTCGAAACAGTCACATGATTGACTGACTCCATAGCCCAATGGAAAAGGTAATAATTCAACACTTTTCTTTTGGTTTGACCAAAAAAAAACCACTTTTCTTTTGGAGTTTACCAAAAAAAAAAAAAAAAACACTTTTCTTTTGGTTCCCACTTTCCGTGGAGTTGAATATATGCATATTAGGCTGTCTTTTAGGGTCTTTAATCTAATCTATTTCAATAAAAACAATATTTTATTTATTTGTTTATTTTTTTTGGTGTGAAACGAACTTACCTAAAATGTTTTTGGGCCAAACTTTATCATGAATAAAAATCCAGTTACTCCTTTTACACACCCACACACAAATCACTCCAATAGAATATAAGAAATTATTTGTGGACTGAAGAAAAAAAGAATATAAGAAAAATCCCAAGGGTATGAATTAATAGAGTTAGACTAGTTGAAAATTTAATTGAAAACTAAAAAATTAGATGAAAACTAAAAAAAACTAGCTAAAAAGGATAAAATGACCAATAATGTATAATTAATTATTGAGTAATGAGAAGTGAAAATTATTCAGGATAAAATTGTAAAAAAAAAAAATCAGGTGGTAGTTGAAACAAGGAGCTTTAAAAAAAAAAAAACTACCTTAAAGGAAGCTTTTCAGATGGTATGCCTCTAGGAATCTCTGGTACTTTCAAAACAAATTCTATAAAAAATAATAAAAAGTTAGTGTTTACTTAAAAAACTACCTTACTGTTGAAATAATTTTAGTGACCAATTTTAATTTTCATTTAACTGAAATATCTTACCAAACACACTCAAAATAAGGGGATTATTAATGTACTCCCACTTATTTTTTAGGAGTATGTTAATAAGTTTCAACTTTAAATTTATTATGCACACTCTAGTGCAGTGGCGGACCGAGGTACAGTTGAGGGCGTGCAATTGTATCCCCTTACTTTGATAAAATTACTACTAAATATCTTGTATTTGATATTTTGTCCCCTCTAGTTCTATATCTTTGAACCCACTATCAGTGCTGAATATGAAGGTGTGTAATTGCACCAACTCACTTTCATAAAATTACAACTAAATGTCTTGTATTTTGGTACTTTGCCCCCTCTAGTCCTATATCTTTGAATTCAATGCTTACCCAATTTCTCACTCTCCTTAATTAGTCATCCTCAACCTAGCAATTCTCAAAAGTTTCTTAAACCAATATTTTATAATTTTCACACTTTCCCATATTATTATTTTATTTTTATTATTTTAAGCAACTCAATCTTTTTTAGCTCCAATCTAATAACTCTCAAAATTTGTTTAAATAGACTCCACAATCTACCCCACACTTATATATTCCTCAAGTCCTATTTATAAGATAACGTTCGAAATTTTTTATGGTCTTATCTATAAGACAAAATACACAAATTTAGAAGCATATAATAATTTTTTCTCATATTTACCATTTGATCATTAAAGGTTTTAAATTAACACAATTACTATGATAATGAAGTTTAATTTTAAATAGGGGTAAACATGAAATGTTGTAGAGTAATTTTTTTGAAAATCAATGCATTAATTATTTTTCTTAATATGTGTCATTTAGTCTAAATTGTCTTATAAATAGAACCAGAGGAAGTATTTTATAATTAAAATCCTAAACTACTAAATAAATGACTAAAAATTTAAAAGCATGCAACAATCTACTTTTTGGATTGCTGTAAATAACAACTCAAATTTTTTTAAATAAGGGTATTTCTCTAACGAAAAAAGTTGCTAAACAGCGCTCTTAATATTTGTGAGCACCTCAGCGAAAGGCTATTAGAGATGCTCTTATATGTTTTCAAGTATTTGGTTTTAAAGTAAAAATTTATCTTTTCTTCAATAGCAATAACTAATAGCTAATTTTCTTCATATCAACATGTATTAATTGATCCGAGTGAAAGGGGCTCGGGTCTCTTAAGCCTATGGTTTTGGATTTGATCCTTGAATCTATGTGTATGGAGAAAATACTGGTGGGAAGGGTCTTCTCTTTGCGCCTGACAATACCTCGAAAGACTAGTGTCTCACCTACTTGGTGAGAGGATACTCTGGGAAACCAAATTAAAAAAATTATTTTTCTTCATTTTTACACTTCATTTCCTTTGCACACGTAATAATAATTATTATTAATTTTTATTTTTTAAAATAAATTGCCCCAGTGCTCCGGATCTTGGATCCGCCACTGCTGTAGTGTAATTTACTAAATCAGTCTTAGGAAACAAGTGAAAGTATGTTAGTAACCCCTTATAAAGATTTCTAATGTAGTCCAACTTGTCTTTTAAAAGGAGTATGTTAGCACGTTATAACTTTAAATTTGTTTTGTACCCCTGAAGTGTAGTTTTCTAACATATTCTTCCTAAAAACTTATTAACATACTCTTTCTAAAAAACAAGTAGAAGTACAAAACAATTCCTGTTAAATAATATTTAAAAATATAAATAAGATATATATAATTATTTTTTAAAAAATTAAGTTTTAAATTTTAATAAAATTTAGTGTTATTTTATCAAAAGTATTTATTAAGAAATTAAAATAATTTTAAAAGATAAATGCTGAAATTTATGAACTAATTTTAAAAACTACAACTGACATTAACTGATTTTACCCCCCCCGGTATTGAAACGATTTTTCATGTATTTTTATTGTATTCATTACACTTCATTCTATATTTCTTTTTTTTTCTTACCATCATATTACTAATCACATTTTTTGTCACTCGCTTTTTTATTTATTTTTTTAGTAAACTAACAAATCAGTCCCTGATTTTGTGGGGACTATGCAATTTCGTCCCTGACTTTTCTAAAATAGCACTTTAGTCCATACTTTATTAAAAAACATCCACTTTAATCCTTATTTTATTAAAAAACATCCACTTTAGTCCTTCACTTTATTGAAAAACATGCACTTTATGCATGTTTTAACAAAGTTAGTGACTAAAGTGCTATTTTAAAAAAGTCAAGGGCGAAACTCATGATCCCCACAAAGTCAGGACTGATTTGTTAGTTTACTTTTTTTTTTTTCTATCTCTTTTTTCTTACATCCACACCACACACCACACATTCCCATTTTTAGGGGTGTCAATGAAGTCTTTTCCTACGAGTATCGTAAGTAGTTTCATTTGAAAAAAGAAAATGTCTTCTAGTAAGATTGGGAGTTGGGAGCAACCTTTAATTGGTGGCTGTTGGTCAAGGATATTCTTATGAATGAATAATTGACTATATATATGATGCCAATGTCCAATAATATTATGTCACTGTTATCTCGTCCCTTCAAGATGCTTCATCAATTCTCTCTTGAGAAATTAAATTTATACAACTTGTTTGTACAACAATTAGATACAAGAAACAAGAAACAGAAAAAAAAAATGTGTAAGATCTGATAGAGAGAGGTTAAAAAAGTTATATAAATTGTTATATTTGTTGGTTATGTAAATAATATAACCTTTTTTTATTTATCTAAGTCACATAATACAAATGAGCATTATTATTAGAGAAATGTCTGTACACCAAACATCATTTATAATTATAGAGATAGAGAAATAAAAGAGAGAAGAGAGAGGGAAGAGTGAAATGTGATAGATGATACGATGGAGAAAGATAGAGAGAAAAAATATGTTGTATAAGTTGTTGTATGGTTCTATTGTATAAATATGTTATCTCTTATTATTATTGTTGTTGTTGGTGGTATGGTGGTGGTGGTGGTGAGATATGAACGTTATTTTGATACTTTAACAACTTGTTGTAAATTTCAAATTCAAACGATATTATAGCAATTTTACCTAATATATCAATAAATAAATTACCTTAATTTTATTAATAAGTGTAACAATTTCTTAAAAAAGTGTATCAGTATATGTTATGGACCAAACTCACTTTGGGCCTCACATAGTGGCCCAACAAGGTCAAGGAATAATCTCAATACAAGTCGGCCCAATTAATCAATCTTACATTCATACAAGTTGATCCAGAGCTTGGGAAAACCCTAACGAATCCACCGTGGGCATTTCCGTACGAAGTCGTACCGAATCATTCTAGGATTCCCCTATAAATACCTATGATGGCAGGTGTCATGTACGTATTAATTACAACATTTACTACTACTTTGCAGGTACTCTTCTACTATGGACCGAGTAGAGCATCGTCGATAACAAACCCCAGTTCGAGATTCTCGAAACACCACGTTCCAAAACAATCGGATCCGAATATCATTCTTGAACAATATATGACATGTATTGTGAAACAATTATTAATTGTTGATTGTATCTAATAAATTTTTAAATATTTATAACGAAATTAAAAAAGTAATAAATATTTGAAAATTTACTGTAAGACACAATTTAACTATAACAATTCTCTATCACAAGAAGTATTTTATTTTATCATAAGGATATTTATAGATTATTTTTATGGCGCATTTTTTACATATTATTTAAATAATAAATAAAAGAATGCTCACTGCGAGGTACCTTGGATGGGAGAAGTGTTGACTATACTTGTCTTTTTTATAAAAAATAACGGGATATATTTTTGTTTTAATTAGAAAAAATAGTATAATTTTATTTTCAAATATATTAATTATTAAGTTTTTTTATATATTTATTTTATTGTGAATGTTATTATATATGTATTAATTCATATATTATTATTATTATATACAAATATGAAAGTCCCTCGTTTTGTGTTGTTAGTAAATGCTGTTTTGTTTCATTTTAATTTAATATAAGTAAAACGATTTGGTTCAATCATGTAAGTAAAAATAATACAGATTTCAATATATTTTTATTTTTAATAAAAAAATGAAAACATAATTTTAAAATAGAGTCTTCTTAATGAATATCCTAAAACTCCTTATAAGAAATTCAATATATAAAATATTTTTTATTAAAAATCATTGTATTAATTATATTTATCTTTTTAAGTAAGATTTTAAATTTAAGTATTGTGTATGAAAAAATTTCCTCATGAGTGAGCTAGTCTCAGCCAGGGGCGTAGCTAGAAATTTTTCTTTGGGGGGGCCGAAATAAAATATCAAAAAGGTTTAAATATGTTTTTGGTCCCTCAAAATATGATGAAATTTGGTTTTGGTCCATCATTTATTTTTTCATTGGTTTTGGTCCTCCATTTTTTAAAATCACATATTTTTAGTCCTCCTTATTAACTGTACTCTGTTAAGTCACTTTCAAGTTTCACTACGATTTTTCCCGAGTAAAAATTTACAGGAATTTCTTGCGATTTTTTCTCTAGAAAATTCATGTGTAGTAAATTTTCAAATAAAACTACAATTTTTTTTTACATAAAAATGCAGTTATAAAATTTCTTTGTTTTCTTATAAAAAATATATAGTAAATTTCCCGCAAATTTGAGAATCTAAATGAAATTTCTTTTAAATTTTGAAATCTGTAGGAAATTTCGAAAGAAAATAAATAGAAAAATCTACAAGAAATATTAATACGTCATCACTTAGCGAAATATAACTAACGACGAGAACTAAAATCATGTGATTTTGAAAAATGGAGGACCAAAACCAAATTTCGCTATATTTTAAGGGACTAAAAACATATTTAACCCTATTAAATATTATGATAAAAATATTAAATAATTTCAGTTAAGAATAGTAAATTTTATTTAAATGAAACTCTTCGTTCCTTCATCTGCATGAAATTTCTCAACAAGTTGATAAATTTGTTCAATATTAAATGATTTTAAAAAGTCTTTGGGATCTAAAGTTAAACCGGATATAAGAAGTTCAACTTCATTTTCATTAAATCTTTTATTTAATTCAGATAATTGCAAATAAAATTTTTAGTTTTTTTTCTCATTTAATTCTAAAAATATATTCAAATCAAACAAAATCTTTTTTAATGTTATATTATGTTACCTAATGATATTCTCTCCCTTCTTTCCTATTCTTTGAAATGCTCGTATCTTTCCCCTTTTAATCTTTTTACTTTTTATAGACTAATATTTCTAATAAAATCTTATGTATAATTTTGAATATTATCTTATCTTCTCTAAATAAGAAAAAAAACTAATATAAAAAATGAAATAATAAAAAGTTCAAACTTTTTTGACAAAGTAAAGATAAATAACAAGAGTCGTAAAGAAGTACTTATTACTACAGAATCTACGAAATTTTTAGAGGGGAAGTAATATTTCATGAAATATATTATACGCGACCTATATAATTAATAAAAAAATTAAAAAAAAAATTTGGGGGGGCCGTGGCCCCTGCCAGCCCCCCTTGGCTACGCCCTGGTCTCAACTCAACTAGTATGAGTGATGTGAATGATATAGCGAATTGCTTTTTGAAAAGATAGATGTGATGATTGTGGTTTATATAAAAAAAGACTTAAATATATTTTTAATTCCTGAAATATAGTTAAGATTTGATTTTAGTTTCTATAATTTAAAATTAATAGATTTAATAGCTTAAAAAATAAAATATTATTTTTAGTCTTTATTGATAAAAATCATAACTAATCCATAATAAAATATGTAATAAAATCATTCAATAAAAATTAAATTTATATATTTTTAATTTTTAAAATACTAAAATCACTAGTTTTAATATATAGAAAATAAAATCAAATGTTAAATATATTTAAGAAACTAAAAATAATTTAACCCAAATAAATATCGGCAGACTCTAACAATAATAGAAGAAGCTATGACGGCACATAGTGACATACTGGTACATGATGTGATAAAACACCTCACTATCATTTAGACCAAAAAAAGAACACCTCACTATCATGTCGTCACTCGTTACCTCGTCTCTTACGTCATCAACTCTCTTTATTTATCTAAGTTATTAATATATACATTAACACATTTTGTTTTTGTGTTGTTTACTTGTTTTCCAAATCTCATATAAGCAATTTGAGTTTGAAAAAATAAATAAATTTTTATACCTGTCTCAATAAAAAATAAAAGCCTAAATTTTTAATGAAGTTCATGTATAAATTATTTAAGTTATATTTATCTAATAAAATAGTTTATTTAATGAATCTGATCATTTTCCACTCTTTGTTTTTTATTTTCATTAGTTGTTCTAACTTCTAATAGTCTGTTTGGTTTGGCATTCTATTTTACAAAATCATGGTTTTGCGGAATTAATTTATAGTCTATCTGTTTTATTGTTGTTCCTGTACAAAATCATGGTTTTGCAGAATTGATTTTAAGTGCGTGTTTGGATTGACGTTTGCAAACTTGAGTTTAGGTGAACATGATTTATTGAACGTGATTTGAAGGAAACTTAAGTTTGTATAAACGTGATTTCTTGTTTGGATAGTTTGTTGCAAACGTGAGTTTAAGAAAGTGAATGTTGTTTGGTTTAGATTTTATAAATCACGTTTGCAAGTATAATTACTAAAGAAAACATGTCTTTGTTTGTTATATAGATATAGATTTCATTTTATTAAAATAAAGTTTATAATTGATTTTAATACTAAAAATAAAGATATTTACACCAATTTTTATTTATTTAGAAGTATTATAAATATGCATGATATTTTAACTATTGAAAACATAACTTTGTTAAAAGCTTGGAACATAAATATGGAATATAACATTTGTTAACAAATTTTTTTAGCAGTTTTTTTATACTCAAAATTCTAACTTGATATTTTTGTTTAAAGTATGTATCACTTGGATGCTGGTGAAAGAAAAAAGAATTTAATTTGGAATGAAATTAAATTAAGTATGTACTAACATAAGTAAGTACCAACGGGAAGGTAACTAACGTTTCATGGGTGCAACTGTTAGGTTGTTGGGTACAATTAACTTACTGCAGCTTCATTGGTGGATAGGGTAAAAAATGAAACAGAAAAATTGTGCCACCAAACTCAAGTTTACGTTAACGCATAAGCTACAAATTCTTGCTTCTACAGAGACTCAAGTTTAGCTCCAAACTTAAGTAATTGATGTCAATCCAAACAGCACCAAAATCTCTCTAACTCAAGTTTGACTGCTCTAAACTCACGTTCAAAGGTTCCAAACGCAGAACCAAACACACCCTAAATCACTTTCGTCTAACATGTTTCGTAAAACGTGCATCACTCATCTCAACCATTGATTTCTAAAATCAATTCTACTCAACTGTAAACCAAACATACACTTAAATCATTTCCGTCCAATATATTTCGTAAAACGTATACCATTAATCTTAACCATTGATTTCTAAAATCATTTTTACTCAATTGTAACCCAAACTCATTGATTAATTTATACGAATATCAAGAAACCTTTTTCCGGTGATTTTGTTTATTTCAATGCATTTGTTTAGTTACAATGGGTATTGATATGATATTTTTGTGTTAATCAAACATAATTTTTATTATCAGAAATAATTATGTTTAGAGTTTAGTCAAGACTTCACACTCTTCTTAAGAGTGTGTTTGATGGAGATTAAAAGTAAGAGTTTTTTTCTATCATCTTACTCTGTGTTCTCAACAATCACAATTGTTGGTATTGTTATTTGACATAATATGATATTATTTATTAATTTAGTTTTATTTTATATTCTTCTTATGAGAGTTTGAAATTAATTTGAATTCTGTTTTATTTTCATTTTCAAAATTAAGCCACAATATAAGGAGAGAGAAGGAGAAAAACTAGGTAGCTAGGTGCCACCTTCTCCAGTGTCTAGTCGGCAGTCGTTATCGTAATTAATTATCGATTTGGATGGTCATGGATGGGATCGCCTCTACTTCAACATATACCAATCCTCAATATTGTGTGATCATTTTTCATTATTGATCCCATAAAAATGGACCCCATCTCATCATTTATTTTTTTTCCTAAAATAATGGATCCTTTTTCCATGTAAATTTTTTATATTTGTAGTTATATAAATTTTTTTATTAACAAACACTAATACGCTCGTTAAGAAAATTATAAATATGTACTTTGGGGTGGGTTGAATGAATCAATAAAAGTAAACAGATCGATTGATTGCGAAAAGTCTGCGCCGAAACTTAATTTGGAGACTTACAAGTAAGTTTTTTAATAATAAATTTATATATTAACACATTCAACAACTCATGTAACACAATTTTTTCTATTTATATCTCTCAATTATATCACCTATCATATCCCAGATTTCTTTATTTTATTTTATCTTTTTTCTTTTTTCTCTTTATTTTCCTTAATTAAATGTTGTACGGTGTATTTGCTGATCCAACTTTGGCTATTTCATTGTTGTCATTTATTTGATTTGAATTTGGTATTTTTGGTTAACAGGAGGGGCTGTTTTTTATTAGCTTTTTTGTCACTCCTTTTGGGTGGCTGGCTGGGAGTAGTGTTTGTCTTTTAGGTGGGTTGTATTTTTTATTTATATTATGGGTTTGAATATATCTTATACTCTCACTTAATTAATTCTTTTGGTTAGAAAAAAAAATTGTACGATGTATGAATTTAATTTCTTTTTTATCTTTGTAGAGCACGAGGAGAAGGATTAGGTACAACTTGTGGATTTTGTGTCGACAACCGCACGCGGACTTACTCAACTTGATGATGTTACATTATTTGCTAGCTCATGACTCATGTCATGCCCCTTTTCTCTAAGTTGTCCAATGTCAAAATATTTAGTGTTCGATTAGAGCGTCACAACGGAGCAACTCCATTTATCAATGGATTGGTTCAAGTTATACATACTTCATTCACCTTAAGTAAGGTCTCGGAGTTTTGTGGATGAAAAAAATCCACGCTGAAAGAGCCAGTCTCCCCATGATGTGGATGTTCTCGGCTCGAACAGGATTGCCTCTCGTGGAGGATACCTGTGGTTAAACAAAAAAAAAACGGAGCAACTCCATTTGGGTGTTTCTAATGGGATTCATTTGTACACATCACTCATTTTTTACTCTTCCTAATATAAGCATCTTCAAGCTTCTAATGGGACCCATCTGTACACATTACTCATTTTATATCTCTATGGAACAAATCTTTTTGGGTGCTTCCAATAGGTCCAACCAAAAAGCTTACATCATTATATTTTATTAGGAATCTATTTATTAATTTATAATAATGTTATTTATAAATTAATTAATTTTATAATAAATGATGGTGATTGATACATATGAAATTGATATGGATGAAATGGGTGTGTAGGATATTGAAAACTATCCATATTGCAAAGTTTTATAATATTTTCTGGGTTGGGTAAATTGGGAGAATTTTGGAAATTTGGATTTGTGGGTTATTGATAATCTGGTATCAAATTAAACTATGGATTTTGGTTTGAATGCATTGAATAAAAAGAAGAAGTTTATTAATTTTTTAGAGTGATAGAGAGAAATTTGAGATGTTTAGTTGTGTAATTTTTCTTGAACAACCTTTTTTTTTCTAGGCAAAGAGAAATATATTAAATGAGAATACAACCCTTTCTTTTGAACAACCCTTATTTATATACAAAGGTAAAAAAAAGTAACTGTTGCAATACAAAAAATATTTTTTTTATTACATTTTGGTTGGTTTTCCGCGTTAGCAACCATAGCCCATGAAGCAACAAAGATGAATTGCTTCTAACGGCACAATGCCCATGAAGCACTGTTGCTTCGCTGCCGCGTTGCTTCACCGTCAGTGATTCAGATGTTCTTAGTTCATTTGATTTACAATTGAGTAAAATTGATTTTAAAAATCAATGGTTGAGATGGGTGATACACGTTTTACGAAACACGTTGGGCGGAAGTGATTTAAAATCAATTTCGTGAAATTATGGTTTTGCACTGTTGAAATGCCAAACCAAGCATAGGCTTACTCATTTCACACATTAGATAATCAATTTCACGGAATTAATTTTAAATTACTTACATCTAATGTATTTTTATAAAATATACATAATTCATTCTCAATAAAAAAATTAATTCTATTTAATTATAAATCAAACATACACTTATTCAACTATCACGTCAAAGTCAACGTCAAAGTCAACTAGAGAAATTGAGAAGTAAAACTCTTTTTCTTTGTATATATTTTGGTATTTTAATTTCTACTATTAGTTTATTTTCGGAAAATTTACTATGTTTTTTAAAAAGTGAGTAATTTATGGGATAATTAACTTTATTTTAAAAAGACAAATTAATAAAAAACAATGTGTAAAAATATAATATGTTGTTAGTAAACGAGTTTGATTTTTCAGTTCAGATACTTGGATTTTGATTCTTATTAGAGGATCTTGGACTGACATCTGCATACGGATCAAAGTTGTAAACTTCTTTCAATTTATGTCTATCTCACATTTTCAGTTATTTGGGTCCCTTCTTTCTTAATATTTTAAGCCACAAAAGTTTGACCACGAGAGTTTCTTTCTTTCTTTTATTTTACTACTATGTGTATAAATATTTTTTTTTGAAATAATGGTTCTGAAACGCTCAACACAACAGGTAAAAGTTTTGTCAAAAATCCACATTCATTGCAAAATTACATACCGTTAAAGGAATATTAAGAAAAATTTAGAATGATTTGGTTTCTGTTTTTTATTTTTATTTAATCTATAAAAATTTCATTTTATTTTTTAAATTTTATATAAAAAATAGTGAAAGTATTGTTCAGAAAATAAAATGAAAACAAGGTGATAATTTGATAATTAAATTTGAAAATATAAAATGAAAACATAAATGAAAAAAAAATCAAATGATCGCTTAATTAGTTGAAAATTAAGAGTAAATTATTTTAATCTCTTTTTTTGTGCACTTTCAATATAAAATCCCTTTAATTTTTAAAATCTACACAAAATCCAATCCTGTTAAGAATATTTCGTTAAATAATTTTTATTATTTGTCAATTTTTTTTAAAAAATCCAATATTATCCTTTCTAATTAAATGTGCAGAATTACAAACCCTTTCTCTTTCTCATTCTATTGACGCCATTGGTAGAGGCACCAATGATTCATCATTCGCAGTTAATGGAAGATCAGTCATGTCTGTTCACCATCCCACCTCACAACAACCTCGACTGAATGGAAGGAAATTTTTAATATTCCTTTTAGTGTTTTTTATAGTATATTTTTTAGAAATTTTCTTGTTCATTCTTTTATAAGACTTCTTATAAAGTTTTAGAATAATTTATTATTTTTTCATCTTATCCTTCACATTTATTAAATATTTTTAGGTTTTAGTTAATATGGAGAATAAAATAGAGTTTAATTTTAAATAAGAACAAACTTACAAGTTAACATATTTTTTAAAAACTAGTACATTAAAATACCTTTCATTAATTTTGTATCAGTGAAATTGACTTGATACTACTATTAAATGATACATTTATTAAATATAATATATAAAAAGTGTTATATTATTAGTATAATATATTTATTAAATGTTATAAGAAATATATATTATTGTGCATCTAATGCTATTATTATTGTTTATATTATTATTATTATTAAATTTTAAACTTATTGCATTCAATAATATATTAAATGTTATGAGGAGTATTTATTTCACATCATTGCATTTTAAATATAAAAAACTCCAAAACAATTACATAAAAACTTCATCAATAATATATTTAGTGCTCCTAGGGCATTTGTTACAGAGGAGTGCTAGCAACACTCTCTAACACACTCTTTCCAACACACTTCATGTAATTTGTTAAAATTCACATGGGTCCTACCAAATTATGTGGGGTCCCACTACCAATGTGGTGGGACCTATGTAAATTTTAACCAATCATAAGGAGTGTGTTGAAAAAAGTGTGTTAGAGAGTGTGTTGCTAGCACTTTTCTTTGTTATAAAACTCATAAATAAAATGCTTTATTAAAAACCATAACATTCATTGTTAGGGTTGTGACTAGGGATGGGAATAGGCCGAGCCGAGCTAGGCTTTCCAAGGCTTTAGTCTGGCCTACACTTTAAATTCATGGCCTGAGCCTGACCTGTTTACCTGACATAGGCTTTATTTTATGGTCTAAGCATGACCTATTTAAAGTCTGACATGGCCTGAAAACCTGTTTAAAAACATGTTTTATAATAATGTACTTGAATATATCATAAGCATGTATGTATATATATAAATAGACTTATAGGCTCAAATTTTTAACATATTTAAATGTTTATACAAGCTAATAAGCATATAATTATAAGGAAAAGTAATAAAAAATCTTTATAATAATAATAACAATATAAAAAATATTAGTATTTTATTCATATTTAGTTAAACAGACCGGCCTGATAGGCTCAAAAGGCTTTTTCGATGGCTTGAAACCTAGCCTGTTTTGCTATATAGGCTTTTGAAAAAACCTTGACCTGCTCTATTTAATAAATTGTCTTGGCCTGACCTGGGCCTAATGTAGGCCGGGTAGTAGGCCCCTGACAAGCGGTCTGGCCTGTCCCCACCTCTAGTTGTGACTCAATGTAGATTGAGACTATGCAAAGAGCATTAGAGTTTGATCCCATTAAACACACTCTTAGGATGAGGTGATGAGTGTTAATTGTGACAACGCCCAAGACTTTTGATAAAAGGGGATACATGTGGTTAACACAAAAAAAAGTATTAAATGCTACATTTTTAATAAAATATTTATTTCCTTAAGCAATGTCATGAGATACTAGTTAGCATTTTTCTTGTATTAATTTTAAGTTATATGTTAGTAAAGTTAACTTTATATTGTCAGGGTTTGTGTCTTGTGTCTGGAAACAAACCTTGTTAGAAGAGCTAGCCCCACCGACCAGAGAGATGTGGATGTTCCTGATTCAAGCATGATTGCCTTCCATAAAAGATACCTGTAGTTCACACCAAAAGAACTTTATACTGCTATTAAATTAACCATTTTGATCAAGGATGAGAATTCTAGAAATGGAATTTATTTATGAAAATAAAAAAAAAAATCTATTATTCATTTATATTTTTAATGTAATTAATACTTTCTATTTAAATAAAAACGTTTTGTTTTTAAAATTTTTATCCTCAATCCAACTGATTTTATTAAAATCATTAAATTTATATCGGTGAAATTGACCTATACCACTATTAAATGATACATTTATTAAATATAATATATAAGAAATATTATATTATTAATCTAATATATTTATATTTATTGTTATGCATTTAATGCTATTATTATTATTATTATTAAATTTTACATTTAATGCATGTAACAATACTTTGAATGGTATAAGTATTTATTACACTTCATTAAATTTTAAATATAAAAACTCCAAACTACATTTTTAAGAAAAATATTCATCGGGTCTTCTATTTAAAAAAATAGTTAGTTTTTAAATTTATTTTTTTAAAGATGTCTTTATAATTCTTGTTAATTGGATTCTATAATTATTTTTTTTCCTAGTAGAATATAAAAGAAAAAAAAAAAGAAGTACATTGAATCTGAAATTCATTTTTTTCTGTTTCATTTCTATCTTGTTCTTCTTACTTTCTGTATTTTACATGAATAAAGTAAGACTAATCTAAAATCATCTTTCCTTTCATATCGACTTGTAGCTTATTTTTGGAAAATCACATCACATGACATGTGGTCCAATGAATCAATGAGTGGTAGAATTCATCTCAGATTTGGCATACTCACTACCTATAAATAAGGGTCTTCAGGACTAGTCATTTACACATCAAAATCAAACCAAACAAAGAAAAGAAAAAAACCAGAGACATGGGTGTGCAGAGACACAACAATGTCCATTTGCTAATTCTTCCATATCCAGCTCAAGGCCATATCAGCCCTCTTGTCCAATTTGCAAAGAGATTAGCCTCAAAAGGTGTCAAAGCCACAGTTGCCACCACCCATTACACTGTTAAGTCCATCACTGCACCCAACATTGGTGTGGAACCAATCTCTGATGGATTTGATGAGGCTGGCTTTGCCCAAGCCAAAAATGTTGAACTCTTTCTCACTTCATTCAGGACTAATGGCTCTAGAACCTTATCTCAACTCATTGAAAAATTTGAAGACACCAACACCCCTGTCACTTGCATTGTCTATGACTCATTTCTGCCATGGGCTCTTGATGTTGCCAAACAACATGGCATTTTTGGAGCCTCTTTCTTTACAAATTCAGCTGCTGTGTGCAACATTTTCTGTCGCATACACAATGGGTTACTTGAGCTTCCTGTGAACATGGAAGACTTGCCCTTGTTTGTTCCTGGCCTTCCTCCATTGAATTGCAGAGATCTCCCAAGTTTCATAAGGTTCCCTCAAAGTTACCCTGCTTACATGGCAATGAAGTTGAGCCAGTTCTCTAACTTGAACAATGCTGATTGGATGTTTGTGAACACTTTTGAAGGATTAGAAAGCGAGGTACAAGTTCAATTCATATAATATAAAGCATTAATTTTTTTATTTATGTCTCATAACATCTCTGTCTTGTTTTGTGGTTTTATTATGTTTTTTTATTCATTATGAGTTTATGACATGGTGGATGATAATTTCCTTTTGTTTGAAAGGTGGTGAAAGGCCTAAAGGAGCTCTTTCCAGCTAAGATGATTGGTCCAATGGTTCCTTCTGCTTACTTGGATGGGAGGATTAAAGGGGACAAAGGGTATGGAGCAAGTCTATGGAAGCCACTGAGTGAAGAGTGCATCAATTGGTTGGAAGCAAAGTCACCACAGTCTGTGGTGTATGTATCCTTTGGAAGCATGGTGTCCTTGACAGCAGAACAGATGGAAGAGGTGGCTTGGGGATTGAAAGAAAGTGGGGTGAGTTTCTTGTGGGTTCTGAGAGAATCTGAGCACAGTAAATTGCCTTATGGGTATGGAGATTTGATAAAAGAAAAGGGTCTAATAGTCACATGGTGTAACCAACTAGAATTGCTGGCTAACCAAGCCATTGGCTGTTTTGTGACCCATTGTGGTTGGAATTCAACCCTTGAGAGCCTGAGCCTTGGTGTTCCTGTGGTGTGTTTGCCACAGTGGGCTGATCAATTGCCTGATGCCAAGTTTTTGGAGGAAATCTGGGAGGTGGGTGTGAGGCCTAAGGAGGATGAGAAAGGGATTGTGAGGAAGGAAGAATTTGTCAAAAGTTTGAAGGTAGTGATGGAGGGTAAAAGAAGCCAAGAGATCAGAATGAATGCCAATAAATGGAAGAAGATGGCAAGGGAAGCAATTAGTGATGGAGGCAGCTCTGATAGTCATATCAATGACTTTGTGAATCATTTAATGAATGCAGGCAAGAATGGACATTTGAACTGCTACTAGAGTGGCTATTCTCATCACTAAATGATACTAATGATTTTTTAGACTGATTTATGAAGAAATAACAGTAGTAGCCTGTAGAGATGGATTGTAGTTCATGCGGATGCTACTAAATCACATGGATTCTACTCTTTAGGATGTGATAGATTAGAATGTGAGTTTCATCCAATAACAAAGAATATATTAAAAAAAGTGTAGTAGAGTGTGTGGTTAATATTTTCTTATATTTTCATTTTTTATTCGTTCATAAAAGTTTCAATCTTGTTCGCCAATAAAATACTCCAATATTTGTTCAAAAATAGAAATCTGATATTGCCTGCCAACTGCATAAAGTGGAATCATAGAATTTGAATCCCTTTTCCTGGTCAGCAGAGGAGGGATCTGAGAGAAATATTCCTTCATGTGATGCTCATCATGTCTCTACTTTCTCCCTAATTAGTTAGAAACCATTTTGCCTTTTTTTGAATTTAATGTCTTTCTTTTTCTAATTTATATAGATTCTCAAATTCTTGATTTGAAAAAGATGTATGCATCAATTCATAAATATAACAGTGCAGAACGAACAAAATCTACACGTTCGATCGTTAAACTTATAAGTTATAACAGCCTTAGTAAAGTAATAATAAAAACTTAGAGTAACACATTTTATAAAATGCACAGCAGCATCAACTTTTTCACAAAGAAGCCTGAAACACAAAGAAAATTATCATAAAATCATGCGCAAATCATCAGCTACAGCACTTTAGAAAGAAAAAAGAAACCAATCATGAGGTCCAATTCATGTAACTCGAAAAGTGGTGAAGCTAAACAAAATTCCATTTTTTATACAAAGGGTCAACGATTTCGTAGCAAATCATAAATAAATAAAAAATAATCAAAATTAAAACAATTAATTAACATCACCCAGAAAGTATTTATCTACGTGTCCAACACGTGGCACGGCACGTGCAAGTTGTACCAAACGGTGACGTATCCTCCAAGCACAGCACAGCCCACTCGTATCAGAGTACACCATGGCGTCTGGTGGAAGCATCAACGAATGAAGAAATCGCAGCAAAATGGCGCCAAAGGCAAAATCAAAGAAGGAACAATCTGATCCTAATGGAATGTTTGCTGGAATGGTTGTCTTCTTTGTCCCTAAAGGAGTTCAAGCTCGTCGGTTGCAGGTACGATACAAACTTTATGATTTTCAAAACCCACTTTTTTAATTTTCAACGAGTGCCCATTTGCAATTCCAAAGTTTGTGTCTTTTTTCAAATTTCTTTCGTTTTTTGCTGTGTAAGATTTGGAAGCAGAGGTTGGTGCAAATGGGGGCTGTCATAGAGGAGCGCCACTCCAAACGGGTCACTCATGTTTTCGCTATGGACTCACATGCTCTTCTCCAGGAATTGGATAGGCACCGTTTGTCACGTTTTAAAGGGGTTTGACTTTTTTAACTTTTAACTTTCTGTAATTTATAAGTTTACAATTGTTTCAACGGGGATGAAAAGATGCTAATTGCTAAACACTCATTTTGGCCCTTCAAAGTTATATTGGTCCTCCAATATAATGCTTTCTTAAGGACCAATTTGATGTTGTGTATATCTTTAGACAGCCAGCCAATGTGATGTTTTTATTCATATAAGGCCAATGTGATGTTACATGGTTTGTATCTTTCATGGACTAAAATGGATATTTACCAGTAGTACTTGAACTTGAATGGCTTAATCATGTCACCTTGTTTTCATTTTATTTCTTGTTTTCAAAGATTTGTATAGGTAGAAGTGAACACAATAAAAAGTTACTTCCATTATTTCCTCTATAAATCTTTGAAAACAGAAAACAAAATGAAAATAAGGTGATATTTTTGTAACTAAAAGTGAAAACAGGAAATGACAACAGAAAATGTTTTTGCAAACTGATTGTTGTACTTAGACTGAAATTGGCACTTGATTATTTTTTTGCGTAACAATCACCTTTGAAATGCATAATGTTGGTTTCTGTTATGTTCAGAAAGTGTTTTTACATGCCTTCGTTTTTATTGGTTAAGGATCCTTTTTGTAGGGAGTTCTCCTTTATCAGTGGCTGGAAGACAGCTTGAAATCAGGGGAGAAATTATCCGAGGATACGTATGTACTGAAGTTGGATTCTCAAGGTGAAGATATACCTGATAAGTCTTTGGTTCCTGAGCCAACTAATGAGAGCATTTCTAGCGATCCTCAGAAATTACAGAATAAGAAGATCAAACCATCTTCTGAGGATATGGAAATTGTAAATCTTGAAAGCAGTCAGGATAGAAGAGAAAATGCACCACTTTCTTCAACAAGCATGGCAAGCAGTCCTGGTGAAGTTGATAGTTTAAGTTATGCTAACACAAGACAACAACACCTTGATGCTGAAAATGAGGCAGTAAGATTTATATGCCTACAGTTGAGGATTATTTCTTTAAAATACTTTTTCTCCAGAGTCTTCCTCTGACTCCTCTGAATAGAATAAGCTTCTGACAAAAAGAAAATTCCATTTTTTACCTCAATATCTAGTGCTATTAATTGTCTAGTCATAGATTAGAGGGCAATTGATGAAAATGGCATTGAAGCACACACATTTATGAAAAATATAGTTTATGTTTAAGCTTATAATTGAGTTTTATTCCCTTTTGAAATTCATCTAACATGGTGAACGCATAGCAGTCATCCTCGCCGTACTGTCCACCTGATCTAAACAAGAACATAACAGAGATATTTGGGAAACTTGTGAACATATATAGAGGTATAAGGCTCATATAACTCCTATAGATTGCTGTATTTTTTATATTCTATTATTCTTGAGCTCTTGTTTATTGTGCTAATGCTGTTTGAAAGCATTGGGTGAGGACCGGAGATCCTTTAGCTATTACAAGGCTATTGCAGTGATTGAGAAGTTGCCATTTAAAATTGAAAGTACAGACCAGATAAAAAAGCTCCCGTCAATTGGAAAATCAATGAAAGATCATGTAAGTGAACTAGACATTTCTGCCTTGACTGTGCTTCATGTACTTTTTATCCACTGGTAGTTTGAATGACAATATATATCTTTAGTTTCTGAATATTTGTTGCTGATAGATTTATTGCTCTTCTCTCCTATTAGATTTACCTTAGCTAAAATTTCAGCTACCTGTAGTGGAATACTATCATTTAAATGTCCTGTATGATATCCTCCTAGTTGTCATTTATCAGTGTGGGAACAAAGATGCATTTGTTGTCTGGTTTCACTAGGGATCTATCTAAGAGGAGAATTGGTTAGTGTGTTAATTTTTGTTAGCCATGATTTTTTTCCTTTGTCAGATTGTTTGTTTTTGGGTCATTAAATGATGATTGTTATTATGACATAGTTGTTTGGTTCTATTCTTCAGTTATGCTGCTTATTCACTTCTTTTTTCAGTGTTTAAAAATTGATTTTTATGCATGTGAAGGCAATGAATCTCCATTGATGGTATAACAATCTGAAATTGAACCTCAATAGACCTTGTTCCTCTTTCTATATAATTGTTTAGCAATTTTTTATATTTTACTTTTACTTTCAGTCAGATAACAAGACAAGCATATGTTTTTACTATGTGCAGATTCAGGAGATAATAACTACAGGGAAGTTATCCAAATTGGAACACTTTGAAACTGATGAGAAGGTATTGTAAGTGGTGAACCTGGTTACTTAGATCCATGAAAAGTTATATGCATAATTTGGTTTTTTAGCTTTAATGATTCATATTTTATTCTTCCCTATAATCTTTGCATGATCGTATTTTTGAATGCTTTTGCGTTATATTAAATTATGTGTGCATGAACACAAATATGTACTTGTAATACAATGTTTGATAACTAACTGTCATGGTACTGGAGCCTGTAAATATGTTTTGTTGTAATTTCTTTAGTGGTGTTTGATGTCATTTTTTTTTCCAGCCAATGGTGGTTTTGAACTCCTGTCTAATGTTTACTTTATTATTCGCGTATACTGAATGGTCTGTCTACTATAAGTAAAGAATTACCCATGAATTTGTAATAGTTATGTTTTATTGTTCAGTTGATCAAAGTGTAATAGGAAATGCCATATATTCTTTAATATATAACACCATGTATATTTTTTACATTTATTACAATCTTTCTTCCTTCTCCTTTCCCCCTTATTTAACTATAGGTGCGAACAATATCCTTATTTGGAGAAGTATGGGGTATAGGTCCTGCTACAGCACTGAAATTGTATGAGAAAGGACATCGTGCATTAGATGATCTTAGGAACGATGATTCACTTACAAATGCACAGAAGTTAGGCTTGAAATACTTTGATGATATCAGGCAACGGATTCCACGCCATGAGGTCTTGGGATACTTTTTGTATGATATTATTGCCCAAGAGATTTTTTTTTTTTCCACCTAAAAACACTGATGCTCTTTTTTATTTGATAGGTACGAGAAATGGAACAAATTTTGAAGAAAGTTGGGGAGGATGTTTTGCCTGGGGTGAGCACTTCAAAATTCTGGCTGGACTGAGATTGATATGAGCTTGTCATGAATGTTTGATAAGAATCTATCACATGAAATCTTGCTCTCTCTATCTGTCTGTGTGTGTGTGTGTGTGTGTGTGTGTGTTTGTGTATTTCAATATAGATTTATCTCCAAGCTGCTTGGGGGGAAGTGAAGTATCTGATGTTTAGTGGATAGAAGTGTTATGCCTCGCTTTTGAGATAAGATGGATTGTTTGCTCCGACAATCACTGGTTAAGTGGTGTTCAGTGCTTCTTTAGTCTCCCATCTCTCATTTAAGCATGTAGCTAGCATGGATAATATAGAAATGGTGGATGATGCTAGCTTTATTTAGAAATCTACAACTTCTATCATCTATCTTGTTATAATCACATTTTACAAAATTTTTGCAATTCACATCATATTACTGTTAGGGATCCCTGATTTCTAGAACCTCCTGCCTCCTTTATTTCAGTTCATGCTTTCACTTATAGATTGCATATAATTCTTACATTATTCGCATATACCAATTTATATTTATTTTGTTTCTCTCTTAGTTTGAATTGTAGCATGATGTTGAAAACCTGGTTATGGAACTGTTGATTCATTTAGGTTGTAATCATTTGTGGGGGATCATACAGACGTGGAAAAGCCACCTGTGGGGATATTGATATCATTATAACACATCCTGATGGAAAAAGGTAGTGATTGATTTCTTATAATCTTTATTCGTTGTAGAAGGAAATCTGCAGTTAAAAGTAGGCATTTCCAAATTTCAACTGAAAATATGTTTTTCAAATAACACAATACATGCATGCGATTGTTGTTGCTTTTCTGATTATATTTCCTTGTGTACAAGATATAAGTTTAAGAGTAAAATATGTTTTTCATCCCTGTAGTTTTGGTCAACTTTGGTATTCGTCCCTGACTTTTAAAACCTTTGTTTTATATCCCCATACTTTTAAAACCTTTGGTATTAGTCCCTAATGTTAATTAAGTTTGTTAAATTATTGACCTGTTTAATGGATTTCCACATTAGCCTTTAGTGTTGAGTCTCATTTAATCAATATAGATGTTGAGTTCATTTATTAAGCAATTGAATTCAGTAACAACTTAACGGAATTAATTAACGTTAGGGACTATGATTAAGGTATTTTAAAAGTATAAGGATAAAAAATAAAGGTTTTAAAAGTCAGGGACAAAAACTAAAGTTGACCGAAAATATAGGGACGAAAAACATATTTTAGCCTAAGTTTAAATTATAGATTATACTCAAGGTTGTCAAACTCGAGAGTCTACGTAAACTCGTGGAGCTCCCGTAGACTCGTAAGAGTCTACCTAGCATTAAAAAAATATTAAAAAAACACTAAATAATGAACACACAAAATATTATATCACTAATTCAACATTCTAAGTCTGAAATAACACAAAACAGACCTGAAATTAAACAAACAGGGCTTCAATTCTTCAGCAAAATTAAGTTATCCAGTGAACAAAATATAATCGAACAAAGTATATAAGGGTTTAGGGGTTTAGGCAAATTAAACAACTAACAAAATAATTTTCTGAACAACGAACAAAGTATTTTCTGTTTGAAATTAAACAAACAGCAGCTGCAGAATTTTCTGGTTTAAGGGTTTAGGCAACAGGGAACAAAATATAATTGAACAAAGAGGGAAGGAAGACAATGGATTCAAACAACATACATAGCATGCTGAACCAGTAAAAACAGAGAGTTTTGCATTCGAAATACACCTGTTCAGCCGTGGAGAAGAAGGCCGCGAAGGTGAAGGGGGGGTTTGAACGAACAGGGCTTGCTGGAAAATGCAGGAACGGCGCCGGAAACTGCAGTAGCGGCGGACGGACGGAACGACGCCGGACGGACGAGTGCGCGCTGGAACAGAGGCTGCGGGAATGAAATCTCAACGTCGGAGGAAGAAGCAGCGTGATTTTCGTAGGGAAAATGAGAGATCGAAGAAAGATTGAAGAAAAAAGAGTTGAGCCTGGAACCCTTATTGAAAACGACGACGTTTTGGGCTTTTTTGGGGAAAAAATTCGTCCAGAAGCAGACTCGCTGACTCGGTATTAAACTCGCGATTCTGTGCGAGTCTGACCGAGTCTATCAGAAAACGAGTCCACGAGCGAGTTAACCAGATTGGGTGATGTAGTACGAGTTTACGAGTTAAAACTCGAGTTTGACAACCATGATTATACTAGTATATAAATTGTAATTTTCAATTGGTACCATGTACCACCAAAATTTTCCATTGGTAAAACAATTCTTAAAAGATTCTTTTAGAAGTATGACTTAACTTTGAATGCAGTTTTTGCTTTGATTGATTGAATGGTTATGTCTGTTCTGAACTGTTATATAAGTTACTTATAAGTCATATTTTTTTATTTCTTGATTTCTTTTGGGTTTTTTATCTCCAATATTGGAAAAATATATAAACATGCAATGGCTAAGACAACCCCTTTACTTTTGCTGTTTGGAGAATGTGATTGATTATCATTATGCACTTCTCTTTTCTCTTTTGCTTGTGGAAACTTCTTTTCTCAAGTTCAGAGGCTCAGTGGATTTGATTCTGGTTTGCAGTCACAAAGGATTTTTGCCCAAGTTTGTAAAGCATTTGAAGGATATCAATTTCCTGAGGGAGGATTTAATTTTTAGTACTCACAGTGAAGAGGTAATGTTAGCTTTTGCTTGTCTACAAATGGTTTTTTTATTTGGCTGACTAAGCTTTCCTTCAAAACAGAGATAATATTTTTCCTAGTGAGTCATTGTTTAATGCACACCCTGATATTATCTCAAATAAGAGTGAGAGTGTGTGCTTGCATATAAAGATTGAAAGCTGAGAGGGGTTTTTGAGTTTGTAAGTAGCAATTTAAGCTCAACTCCTCCACATTATCGGTCGTGTTTGCTAAAACTTCTATTTGTTATACAATTCATATGGTCACTTTTTTTTTTGAAAAAAAAATGTGTGAAGGGTTGAATAAGGTATACTGTACCGTGACTTGATATTTTTAAGTAGTTCTTAAATCTTAAATATGACTAGCTTTCTCAAGAAAATGTGGAAAATGGGCCAGATATGTTTTCTATCCTTTATGACTAGGACTATTAACCTTTCCATGTATGCACAGGGTACTGATTCTGGTGTTGACACTTACTTTGGTTTTTGCACCTATCCCGGACGGGAGTTGCGGCACCGTATTGATCTAAAGGTGACAGATGTTATCTTTTCATAGAATGTTTGATCGAGGCTCATGGGAGTTTAAAAATTGTGAATTTTCCTAATTTATTTCTTTCTTTTGACATGTGGTATTGTATATATTTTTGTACAGTTGTATTGCCATTTTTTTTTCAATATGATACTACAGAGATTATTCATAATTTAGTGTTGTCTTCAATTTCTCTCTTGGCCAAACACATAGCAGTTAGCACTTAACCATAAGATAGTATGGTAAAATGACATTGTGATCCTCTCTCCTTCTGTTGCTGGTTGTACTTTGTTGCTTAGCCAACTTTTAACATCCAGACTTATTTTTTATGGACATCTCAGAAGTGCACATGATTGATTTTAATGTTTTGGCAGGTTTACCCTAGAGACATATATGCTTTTGGACTTGTAGCTTGGACCGGGAATGATGTATTAAATAGGAGGTATGCTTGCTTTTTATGCACTGAACTTCACATTTCTGAAGTTTTGGCCATTTGACTCTCTCATAAAGAAGTTTGAGTAACATCATCCAGGATTGTTCTTTCGATAGTGCATCGGATTACTTGCTGACACATATATACATAGTTACTGTAGTGAATGCTTGCAAAATTGAAATGAACATTTAATAATATTGGTAACAGAAAAAGGAGATAGAAATGTGGGTACTAAAAGTATGGATTTCTTTTTATCTGTTTTGTCATGTAAACAATGGATGCTTCCATATACTTTATTACCAATTTGATGGGGCATGGTCAATGTCTTATTTATCTATTTCATCAATTTCTTTATCATCTATAGTTGGGAAGTTATGATGCGTTTTCTTTTTTTTGGTTGCTTGAGTGCAGGCTGAGACTGCAAGCAGAATCTAAAGGATTCCGCCTTGATGATACAGGATTGTTTCCAGCTACTCAGGGTTCTGGCGCCAAACGGGTTTGGTTTTCTTAAAGAAAAAATATTTAAAAAGCAAAAGTTCTAACAGTTGTGCCTTTATTTATTTGTTTGAATTCTCATGTATATTTATGTTGCAGGGTGCAAAAGGTAGTGCAAGTTTGAAATTTTATACTGAAGAGGAGGTGTTTGATTTCCTTGGCTTTCCTTGGCTTGAACCGCATCAAAGAAATCTGTAAATATGGGATTGGTTTGTGTTAGCCTGGCGTAAGATTCTAACCGCATCAAAATTCTAACGCCCCCTTGTGGTTTTGGAGAGTGGTCTCCTGCTTGATTTTGTTGAGCTCTGCATTCCACCTTGTAGAATATGATGTTTCTAGCCAAAAGGCTTCTTTTTTGTGTACAGAAAAATAACTCAATAGGATTAGTACATTTTTGCTTTAGGGGTTTATTTAAAATGTATTATAAGTTCAACGTTATGACTACATACATTAAAACAAGATTATCTCAAAAGATTGGAACAAAATACAGAATGAAGGTATTTATGCTGAACCTATTTGAGTTAACAAATTGTTCCTGATATATATCATATCATATTTCACTTGGAGTTTCTTTAATATATATTCCTTCAAAATGTGGAAGAGAAAAACAGCTACTTTTGTGAAATTTCTGCGAGCCAACATTCTCAATCTCACGTGGGAGGCCACCTAAAGAAACAGTCCCTTGAACATGCATCCATTCTTGCAATAAACACTAACAGCCTAGAAACAAAAGCAATAAAAGTGGTCCAAGGAGACCCTTTTCCATTAACTAAATTTCAAGATCTCTAATCTTACAAAGCCACCACCAATGTCACTTCCCCCCACTACACCTCAGTTTATCACCATTTCTCTCTAGCTCTTGTTGGTTCAGAAGGCCACTACCGATTTACCCATTGTCAGTGCACTGTACGCGTCAAAACATGTGATATAATAACAGCCGAATATCCATTTGGAATTTGGTTTGATCCAACAGAAGAATTTTGGCAACAAAGCATCAGCTTCTCATGTTTGTAGAGGGTTGTAATTTTGTAAAGGAGTGACAAACATTAGGTTGCCACAAAATGCCCCAATCTCTACTTGTTCTGTCTATGACAACCATGCAGTTGCAGGACTGGATTAGGCTACAGTTTAGATCTCCCAAGGCTGCAATGGCATCATATCATTCAATAATATGAATTTGGAGATGAAGGAAACGCATTGAAATGGAAGTTTGTGATATTATTGCTGTATAAATTATTCATGATGATAAGCATATAGTTGCAAGGATTGTGAAGACAGTGGAGGGTTGTGTGGCTTTGCCAGTTTAGATGGGCCATTTACCTGTGTTTGAAGAAATGCTGTTAACACCATCACCAATTGTTTTCCACAAGGTTAGTTGTTCACTGTTGGTACTCTGTTAGCCCAAAGTTGAAGGTGTGCATCTCTACTTTTCTTTTCTTTCTTTTTTTTTTATGATTTTAATGATGTGATTTTTCATATGATTACAATATGCTTGGAATGTGACAATGGGACTGAAAATTCAAACCATGTTGAATATTGGAGGTACACAGATTTCTATTATTTGACTTCCTCTGATGTAGGGGTGGGAATTAACAATATATTACATTGGATTTGGTCTAAAACTATTACAATCAGGTGTAGGTTGGCTTAGCAACACAAACTAGCATGTATGTGCAACCTCAAATACACAAAATATTCTCAAATTTTAAACAGAGTCTAACTCAGTCCCAAAAACTAACTTATTAGGTGAGGATTGTTCGAGACTTATATACTATAATTTGGCCTCTATAAGACTCTAACATATCCCTTAATATACTTTTTTTTATTACATTTATAGAAGATTTTAGAGAAACATAAGGACAATGGAATAACAGAAATCTCTGAAGATTGTACGGTGAATGACATGATGTTTGCCAAACTGCTAAACTTTGTTAAGTTAGCTTGAAGGAAGCATCAGATTCATTCTCAAAGTCCACAATTGCCTTGGACAACATGTCAATTTTCATCCCCTTCGAGTTCTAAAAACAAAAAAAAAACATTATTTCAGTTGCAGAATTAAACACATGCAAAGTACAGAAGAAAGGGTGAAAAGTCTGAACCAACAATTGATGACTGAACAGTACTTCAAATCATAAAAGTCGACTTAAATTCAAATAATAGCAGTTAATACTCCCCACATCACTACTAAATGCTTTTGGAATATGGTACTGTGAAGAAGTTAGTAACCAAATGGATTGAAATGGATTTTTCGTTTTATGAGGGATGGAAGGAATTCAATTCCAGGAAAAAATATTTTTGACTTATTAAGTTTTGATTATTTGAACAATTATGTTTGGATGTTAGGATGAAAAGTAAATGGAAGAAATCCAAAGAAAAATAAAGAGAACGAAGTTGAGGAGACATGAGATTAATGAATTCTTTCGCTTTAATTTGTTTGCGAACTTTGCATGCTTTAAATTTTCAAAACAATGGAAAATTTTATAAAAAAATATATTTTTATTCTTTCATTTTATAAAACTTGATATAACCTTCCATTACTCTAATTTAAAACCCCACATAGAAGAACGTTTTATATATATGAGAAGGGTTACCAACACACTCTTTCTAACACAGTTTATTAGTTAAAATTCATGAGTCCCACTAAATTATGTGGGTCTCACTCTCAATGTGGTGAGACTCATGAATTTCAACCAATTCCAACATACTCCCTATGATTGATTGAAATTCAGATGAGTCTCACCATATTAAGAGTAGGACCCACATAATTTAGTGGAACTCATTTAAATTTTAACCAATAATCACGTGAAAATGTGTTAGAAAGAGTGTGGTACATTACGTTAGATTTAGAACAAACCTGAATAATGTATGTATTCTCCGCGACTTCGTCCGTATGTCATTGTGCCCATATGTATTTGAATATGCGGAATGTGCGCGATTTTTGGCCAGTCGTCCCCTTTTCCTTCTCACATCGCTTTGCCAACTCGGGGCATTTGAAAATGCTCAAATTTTTTAAACCAGTAAGGTTTCCAAAACAATCAAGCAGGGAAGCTATGTTTGGAAGATCATCAAATGTTAAGGATTGGAGTGCAGTCATATGTTGTAAAGCCTCATGTAAACCTTCCACCTCTGAACACCTGCAAATCACTAATTCCTCAAGACAAGTCATGTATGCTGACAGGGACACCTTGAACTTAGGGCAATCCACAATTTCTAATATCCTGAGAGAGTGCAACCCTTGAAGTACTCCACCATCTGTCAATGACACAAGGCTTTGGCAACTTTTAATATATAGTACTTGGAGATCATGAAGGTTAATGATTTCAGCAGAGAGTTGCTCAAGTTTGGAGCACCCATGAAATTCCAATATCTTAAGAGAAGCAAGGTTTCTTAGCATCCCATCTGGAAAGCAAGTTAACTCCTCATTATCCAAGAAAAGTAAGGATTCGAGACTACCGAGCTTATGAATTGAACTTGGTAAATCCATGTTGCATTCCCCTTTTATACATAGATCTTTTAGAGATGGAAGGCAAGGCAAGCCCAACAAATTAGGACATTCGTAAATTTGAAGTTTGGAAAGGCGTGGGAATATGTTTTCTGCACCCTCTCTTGATGACAACCTTGTCAGGTTTGGTAGCCGCAACAGCTCCAGAAGTTCCAAAGCAACGAAACCTACTGCAACTCCACCATCATACAACTCCTCAAACAGATATTTTACTTGACTCATGTTGATTATTCTTATTTCCTTTAGAAATGGCAGTTTCCCCAATTGTGGAAGGTGTAAACAACTTTTGCAATCCACGAGGACCAAGCGCTTGAGAAAAGGACTAGACATCCATTGTGGGAAACTGACACATGTATATCCTCTGATGCCCAAAGCTTGAAGTTGTTGGATATTAGGTTGAAGCACTTCAAGAATTTGCTCAACATTTTCTTGTAACCGGGCCTCTTCATTTCTCCCCCATGACAACAGCAATCGGTTCACATGCTTACTTGACATATTGGCTTCTTTGACATCCATTACACTTTTTACTCTCTCCAAATGCTTGATGTGAAGCTTTCCTTTAAGGTTCAATTGTCCCAATTCTGCCAAAAGGAACCCTCTTTTCTTGCCAACAACATATATGCTTAAAGTCCTTAGGGAAGTCAATTTCCCTATCTGAGCGGGCAAGCTTGATAATGAGTTGCACCCCCTCAAAAATAGATGTTGTAGAGCTTTTAGGCGAATCAAACCATTAGGTAACTTTTGTAGATAACGACAGTGTTCTAACTTCAAATTTTGCAAATTCCACAGGCAACAAAGGGATTTGGGAAGAGTTTTGAAGTCACTGTGAGAAACATTCAAGTATCTCAGATATTTCAAATGACCAATATTTGAATTAGAGAAATTGTTTAGCCCATGATTGATCACAAGCACCCTCAAAGAATAACATTTCAATGCCTTGGGTGAAAGTTGGATACTGTCATAGGAATTCCCCGTTATGTAGGTCTTCAAAGATTTGACTTGGTGCAACAATTGGATTGAATCGACTTCCTCAAATGCATCCCACCGGTAAATTGAGAGATGGCGAATTCTTTCACTCACACTAGTTACAACATTGCCACCTGTAATGCAACAGACTTCTTCTGTAACCGATTGAGCAAGATCATGAACGAGATCATGCATCTTGAAATATGCAATGTTGCCATAAGCATCCGTCTGAATATCTTGGAAAAATGATCTCCAGTATAATTCATTCCATACCTCATCACCTATATTTTCTGCATCCAACAATTTGTTGGATGAAATGAATCCATTAGCTATCCAAAGTTCAATTAGAAATTGTTTGCTTATTATTTGATCTTTATAAAATAATGCACAGAAAGCAAAACATTGTCTCAACTTTACTGGCAAGTTCAGGTAACTTAATCTCAAGGCAGACATCACGGAGTTCTCATCTTGTGGTAAACTCCACAACTTGCTTTCCTTCACATAGATCCATTCTCTTTCCTCTCTTTTAAAGCGCAAAAGACTTCCTAGTGCTTTAGCTGCTAGAGGCACACCTCCACACTTCTTTACTATCTCCTTCCCTATGACCACAAGCTCTGCCCGCTCTACCTCATTTAGTCCAAAGGATCGTTGCTTAAACAACTCCCAACAATCATTGTCAGATAACATTGGTAATTCATGGGGAGGAACTGTTCCCATGATTGCTGCAACCTTTGGAAGACGAGTAGTCACCAAAATTGAAGCACCCTTACCTCCAGAAGCCAATACAGATTTCAGCCTCTGCCAATTCTCTTGTTCATCATCCCACACATCATCCAAAACCAGCAAATATCTTTTTCTTTGAAGCAAATCCAAAAGTTCTCTCTGTAGTGGCTCTAGATCCAAATCTGCACAGGCACGCCTGGATGCAGATTCTATGATGGCTTTTGTCATTCTCTTCAAACTAAAATCTTCTGAAACACACACCCAGATTCTTTGTTCAAAGTGGTTGACTACCCTCTCATCATTGAAGATGAGTTGGGCAAGTGTTGTTTTTCCAAGTCCACCTAGACCTAGTATTGGGTAGACTGATAAATCCTCAAAGCCAGAAGCATCACCAACCAAAAAGTCTATAATTTTATCCTTATCTTCATCTCTTCCATAGACTTGAGGTTGAGTAATGATTGAGATGGTTTGGCGCCAGTCAATGACTCCAGTTCTTCTCTCAGTAACCATTTCAGTCAAATGAAACTCCTTTCTTCAGCAATTTCGTCTAATCTCTCCCTTATACTCTTCATTTTCTTAGCAATTTTATAACGGAAAGCATCATGTTTGGGATGAAAAAAGGATAAGCAAGAGCTTTGTACCTTGTCTGATAGACCACACATGAATCCTTTTCCTTTGTACTCCAACTCCAGTGCTTCAGTGGCACACTCGTCCAAGATGTCATCCAAGACGTGAGCTGCATCAGTTAGCTTATTAAGCCAATCCTTTATAGCTCTGTTTGAGAATTGTTTCTCCTCAGCATCTTCAAGGGTAGCCTTGATTGCAGTGAGTGTACTGGAAAGCCTTTTCAGGTCTTGATCAAAACCCAGAAATAGGCCAAGCTCTTTTTGAACAAGTGAGCTCAAATTTTCAAGCACAACTTCAACCACAGCCTCAGCCATGTTCTTTTAGTTTTAACTAGCAAAATGAAAATGCAAGAGAGTTTGTACAGTTGAGAAATGCAGTTCCAGAATCAAGCAAGATGATTAACAAGGAGAGGAGACATTTTACATGGACTTGTGAAGTCAACAAGGGACCCATTACAATTAATATTTTTAGAAATTCACTCAAGTTTCCACTTTTTATTGTTTGATTGAAATTTCATGGAAACAAGGAGATGAAAATGACCGGTTGGAAAAAAGAAACAATTTGAGACTTGTTGTAGTAAGAGGTTGAAATTTCGTGTATTGTAAGGCATTGCTCACTTTCTAATTACTTCAATCAATGATGTGATATACCAAACCTTCTGGGAGCTGATTTCCATCTAAAATTTCACTTTCAAAAGTGAAATAACATCTCTATAATCCTATATACCAATCACCCCATCAAGGTAACCCAGGAAAAGGCTGAGCGAGTGAGCTCAAATTCTCAAGCACAATTTCAAGGACAGCCTCAGGCCTCGGCCATATACTAATCTATTGATAAATGCAAATGTAAACAAAAAAAATAATAATAAAGGCTGTCTTCTCAAATAAGGCAATTTAATGTTCATGGTCTTGATACACCAACGTAAACAAAAGAAAAAAAATCTAGCTTGTCTTCTCAAATAATAAAACTAGTTGATATCAGCTAGTTGTTAGCTGTCAATTGGAAAATTGAATGAATGATCATCTAAGACTATGTGACTCGACATTTTGTCTTGATTAAGTGGATGTTATCTTACACTGCACATTTCATGTTCATTTATCTACCGGCACTTCATTCAGGACCAATGGCTCGAGAATCCTTTCTGAGGCTCTCAGCTCATTGAAAAATTTGAACACACCAATCAATATTGTTAAATGTCAATGACAGGTTGGAAAACAGAAATAATGAGACTTCGCTGTAATTAACAGGTAGAAATATCACTTCAATCAATAATGTTATATGCCAAAATACCTGTGAGCTGATTTCTGACTAAAATTTCACTTTCAAAAGTAAAGTAATCTCTATTAATAATAACAATAAGCTCGTTAATTTAAACCACATCCTTCATTTCGTTTCTTCTATCCATATTTGTGTAATCTTCAAATACAAAAATATCTTTATTAGGTGAAAATTAATTAACTTTGTAGCTCTCCCACTACATGATCAAATTCATGTCTTAAGGTCTGCTTAGTTTACAGTTGTATAGAATTGATTTTGATAGATTTATATAATTAATGACAAAAAATGAATGATACATAATATACGAAACACATTGAAGGAAAATAATTTAAAATCAATTCCATAAAATTGATTCTGATTGTTTCCAAGTGTAAACCAAACTCACACTTATCCTTGAAATATGCAGATTGCTTTCCCTGCAGTGCAAGACTCCATAGTGCTTTCCATATGGAAAAACAAAGAGTAATGACATTCATATTTCAAAGTTCACGATTCTACACTTTTCCATTTTGGTGGCGTAGAATATTCTCTCCTTTTTTTTCGTCCTTAAAACAAAAGGTATAAAATTAAAAATGTAAAATTACCTAATAAGTAATTCTGGACAGTACAGGATCTAGAAAGCCTTGAGTACAACTAGAATGAATGACATATCTATCTACACTCCATACTGTTATTCATGTAATTCTCAAGAATGGCATTCCAAAAATATACTGAAAGAAATTGTAATTTGAACGAGGGTAAGTGATTTTGGGTGAAGGATACTCTACTTGTGGAAGCACTTCAAATTAACAATTTAGCGCTGTAGAAGACTGCAAGATAACACAGAAGATTAAGCAGGACTTGAAGTGTAAAGTGTGGTTGATAACATCAGGCTGCAGCAGTTAAAACTATAAATCTCCACCTTTATTCATCATTTCTTCCCTATCTATGAAACGCTCAAGCAGTTCCTTCTCTTGCAAAACCAAACAGTCTTCAGCCTTACCAAACCATTCATACCGTCGTTTTGCCACATAATCATAGACAGCATCCCTGATTGGAGTTGGAATCACCAAGAGCGAGCTTAAAGCAGAGTAAGGTAGTGGCAAGTATGACAGTACGCGCAATGCAGCTGCAGAATCAAATGTCACAATGAGATTGACACACACAATCACAAGGGAAGCAGCAGAGAATGGTGAAAAAGTAATTGACAAATGCTCATCTGCTATGTATATATTAATCTAAATATTTCTTGTGAAACTTGTCCAAAACGATGGCAAGGTCACTACATTTAGATTGAGAGCATATTCATCATACAATAATATGGTAGAACATGGACTCTGCCAGAAAATTTACATGTTCTAAGAAACAATTACAACTTCTGAAACATTCACAGTTGGATAGTGGAATCAATAGAATTTCCAAAGTTAAAGATCACAGAGACCATATAAATACTTGAACATGAGAAGTGTCATCAATATATGGTATTTTACTTTGAACAAAAGATTTTGAACTTATTTTTCAATCTGGATTGGCTATTAACAAAATAATGAGAAAAAAGAATGAGATTAGCAATTGGTGAGGCTTAAGCTTGTTTCAATATGGTACTGACAAGAAACAAAATGAGTTTAATCACTGGTGGAAGACAGTCTTAACAGAACTAAAACATTGGTTGAAGGATTTTGCTAATAAACTTCTGCCATTTAATGACTGTTCCACAAATAACAGGCAATCCAAAACGAGTTTGCAAAGCAAAACGTTTTACAGTTCATTTGGATATTATTTTCAAAATTAAATAACCCAAGGTCTAATCTTTCACAGATCTAAATTGCCCACCCACTTCAAAAGTCAACATCACACTATTCCATATTGATTTAAAGAAAACTGTTGTTAATTATAGATTCATTAGTATCATAACTTTGAGTGTGTTTTTATGTTAAACAAAGTTTAGAAGGCTGCTTACATCTGAGTGATCTCACCATCTTGGGAGCCATGTGTGCACTAGGCCACCCTTTCTACACAATAGTGAAACATTTTGACTTGATGAATTCAACACAGTAACAAATTCATGAATGCTAGATTGAGTTAGTAATATGCTGTATCCCTGTGCAGAGACCTAAACACCTAAGATACAAAATAAATCTCAGATTGGTCCTTCCTAAGTTACTAGAGATCTACAGGACTTAATGTTAAAAATTTATGCATACACAAGCATACCCAAATAAAGTTTTAAAGTAAATTAGTTTTAAGAAAGACAAGGACAGAATAGCCATTGAAATAAATTAAATGAGTGAGAATTCTAACCAGTAGATCCCTGAGAGAATACATCCAGGCCTTCAATGAACAAAAAACGACGAAGGACATCCTCTCGTTCAAGACCACATGCTCTCAAATAGGGCGCAGCAGCATTAGACTGAACACAACAGAATTTGATCTTTCTGTCCTTGTCTGCTCTGATTACCCATTTAACTCCTGTCAATATAGAATTGTCATAAATGCAATACAAACCCTAGGATACCAATTAAAATTGCACTATGCAATGAAATGGAATACAAACAATTTAGAACAAACCTCGAACAATGCATAAGATAACAGAATTGGGAAAATTGACATGGATAAACAGAATAACTTATGATAGCTCAATTTCCAGGTTCATTTTATATATTTTTCCCTTACATTTTTTACACGGGGGAGAACTATAGGAAAATCATTGACAAGCCAACAAAGCCAGATTTTGAAAACATAAATCAAAGATCCAGCTACTTTCTTGTAAAATGCTAATTATTAATTTTATAGCAATTAAATTAAAACTCTATGTACAACAGTTCAACACCCCTAGTTTCTCCAAGTCTATCTTATTCAACATTACAGAGGCAGTTTCCTTCCCACAGCTAAACCTATCCTTATACTCTAATCTCTAAAACTATATTTGCATAAACTGAAAATAGCTTAGTAAAAAACTCACTGCTCAGCTGAAATTACCCAGCAAGTCGACATTGATTATTGGATCCTAACAGTTCATGATACATATTCATAGGATAAACAAACAAGGGACAGCAATTGCTCCAATCCCTATTACTTTGGATGTTCAAATTGTCAGCTACCATGGATACTAATTAAAAATAGGTTACATTTTACACCTCCTGAGCCACAAAGGTTCCATAGAACTCAAGGCTTTAAATTGCGGTTGCATTTGCTATTATGATAACATTATGATCCTTGAAATTATGGCCAGCACAACTGTAGTTGTGATGCAATTGTGAAGAGCGCTTAAACTTTAATATTAGGATATTAGGTGACAATTTAAAACGCAGCCTTCAAGGCAAGGCTGTATAGCAATGCAAGGAATTTGAATCAGTCAAATTAAATCAATGTGCACAAGACATGAATGAGGTACCGTTTAGTCATGCCAGGAAAGTTACACGATGCTGAAGATTCTAGACTAATAACAATAACAATAAAAGACACAAAGAAAAACCCAATGCACATTAAAAGACAAAAACCTTATAGAAGCACAACGATGTTCAAAAAAAGATCTAGAACATTTGTCACTAATGCGACTGAAAGGTTTGGTCCTCAACTATGGTAAATGTTCCTATCTTTCACCAATTGCTGGATTTATTGCAAAAGTTATAATCTTTCCCTAATTGGGAGTCTTGAAAGGTGTCCTTTTTATTTTGTTTAAACTGAGACAGAACCGGGGAGCAAGGAAAAGAACACACCCCATGTGATGTAATGAGTTGGATCACACAATAAGTGAAACCCCATAAACAGAGTGAGAGTGGGCATTCTCAATAATACCTCGGTGGCAGAGATGGCAAACGCCGTCGTAGAGGACCACTCTGGGTTGAAGCAAAGTGGGGGTGGCGGCCTTCACAACAGAAGATGCAGGGGCGTCCACGTCGGCAGCGGTGTCGGAAGACAACAACCGAAGCAACGAATAAGAGGAGGATCTGGTTGTTGCCGTGTTGATGTTGATTAATCTTGTGAGCCCTCTCTTCATCATAATATTCATCTTCTTGCTTGCGCTGTGTATGCACGCTTCAAGGAAAAAGCGCTAAACTAATGTCTTGAACCTTCGACGTTCTTGTGTTGTGAACAGCTTCACACTCTCAACAAAATTAATTTTTTCACTTACTTGTATTTATTCATATTATTTAGGTAAATATATATAATTAGGTCTTGAAAAATTTCACATGTGTTGTTTAATTGATTCTTGAAGAGATAAATGAAAATTTTCACATGTCTTGAAAAATCATGAGTTAGTTGGGAATTTGTATAAATGAAAACTTTTGTGCATTAAAGTAAGAGAATTATTCATACAACGAAAAACATACAACAACCTATACAACACATTTTTTCTCTCTATCTCTCTCCATCACATCATCTATCACATTCCACATTTCTCTCTCTATTTTCTCCTTTATCTCTTTCTCTTTCTTGATTGTACATGTTGTTTGTTGTACAAATAACATTTCTCTTAAAGTAACACAAGTAGTAATATTTTTGGTACATGTATTTATGCTAAGAGGAAGTAAAAAATGCAAAAAGATAAAGTAAAAGTCAAAATAAAAATAATTTTTTATTCGTATGCAATATGCATAATTTGTTGCATTTTATATTGTTTTGCTATTGCAAAATTAAAATTTCAATATGGACTTTAATGCTCTCAAAATATTTTAATATGTTTTTATAACTAGTAATTTTAATCACTCATATAACTCATAGTGTCATATTTTTATTTTATTGATATTTTTATGATAAATAAAAAATATCAA